>OW240913.1:261793221-262014777 GCA_933207985.1 Pelobates cultripes
CTCGCCCCTCCTCCCCCTTCTTCTTAAAGCCCCCTCCTTCTTAATTTCCCCCCCCCTTTTTCTTAATTCCCCACCTTCCCTCCCCTTTAGTGTGGCCGAGCTGCTCTCCGGTCCGCGGTGCCCGGCCGGAGTGATAGGAAGGTGCACACTGAGTGTGCACTTCCTTTCAGTCCGGCCAGTTACAGGAAACAGAAACTCCTGTTCTGCGCGGACCGGAGAGGAGCTCGGCCACGCTACAGGGGAGGGGATGGAGGGGAGAAGATGTGCTACAGCCGCCTGAGGCTCTTTACAGAGCACTCAGTCGGCTGCAGCATTAGGACCGGCCCTGCAGCGGCCGGTCTTAAAATGATTTGGGGCGGCCTGGGGGGCAATTGCCTCCCTGCTCCCGGCCCAGCCCGCCCCTGTCTGAATATCACCGAAAGAGGAGACCTTTGTTTGTTCCTTACAAAAAAATTGAACCAGATATCAAATATTTAGTCTTGCAGCATCAACCTCAAGGATCTCATTAATCACTAGTAAAGGTAATTTAAATTTGCTTTATTGTTTTCTCATTAAACTTTATAAAGTTAAAAACATTATAAACATGCATTAAGTAGAAATAAAAATATAAATGTACGTACATTTAAAAAAAAAAAATAAAAAAAAAAAACACCCTCCTTTTGAAAAAATATTCCGGACTTGCGCAAAGCGAAAACTGGTGGGCGGTAAGGAAATGTTTTCAACTATTAGATGCATTAGTGGGCGGTAGATAGAAAAAGGTTGACTACCACTGATCTATATGTTTACCAAAATATTACAATGTCAGTGTAAAAAGTGTCAAAATACCATTAGCTAGTGCTGTCTACTTCCTATAAAATTGTGTATACTTTTGTGGCAATTTTGTTCTCTCTGATGCTATTAAACTTACAGGGTTATTCATTGAAGTAAAAAAAAAAAAAAAAAAAATCAGAAGTACATTTTACATGTAAGGCCAAAGTAGCAGAACTGTAAGCATAGCTGAATAACTGATTCTACTCATCATAACAACTACAATAAGCTGTAGCTGTTCTGGTGACTATAGTGTCCCTTTAAATTTAAAATTCACGTTGAATTCCCAGTTTACCATGTAACCTTGATAGTAGACAAACACGCAAAAAAAAATCACTCTACATTTAGTTCTTGTGATCGGTACCTGCAAAAATAAAAGAAAACCCTTGACATATGATATTCTGTAAATCAGGACAATGATTGAAGTGACTTTTCTTAAGCTGCACTAACAAAAAAAAAATAAAAAAAAAAATGTATGTTCGTAAACTCTGTTCTTTGCACATGGCAGCATAGAGAAAGCATACAGAGGGGGAAGAGGATAAAGTAAACAATTTGTTAGTTTCTCCTTTTCATTTGCAGTGTTTCCTCTGGCTTTCCCAAAGTCTGAACGAGATGTAGTTTGTGAAATCTTTAAAATGAACACTAAACATGTATTCCTGACACTATAGTTCTAAAAACACATTTTACGTCCCCGGCCCCCCTCGTCTCCTGTTAAAGAATTATTTTAATTACCTTTATTCCCGCGGCAAACCGGTTTAGTCACAGCTGCCTCCGCCCCGCCCCACCCCACCCCACCCCACCTCCTTGACAAAGATCATCATATTTTATGATCTGAGCCAATCCAATAGGAAAGCATTGCGAGGCTATTGTGTATACATGGCAAAACATCACACCGCGCGAGCACAGACCAAGGAAGCAACTCTATTGGCCGTCTGAATGACTTCCACTAGAGGTGTTTCTAGAAAGTAATGTAAGAGTCTGTGTTTGCATGAAAATGCCTGCAGTAACAGACCGTAAACACCACTAGACATTACATTAGGATGTAGTAGTTCTGGTGACTTTAGTGTTCACTTAAACATTTTTTAAAACAGTGCATTCATTTATAAAGCATAATGCAGCAAATTATGAAATGAGGTTAACAAGCCTTAGATGATTTTCAAGTTTTTTGTTTTTTTTAAACTTCATAAAGTCATGCATACAACTGGCTTTTATTCATGAAAAAAAAAAATATATATATATAGTACTGAAAGTGCAGTTCTAGATGATGGAAGGAGGCTAACATTTTTACATTAATCCTAAAGAAATCTATTATAACTTAGATAAGATCCATGAGGTATAAGTCAGTTTGGAAGAAAATAATCCCTATAGGTGAGGGATTAGTCTTTTAGAAATTAAACACCGTTTTTTTCTATTACTTTAAATATATACTATAAATATATTTTCAAAAGTAGTGCTCTCATGTAATACATTTAATCGTAACGTTACAAAAAAATTTTTTTAAGGAAAAAAAAAGGGCATGTGATATAAATTCAGTCCTGCACATTGTTAAGTAACTACAGAAGACAACAGTGTACATTTAAGGTGGTGTGACATTATCTGCAGAGTCTGGAGCCACATCAAGGTGAATATATTTTCCATCTTCTTTGTCCTCTTCTGTCCATGAATGAAGAAGGCTGTAATTGCAGTGATCAGCATTGATCACTTGCAGAAGGTCAAGTCCTGAAATGGCTTTCCAGTCATCACGAGAAGGGATGCGGATATCGGTGATGTGTTTACTCCCGGGTGCAAAGCCAAAGAATTTCTTGATATTTTCCATGGCATAGATCTTGGAGTGCTGGTCTGTAGCTTGCTCAAAAAGGGTCTGCTCGTTATTAATGTAGTTTGTCCAGTACCAGAGATGTAGATAACTTAGTGGTGAGCAACATCTGGCAATACATAAAACTAGGAAAACAGTAACAGCCACAAGTGCTATCAAAATCCATCCAGTCACCTAAAAGAAATGACAAAAGATTTTCAAATATGTTACAAAAGAAAAAGTAAGAATAGTGTATTAATATGCAGGAAGGAGAAGTAAAACAAATACAGGTTTGTTATGTTCACACAAGTCATGCTTCACAAAGTTAATTAATAAATTAGTTTAAAAAAAATAAAATATTCCAGATACATAAGCTGTAACTGACTTTGCTGGGATATGTCAGCCAATTATCAATACCCAACGTTGGATATAGTAATGCACAAGACTACACCACTTGCAGAGTGACTTTGCTTTAGGCATTGGGACGGTATTTTTTTGTAAACCAACTGTTCAATGCAAACTAGGAGCACAGTTGTTTTTCACTATAACCACTACAATGACCTATGCCATTTATAATGCTTAGAACACCACTTTATATTTTTTAGAGCACATTATGTCCCTAATCACCTTAACATCTTACATACCATCTGTGAATATTTGCCTTTTTTCCCCAAACTGAAAAAAAAAAAAAAAAAAATAATAATTCTTTCTCCCCCTTATACCCCCCACCCCCCCATGTTTATGCTACCCATCACAAACTCTCACAGTCCAATCCTCCTTATCAGCAGTTAAAGGGACACTATAGTCACAAGAAAAACTACAGCTTATTGCATTTGTTCTGGTGAGTAGAATCTTTCCCTTCAGCCCTTCAGTCTTTTTGCTGTAAACACTGTCTTTTCAGAGAAAATGCAGTGGTTACATTACAGCCTAGTGATAACTTCACTGGCCACTCGTCTGATGGCTACTAGAGGTGCTTCTTTAAGCAGTCCTGCCTAATGTGCAGCACTACCATTCAGCGTCTCCACCCTCTGAACTTTTTTAATTAATCTATGTGAAGATGCAGATTGGCCAGGGCTGTGTTTGACTTGTGTTGGCTCTGCCCCTATCTGCCTACTTGCCTATGGGGAAGCTTGTGATTGGCTAACAGAATCCCTTCTGATTATGTCAGCAGACAGGGGCAGAGGTGGCAGTTGAATACAAGTAACATTTTACTATATTTAAAAAAAAGTGACTAGAGGGGGCCAGATGGTGGTTTTAACACTATAAGGTCAGAAATATATATGTTTGTTTTCCTGACCCCATAGTGCTTCTTTAAGCACTATGGGTTGTAGAGTAACACCAACACAGTTCAGGATATGGCTGTGTTGGAATGAATGCAAGGTGAGTTTCTCTCATAATTTTACATTTAATACATCATGTATTCAATGCATTTTGGGCCCATTTAGCCAAACTTCCACAGCCGACAAGTTCACTTGAAGACCAGCATAGCTGAACTCAACAGTTTAGCAGTGGTTTGCCCTCTTACCAGAGTCCCCACTGAACCCAGATCTGCCATAAGACCACCGTGGCCATGGTCTTGGGAAGGCAGGCGGGCAGGGGCTTCAGCAAATGGTGGCCTGTTGAAAAGTCCCAGGCCAAGGGTGGTAAGGAGTCAGGATCAGAGCTCCCTCCAGGGAGAATGGCAGATTTTTGTTTATGGTACTAACTGGGTGGTCAGATCCAGCGAATTCTGCTGCCCCTTAATACTGAGCTGAAGCGCCCCTCCCACTCCCACCCCCAAGTTGACTGTCACAGACTATATTTCCTCTATTTTGTCCTCACACGGAGCACAGTTAAGCAGAGCCAGGGGAGATCCACTCCCTAGCAGGTAAGTGACAGGAGTAAGAATGGCTAGAAGCATAATATAGGGACCTGCCGGATGAAGAAAGACACAGTGGTTCAGGCTAATGCAAAGGGAACGGCTGTTAAGAGGCAGGCATGGCAAGAAGGGGCAAAATTATGCAGAGGCTGGTGAATGGGCAAGTAGAAGGCATAGGGAGCAGGCCTAGAGGAGAGGGTAGGGATGCGGGGATAAAAGTGGAAGAGATTGATAACATGTATGTAGATGACACTGCAGGTGTGTGTGTGTGGAGGGTAATGAGAGACAAATGATGGGAGGGAGGGGAAAGGATGAGTGACACATCAATGAGAGAGGTAGCTGAAGACTAGTGAGAAGTTGGATTGGTGAGAGAGACACGTGGGAAGGTAAGGCAGAGAGAAATACGGCGAGAGATGGAGTTCGATATAACTCAGGAGTGTTGATAAATGGCTATTACAAATCACATTCAGCCACCCCACTCATCACACCTCACATTCAGGCTATCATACATACAATCCAAGCACCTCATACTTAGCAACCTTCACAACACCCACACACATATTACACTCAACCACATTCACCAAGTGCAAGAATATATCACAGTAGCTCTGTGATATATTCTTGCACTCTGCAGTGTTATATTGGTATTTAACCCTGCAGGACGTTTCATCACGTCCCAAAAGGCATTAATAGACCATTATAGTTAGGGTGTAATGACACGTCCCAATGTCATGAAAGGGACTCTCCAGATCCCTAAAGCACTTTAGCTTGCTGAAAAGCTGTATGTGTGAAAATTCTTTCCCTTTTTTTTTTTTTCATTCTGCGAAAAATGCAGTATAAATTAACACTTTTATAAATTAACCTGGTTACATTCCCTTGCCTGTCAGACAACAGGTAATATTACTTTCTGGTTTGGTTAGCTCATTGGAGGCAGCAATTGCCTGGAGCACCTGCCTTACATAGACTTCTTATTGAGCTGCAATGGGAAGTCTGTGATTTGACATTCACATACATTCTAGGTTGGGTCCGAAGGGGCAGGTTTGCAAAGGCAGCAAACATTAAGTTTTTTTTGCAAGTGGTTTTTAGATATACTCCTAATGAAAAAAAATGCATGTTTTAATTTGGGGTATATCTACTAAACTGTTATTTACTTTGTATTTGGCCAGTGAAGTGTCCCTTAATGCAAAAGTAGTTCTAATGCCTGTAGTATCCCTTTAAAATGTATTAAGCTACATACTACTACATCCCATCCCAAACCTATACCTACATGGAGCAAGCTAGATGGCTGTCAATCACAATGATATCTGCAAATAGAGATGATCTGTGCTTTAAGATTGCGTGTGTGTGTGTGTGCGCGCGCGCGCATTTTTCACATATATAGGAGGAGACTATGTATTGGGACATTTTATCTTTTCCCTCTCGCTTACTTACATTTCAGATTCTCCAGTCTCCATGCTACGGATAAATTAGCATGTAAAATGTGTGTTCATGAAAGAGTGCTGTTAAAGCGGGATTGTTCAGTTAATGACTTCATTCTCTATAGCAGAACAGCACACTGCATATTATACTTGCCAGTATGTGTAAATAGCATTTCCAGTAAAAATAAAAAAAGTTTAACATTGTTGATCTAGCATTGGAGATTTTTCCTCTTAAGTTGCTAGTGCCCCATTTCTTGTCTGCCAAGTGTCCTTATTTAGGAGGGAGAGTCCCATGCCATAATCCCGCTTTTCCCATGTTTGTGAGAGAGTGTATAATAACTTGACAGAAATAATACTCATAGTAATGTGTCTAATCTACAATAAAAAGGTACATTGTTTTTGTCTCAAAATTAGATTTATAAATTGTCATATCTCCCAACATTTCAAAAGGACAAAGGAGGACACTTAAATTTTAATTGTGTAAGTGGGGGTGTGGCCCGGAATACGCTGTTCTGAGAAATTTTAGGTGACTTACTTATTCATAATTTTTACAACTAAAATGTAATTTATAATAAAACCAATGCATCTTGTATACACAGACTGATTTTGAAATACATTTATTATAGTGTAAGCCCTTAAGGACTGAGGCAATTGTACTGAAAAACAATTGGTCAGCCATAATTTACTTTTTTTATATTAAGTGCACCTCACATAAAATATAAATATTTTTCATGAGAAATAGGGCTTGAGAAATTAAGAAATGTTATTTTCCAAGTTCGGCATGGCATTTTAACTGTGAATGTCATATTGTTAGCTTTTACTGCAATAAAATACACATTTTTGTAAAATGCAATGATGCCCCCCGCCATGTACATTTTTTTTATGGTGCTTTGGAAAGTTACAGGGTAAAATAAAGAGCGTGCCCATTTCAGTCCTTAATCATTGAAATTCATCAGATTGGCTTGTTGGGCTTATGTGGTCTTTGAGACTGTATGGCAGCCCGGGAATGAGATTTACCAACGCCATGGCAGATCATTTGCAAAAGTAGACAACTCAGGGTATTTAAAATGGCATATGTCCATTTTTTTAGCCACTTAATCACAAAGCCTACAAGAACTAGTGTTCATATTTGCATTTTTCACAAGGGAAAAAAAAATAAAAAAAAAAAAAAAATAAAAACCAGTGTGCAAGAGTACAGCATTGAGGCCTAAGGAGGATTTCACGGAATGGACACAGCTGGGAGATGAACACTTTTCGATGGAGGTAGCTCCACCAGTATCTTAAAGGGACACACCAGGCACACAGAGCACTTCTGCCCATTGGTACTTCCGGGCTTATAGTATAGCGTCGCTGGACGTTCTCACGCTATGTGAGGACCTCCAGCGTCGCTAATATCCGCAGAGGAAAGCATTTTTTCATATCTTTCCTATGGTGATGTCTAATGCACGTGCGCATTAGGTCATTCCCTGCCGTTGGCCGTGCAAGCGCAATATGTCTACCCCCCTGGATGACATCGACGGGGGAGGAGCGTGGGCGGATCCTGAATCAGCGCCGAGTGACATCAGCGCTGGATACAGGTAAGTCACTGAAGGGGTTTTAACCCCTTCAGCAACTTGGGATGGGGAGTGGGAGAGGGGACCTGCAGTGCCAGGAAAACTGTTTGTGTTCCTGGCACTGGAGAGTCCCTTTGAGGTGTTAGGTGTAGGAAAAATACTGAGACAAAGTTAGTCCCTAATGTCCCAGAGTTAGAATAGAATTAAAAAGTGAAAGTCAGTATGAGTATTTCATAAAGGCTTTTATCTTCATGAATTACTAGTTTTGCAGGGTGGGGGTGACACTTTTTTTTTTTTAGAATA
Organism: Pelobates cultripes; assembly: GCA_933207985.1. Classification (NCBI taxonomy): domain Eukaryota; kingdom Metazoa; phylum Chordata; class Amphibia; order Anura; family Pelobatidae; genus Pelobates; species Pelobates cultripes. The sequence continues at coordinate 261,800,956 of OW240913.1, forward strand.
ACTTAAAAATGCTTTTGTTTTGAAAAACCAAAAACATTTTCCCCAATATGGCTTATTCTGAACCTTGTTCAAAGCACTATAACTTTATTTAATGAACAGGCCCCTCCCTATGTGTAGAACAAATTTAAAAAAAATAAAAAATTACCTGTGATGTGAGCATACCAACATATTTAAATTAGTGATAGCATCGCTTTCTAATTTATGCACGTTTTATATTTCACCCTTGCTATATCAAGTGTTTCTGTAATGACAGGATTTTTACCTCTTTCTACAGATCATAGACATCCCTGGGATCCCTGGGATCCCAAACTATTCACAATGTATGATGAGAGCTGTAAAAGGTAATTATGACGCCTGACGTCCCCATGCAAATCATGAGGACGTCCAGCGTCTGGTGACTGAAAGTCGTTTAACAGCCCGGAAGTCCCTCTAGTGGTGGAGTAAACCCTGAATAGTAATAATTGCAGTTTCTTAAAAACTGCAATAATTACCTTTTACAGGGTTAAGGGACCTGGAACTATGCACCCAGACCACATCAAGGAGCTGAGGTGGTGTGGGTTCCCATAGTGTACCTATAAGTGAATAATTTGCTTCAACTCTCATCATACATTGTGAATAGTTTGGGATCCCAGGGATGTCTATGATCTGTAGAAAGAGGTAAAAATCCTGTCATTACTTAATGCTTTTCTATGGGGTAAATCCTAGTGCAAGTGCAGCCATTGCCGCTCTGGACTTAGGTAAGTGACAGATTGGGTTTTTAACTCCCTCTACATCAGAGGCTGGAGGGGCTAAAGTGCCAGGAAAACAAGTTTTGTTGTCTGGCACTATAGTTTCCCTTTAACTGCTGGGAATTCAGTGCGAATCCTAAAAAAAAAAAAAAAACAAACACACACACACACACACACACACACACACACATTATTACCACTTTTAGGCTAAAATTAACAGCAATGAAAGCATGGAGGAATTTGATTTTTCTTTTCCCTCATATTTGATTATTGTAGCCTAAAAATTTCTTTGACTTTTCCCTATAGTGAATACAACTGATTGTGTAGGGCCAGGGACTGCCCACTATTCAGTATTTCTTTCTGGAAGTGAGAAAAAGATTATAAATCTAAAATAAGACTGCAATCAGGGAAGGTCTAACAAGGCACCCCTACACACACACACACACACACACACACACACACACAATGCTGATAGACCTTGCAGGTGGCAGCCTCACTGCAACTAGAAAAATTCAGCTATGTTTTCATCTCAGCTACTTTGGCCTAAAATGTGAAAATCACTGTGCGGGCTTGTACTCTCCATGCCTGAACTGGCCCAATCGGATATGAGATAGGAGGCCATGCAGGTTACCAGATTAACATTGTGGTTTTCCTAGAGGTTCCTGCAAGTGCTGTAGGGTAACAACGCACAAGATATAGTTCACCATTAATGGCAAATGAGGTACGGTTCACAAAAGTCTGCCTCTCTTAAAATGCTGTATCTACCTTAACAGGCTATGTGGATGTATGATATCACACTTGGCTATTCCAGATCTATCAAACCCACATATTACTTGCAAAGTGAACCAACCACATAGATATATCTTTGCTTTGTAGTTGCCCCCCAGGCCAAGGAGTTATCAGCCCTCCATTGATTACAATGGTAATGAGGTTTTAGACCTACCTGCGATTCACACTTTAGTTCCAGGAGAATCTCCTCTCTCATTTTGGTCAAGTTTGCAGGAACTAGCTGTGGACATGGGAACTGGGCAAGTGTGTTTCTCCGAACCTCAGCACTCACATTCTTAAAGAAGTCATAGCGCTGCACATTGACATACACACTGAGTGCACACACATAGTAGGACCCATTAAGCATAGTTACCGCAAGCCAGGTGACAGGGGCGACCAGTGCCCTCCCAATGATACTGAGGAGCACATAGCAGATGAGCTTATACCTGATCAAGGTGCTCTGTCTGCTGTAGTCCTGAATGTAGAAGCGGCTTGCAGAGTTAGTGAACAGCCTCCATGTTTGGCTGTTGAACACAACACCTACAATCAACAGGATTAAAGCAGGCACTCCCAGGAAAGCTAAGCCATAGGTAAGATTCCAAGTGTAGCGACATGGACAGCTAAAAGCAAAAAAAGAAAAAAGCTGTTGGCTTCCAACAGTTAAAAGTGCAATTAATCCATTGAAGATCAAGGACTCTTTGTGCTTCAGCAACTCAAAGGTCATTTTGTACTGTTTCTCCTATTTTAGTTCAGGTAACAAATGCTATTAGTGTTATTTGAAGCTTCTAACTTCTTTGGGTGTGTCCATTATTAAATTGGGCCTTCTTAACAAATCATCATTCTTAAAAGGGACACAAATGTAGAATTTATCCCAATCGTTATAGGAGCACTATTGGGTCAGGAACAAAAACATATTTCTGACCCTATAGTGTTAAAACCGCCATCTAGCCCCCTTAAGGGGGCAGAGATTGTGTTTTTAACACTATGGGATCAGGAATACATGTTTGTGTTCCTAACCTATAGTATTCCTTTCATCTACACCTGCCTGCTCACAATAAACCACAAGCTAAAACAACACAATCACACATGCACACACACAAAACCCCAAACCATGTGATACGCAATTAATTAGACAGAGAAATACAGTTATATACAAATAGAATAGGGGATGATCTGCTAAATACAAATTAAATAAAGAAACACAGCATTTAACTGTGTAGGGACTAGTAACAGTGTGCAGTTACAATTGGTCACTCACAAATTGTTTGATGTAAAAAAGCCTTGGATAATATCCTTTTTCTTCAATATCCACTGTGTTGTCCCTCCTCACATGCCATGGGCAGATGGGTACATATAACTCAAAAGAAAAAAAATATACAAAATGTAGTGCACTTCCAGAGTATATTAAAAATTAATTTAATGACTTACATTTGGATATAAAACAAACAGCATGTCACCATGAAAACGTCTTTCATGGTGACATGCTGTTTGTTTTATATCCAAATGTAAGTCATTAAATTACTTTTTAATATACTCTGGAAGTGCACTACATTTTGTATATTTTTTTTCTTTTGAGTTATATGTACCCATCTGCCCATGGCATGTGAGGAGGGACAACACAGTGGATATTGAAGAAAAAGGATATTATCCAAGGCTTTTTTACATCAAACAATTTGTGAGTGACCAATTGTAACTGCACACTGTTACTAGTCCCCACACAGTTAAACGCTATGTTTCTTTATTTAATTTGTATTTAGCAGATCATCCCCTATTCTATTTGTATATACATATCTGAAGACAGAGGAAGTCTTTGGGGATTTACCTGGATATTTCACCTAAATTGCAGGGAAGTCCTGGTTTGCTTCAAATTGTATTTTTTCACTGGGGTTGTGTTCACATATGTTGTTTTTGTTTAGAGAAATACAGTTGTTCACTCACATATACACACATACACAAAAAAAAAAGACAACGATACATTCACATATTCTCAAAACAGAATCAGCCATTTGGCCTGAAGTGCAAGTGAAAATGAATGGCCTATTTTTCCCTCACAAAACTCATAGATCGTAGAGTTTGTGTACATGCTCACCTGAAGCAGGCAATGCATACTTGCCAACTGTACCGTTTTTGCCGGGACAGTCCCGGCAAGCTGGAGTCTGTCCTGGGTAAATCAACCTCCCGGGACAGTCCCGGCAACTTTCTTGCCATTCGTTTTTTTTAATTTTCCCTCGGACCTAAAGAGAGAGATGCTGGGGGCCGGAGGGAGAACTGACAGTCTCCCTTCCGATTTCCCAGCAGCTTCCCTTGCACACAGGCTCCTGTTCTGCCTTGTGGATTCAGGCTCCGCCCCCACAATGGAAGCTCCGCCCCTGCTATTAAGCAGGAGACCTTGCTGCAGTTGGAAGAGGCCAGAAAATGGCTACCTGACCTCTCAGCAACAGTCTCCAGTGCAAGGTAGGCTTGATATACTCAGCTATGTGTGTGTACCTGCTAGTGAGAAAGTGTGTGTGTTTCTCAGTTTGCTTGCACCCCTCTCTCACACACACACACACACAGCACCCCTGACACACACAGCACCCCTGACACAAAGCCCCCCCTCACACACACTCACATAGCACCCATCACAAACTGCCCTTGTCACAGACTGCACCCCCCCACACACAGCACCTGTCACACACAAAGCATTCTTCACACACTGCACCCCCAAAACACACACACATCACTCATCACACACTGCACCCCTCACACACACAACACCCCTACACACACACACACACAACACTCCTACACAACACCCTTACACACACACAACACCCTTACACACAACACTCCTACACAACACCCTTACACACACACAACACCCCTACACAACACCCTTACACACACACAACACCCCTATTTGCAGAGTGTGTGTATTCAGCAGTCTGTCTGCATGTACTCTGCTGTCTGTGTGTACTCTGCAGTCTATATGTGTAGCAGTCTGTGTGTGTGTGTGTGTGTGTGTGTGTGTACTCAGCAGTCTGCGTGTGTGTACTCAGCAGTCTGTGTATGTATATTTAGCAGTCAGTGTGTGCGTGTATTCAGCAGTCTGTGTGTGAACGTGTTCAGCAGTCTGTGACTGTATTCAGCAGTCTGTGTGTAAGTATTGTATGTATGTATTGCATATGTTGGAGGTACCAATAAATATAAGCTTAATTTTATTGATAATTGATAACGTTGTTGTGTAGGAAGGGCCCTAGTGCACTGCTTTGCCCAGGGGGTCCAGAACGCTGTTAAGATGGCACTGCTTGTGTGTGTGAGTGAGCTTGTCTGTAGTGAGCTTGTATGTGTTTGTGTCAGTGAACTTTTATGTACTGAGCTAGTGTGTTAGTGAACTTGTCTGTAGCGAGCTAGTGTGTCAGTGAGGTTGTCTGTAGTGAGCTTGTTTATGTCAGTGAGTTTGTATTTAGTAATCCTTGTGTGTCTATACAAGTGAGTTTGTCTGTAGTAAGCTTGTGTGTGAGTTAGAGATGTCTGTCAGTGAGCCTAATTTTGAGTGTTAGTGAACTTGTCTGTCTTTGAGCCTGTGTATCAGTGAGTTTGTGTGCTTACTATATATATTTGACTTAATACTATACATGACTTATAGGGCTGGTGCACTTTACCACCAAAACACCTGCGTGAGCTGCCACACAGTTAAGCCTGCATTGTCCAACCCTGTAACACGCGGCTGGGAGCTGCTGTTAACAGGTACTAGTGGTCTAGAGATTGAAACACAAGATATTATGCTCAGCTATCTGTATAATACAGACCTGCGTGTATAATATCCTATAATATCAGTGCTCCTTGTATAGTGCTGCTCTCTGTATGATACAGGTCTGTGTGTATAATATCCTGGAGCAGTCAGTGCCACCTGTGTAGTGCTGCTCTCTCTATAATACAGGTCTGTGTGTATAATATCCTGGGACAGTCAGTGCTCCCTGTATAGTGTATAGTGGTGCTCTCTGTATAATACAGGTATGTGTGTATAATATTCAGAGACAGTCAGGGCTCCCTGTATAGTGCTGCTCTCTGTATAATACAGGTCTGTGTATAATATCCGGGCACAGTCAGTGATCTCTGTATAGTGCTGCTCTCTGTATAATACAGGTCTGTGTGTATAATATCCTGGGACAGTCAGTGCTCCCTGTATAGTGCTGCTCTCTGTATAATACAGGTCTGTGTGCAAAATATCCCGGGAGAGTCAGTGCTCCCTGTAAAGTGCTGCTCTCTGTATAGTACAGGTCTATGTGTATAATATCCTGGGACAGTCAGTGCTCCCTGTATAGTTCTTGTGGCGAAACAAACCTCGCCACGAAGCATTGGAGAAGCCTGGTTGCTTGCCTGTTGCCCTTGGACTATGGCCCCATGTTAAAAAGCCTTCTTTTCCCCTGCAGAAAAGGCTTGTTCGTGCCTTTCTGCCTGGCGTTCGGTAGATTCAATCTACCGAACAAACAACCGAATGACTGGACCACCTGTATTGGGAGTGTGTCAGCAATTTACCTCCCAGAAGCTGCGGTTAACCACAGCTTAAGTGACGAATGCTGGATGGCCTTTGTTCGTTTGCCGAACACGTGGCGGTGGCATTTTAAAGTCCCGAACGGCCTGCGGTGTTCAGCGCCCAACCTATGGAACTGGAAATGGACACTTATTTGCGTGAACACCGCTGAGCCGTCAGCCTCCTTGAGTCTGCACACGGCACCTTCACACACACTGCCCCTCTAACACACACACACTACACCCTTCACACATAAGCACACACACACAGCACCATTCACGCACACAGCACCTCACAGACACACATATAAAAAAAAAAAGGAGAATTAAAAAAAAGGGGAAAAAATAGATAAATTTAAGTACATTTTATTTTAAAGAAAACCCTAATTTCTAAAAAAAATTGGTTTAAAATTACACTTGCACTATAAAATTAGTTACTGGGGCAGTAAGGAAATTTTACCCACTGGGGTGGGCGGTAAGGAAATTTTACCATCAACAAAAATAAAAAAGTGGGCGGTAGGTATTAAAAGGTTGACTACCCCTGGTATAGAGTTAGACACAGCTCTCTGACTGAAGCACTGACATTGTCACCACTGATACCAAACTCACATAAAAGTGATAAAATGCACCTGCCTGATATAGATGCTGTGCTGCACATGTATCTATCGCATACCATGGATGCATGGTACTGTTGGTGGGAACTTGGTATTATAACATGTATAGCTTGGAGGAAAGATGAGACAGGGGGTGTAGCGGAGTAGTAGTATTATCCACGGTATCTCCACTGACAGACAGAATAACGCAGGTACAAAGTAGGCAGAAGCCAGGTAGCGTAGTTACAATCCCTTTCTCCCAAAAACTAGACGACACATAGCTTGGAGGTCAACTGAGGTTTTAATCACAGGTCACAGTATTTATGTGGTTACAAATGTAAGGGGTTTCCCAAGTCACATTACAGGGGTTGTCCAGTAGTGGACTACTTGGGGGACTGAGCTTACAGGCTGATTACCCAGCATACACTGCTGTACCAGAGATATAATTACATGATTAACAGGCACAGGAAAAAGTAACATTTTACATTAAATTCACTAACTTTGGCAATTCACCACATATTTTACTGAATGACCCCACATTAGATTGCAGGGATCGATCGGTACAATATACCGAAGTACCGCTCTGATCCCTGCAGAAACAACCGAACGCAGCTCGCAATAGACCTTCACACGAACTGGGTTTTAGCAGAGAAAACTCACAAATGGGTTTATTTTCCCGAAGGAGAGAGTTTCCCGACCGCTATGGAAGTCCAGCGGTGTTTGGAAATCAAGTAGCTGATTTCGGTTCCAGGCACTCGACGACCAAACACTGCTGAACTCTAACAAAGCAAAGATGGCTGCCGCCACGCGTTCTATACACGAACGGTGGCCATACACAGAACGCTCATTAACAGATGGATACAATGTTTCGGCTTTACTAACGAGCGGCACACGACCTTCAGGGGTGGTCTCCCATTCGGTATTTTGTTTGTTTCACAAACAGGGTTCGAATCCACTGTTTGTGAAACTTGTAACAGCGTGTTAGCGGTATTCGTGTTCTGTAACACATGAATGCATATGACCATTAGGTGATAATCTTTGCATACAGATACATTTAACAGGGGTTACGTTTCTCACGAATAGAGACACAATGGAAACAAACATCAGGCATATATATATATATACATAATACTCTGTAAGTGGCTAGGTTTGCCACAATGCTCCCCCAGAACCAAGCCGGCATACACAGTCTTATCCCAACGGATTGGCTTGGGGATGTCCGGAGGAGTACCCACAGATCACTTTTCAAGTTCAATTTGTTTAGATAAACCCGTCGGCGTTGCCATTTAGCTTTCCCGGGCGGTAGTGGATGGTAAAGTCAAAAGTCTGCAGCGCCAAACTCCAGCGCAGCAGCCTGGCATTGTCTCCTGATACCCGGTTCAGCAATACCAACGGGTTGTGATCTGTGAGTAGCGAGAATGGTTGTCCATACAAATATGGTTGCAGCTTCTTGAGGGCCCACACAACGGCAAGGCATTCCTTTTCGATGGCGTAGCTTACTTCTCGGGGCAAAAGTTTTCTGCTTAAGTAAGCTACGGGATGCTCGCCACCATCTGCTCTGACTTGGCTCAGTACTGCTCCCAATCCAAACATAGAAGCGTCTGTATGGACGAAAAAGCGTTTAGTTGGATCAGGAGCAGCAAGTACAGGTGCGTTAACAAGAGCAGTTTTTAGTTGTTGGAATGCCCGTTCACACTCTGGGGCCCATACTACTAACTTAGGGAGGTTTTTGCGGGTTAAATCAGTGAGGGGTTTCGCCAGGGTGCTGTAATTGGGCACAAATTTACGATAGTACCCTGCGGTACCTAAGAACGCTAGTACCTGGGTTTTGGTACGGGGTGTTGGCCATTTGGCTACAGCCTCTGTTTTGGCAGGTTCTGGCTTTTGCTGGCCGCTTCCTACCCGGTGTCCTAAATACTGAACTTTGGCCATCCCTATATGGCACTTACTGGCTTTAAGGGTTAGCCCTGCCTCTCTAATGCGATCTAGTACGGCTCCTACATGGCTCAGGTGGTCGGTCTAGGAATACCTAAAGATCGCTATGTCATCTAGATATGCGCACGCGTATTCCTGAAACCCATCTAATAGCCGGTCCAACATCCTTTGGAAGGTGGCTGGAGCGTTTTTCATCCCGAATGGCATGACCTTAAACTGGTACAGGCCAAACGGGGTGACAAAGCCGACTTAGGGATGGCGTCCTGGGCTAAATTAATTTGCCAGTACCCTTTACAAAGATCTATCGTGGTAAAGGGAACTGGCCCCTGGCCATCTTATCTAAGATCTCGTCTATCCGGGGCATAGGGTAGGCATTAGGTACTGTTTTATCATTGAGCCTTAGATAATCTACGCAGAAGCGGGTAGTTCCATCCCGCTTCGGCACTAGTACCACTGGGGAAGTCCATGGGCTATCCAAATGTACGATAACCCCTAATTGTAACATTTCCTCAATCTCCTTACGCATATTCTCTTTTACAGACTCGGGATGCGGTAAGGAGGTTGGCGGAGGGGTGTTTGTCCTGGGATTTCTACCCGGTGGGTGGCTGGTGGAATATACCCTGGGAGATTAGAAAAGGTGGCTCCCTTTCCCTAATTAAACTTTGGGCCTGGGTTCTCTCCTGAGGATTCAAACGTTCCCCTAGCTGTACGGCCTCCAGATCCTCATTTTGGCCTTCTCCCGCCAGGAGGTCTGGTAGCGGCAGGTTATCAACATCCTCAGCGGCAGAGGCACAGATCGCGGTTACCATTTCTGTTTGCTCGTGGTAGGGTTTCAGCATGTTCACATGGAGCATGCGTCTGCCTCCTGCGCCAGCGATCGGGCCAATTATATAGGTGGTATCGCATATTTGCTCTACCACCTTGAATGGGCCCTGCCAGGAGGCCTGTAGCTTGTCACTAGGGACGGGTCGTAGGATTAACACCTTCTGCCCGACCTGAAAAATGCGGTCCCTGGCCCCCTATCATACCATCTGCGCTGTCGTTGTTGGACTGCCTGGAGGTTGTTACGTACCCTCTGGGTTAAAGCCTCCAAGCGCTCCCGGAACTCCAGTACATATGGTACAATAGGGGTACCATTAGTGGTAACCCCCCCACCCAGTGCTCACTGATTAAATCTAGGGGTCCCCTCACTCTCCTCAAAGGACGAGAACCCCATGGATTCTTGTGGCACTTTCCTATAGGCGAACAGCAAGTGGGGTAAAAACCGCTCCCAGTCTTTCTGCGTGTCTATGAACATTCGGATCATCTGTTTAAGTGTTCCGTTGAATCGTTCACAGAGACCATTGGACTGGGGGTAGTAGGGTGAGTTAAGGATAGATTTTACCCCACATACTTTCCAGAGCTGGTGGGTGACCTCTGCCGTGAATTGGGTACCCCTATCCGAAATAATCTCCTGTGGAAATCCCATGCGGGAGAATATTTACATAAGGGCATCCGCTATGGTCTCGGCATGTACATTCGTTAGGGCCACTGCTTCGGGGTATCTGTTGGCGTAGTCCACTACGGTCAATATGTACTTCTTGTCGGAGGGACTAGGCATTTTCAGCGGTTCGATTAGGCTACTCGACTAAAACTCGTTCTTCTATTATGGGTAAGGAATAGAGTTTGGCTTTATAGCGGTCTCCCCTTTTCCCTACTCTCTGGCAGGTATCACAGGTATTACAGTATTGTCTAATATCCTTGGAGATACACGGCCAGAAGAAGTTCTGGGTCAGCCACTGTTTAGTTCGGCTGATCCCTATATGACCCGACAAAGGTCGTGTGCTATACGCAGTAACTCCTGTCTGTACTTTCGAGGCACAAATAACTGTTTTATGGGGATGGGGATAGACCCGGCTCCTACCTTCTCTGCATACCGGTATAATAACCCTTTAGCCCAAGCATATCTTTCTCCTTCTAAGCTTGCCTGGTTCTTGTCTATTCGGTCTTTGTAAACCTGCAGGGAAGGATCTAGAGCGACCTCGCTACCAAATTCTTGAGGGGCATCCCAGGGAAGGGCAGTGTGATTATGGGTTTCATCACTTACCTGAACCTCAGAGTCACTGGATTGTGCCTTGGTGTGAGCCTGCTGCCTGGTGGTTCGAGGAACAAAAGGGGAGGTGAGCTCCCCCAAGTCATTTCCCAAAATAACATCTGCTGGCAAGTCTTGCATCATCCCCACCTCCACGTTCCCTGACTCCGCTCCCCAATTCAAATGTATCTTGACAGTGGGAACCTTGTAGATTGCTCCCCCTGCGTAAGTTGGTCTTTTGGCACAAGGTGATTTCGGACCAAGGTGATGGTGGCCCCGGAATCTCTGTCCTTCCATACGTTTCCCTTCTACGTGGACAACTTGTCGATGGCTTTGGCAGTTGTCGGATGCCGCTTGAACGGGGTTAACTTCGTGGAGAGTGCCTAGAGGTTCCTCCACCTGGGTGGCTGTGGAGGGCTGGTAGCAGTGTACTGTAGCTCTAGGGCCAGGCGGTTGGCCTTGGTTGGGCCATGCTGGTCTTGCCCTGTTTCAAGGGCATTCTCTTTGTACATGCCCTAGCTGGTTGCAGGTGTGGCATCGGATATGTGCCCGGGTGGGGTACCTAGGTTGGTATTGGTTGTTGGCTCCCCCGATCATGGGTGAGCTGGATCGGCCAAGGCAGGTCGGTGGGTGATTGGCTGGGGAAATACCTTGGGCGGTGCTCTCGTCTAGTGTATTGGTGTTCATCTGCTAATTTAGCTGCGTCTTGTAAGGTACATGGTTTACGGTCCCTTACCCAGTTCTGCATCTCTGTGCAGTAGTTGCATGATCTCTTTCCGTGTAGTTTCTTGTGCCATCTCAATCCACCCGGTGACTGCTTATTGTAAGCAGTGCGCAAACTCAGCGTGGTAGTGCTTTTCCTGTTTTTTCAGGTCCTGGAATTGGAGTCGGTATGCCTCAGGGGTAATGGCATACTGGACTAGGATGGCTTGTTTTACCTTCTGGTAATCTCTGCTGTCCTCATCAGGCACGGCCCGGTAGGCTTCCGCTGCGCGGCCAGATAATTTACCAGCTAGCAGGGGTACCTGATCTTGGGGCCTGATATCATGCAGCTGGCACAGTCTTTCAAAGTCCTGCAAATATCCGTCAATATCCCCCTCTGTGTCTGTAACATTTTTAAAAGCTTGGAAGGGAATTTTTGGTTTTTCCTGTATCATGCTGGGTGAAGCCGGCGACTCCTCTCTGGCTTGAGGTATTCTTGTACATTTGCCATGATCCTTTCGAAAATCTCTGGGGTTGGTGTAGTTGGGTACAGGGCCAACCTACTCCTGAATTCTTTCTGAAATTCAGTTTGTTCCTTCTCCCTTGGAGGTGCTGCAGCAGCTGCTGCTCTGTCTCCTTCCACGAGCTCAGCAATAAGGGTACCGCTCTGATCCCTGCAGAAACAACCAAACGCGGCTCGCAATAGACCTTGACACAAACTGGGTTTTAGCAGAGAAAACTCACGAATGGGTTTATTTTTCCGAAGGAGAGAGTTTCCCTACCGCTATGGAAGTCCAGCGGTGTTTGAAAATCAAGTACCCAATTTCGGTTCCAGGCACTCGACGACCAAACACCGCTGAACTCTAACAAAGCAAAGATGGCTGCCGCCACGTGTTCGGTACACGAATGGTGGCCACACACAGAACGCTCATTAACAGATGTATACAATGTTTCGGCTTTACTAACGAGAGGCACACAACCTTCTGGGGTGGTCTCCCATTCGGTCTTTTGTTTGTTTCACAAACAGGGTACGAATCCACTGTTCGTGAAACCTGCAACAGCGTGTTAGCGGTATTCGTGTGCTGTAACACACGAATGCATACGACCATTAGGTGATAATCTTTGCATACAGATACATTTAACAGGGGTTACGTTTCTCACGAATAGAGACACAATGGAAACAAACATCAGGCATATATATACATAATACTCTGTAAGTGGCTAGGTTTTCCACAGGGGGGATATGATAGAAACATTTAAATACATAAAGGGAATCAACACAGTAAAGGAGAAGACCATATTTAAAAGAAGGAAAAACTACCACAACAAGAGGACATAATCTTAAAAAAGAGGGGCAAAGGTTTAAAAATAATATCAGGAAGTATTACTTTACGGAGAGGGTAGTGGATGCATGGAATAGCCTTCCAGCTGAATTGCATAGTAAAGGAGTTTAAGCATAAGGCTATCCTAACTATAAGATAAGGCCAAGGACTAATGAAAGTATTTAGAAAATTGGGCAAACTAGATGGGCCGAATGGTTCTTATCTGCCGTCACATTCTATGTATCTATGTTTCTATGTTTCTTTAAAGGTCTACTCAATAAAGAGAGAATTGCAGGGAATTGTGATGGGAATTTTAAACTTTAGGTCGAAATAGTGCACATGAACAGGAGAATTTTTTCAACTTGGCTACTTTTGGCCTTAAGTTTAAAATTACCATCATTTACAATGCTTTCCTATGGACGCTGGCATCTTCTCACTGTGATTTTCAAGAGACAGCCACTAGACGCTGGATTAACCATATTATAAACATAGCAGTTTCCCTGAAACTGCTATGTTTATAAAAAAAAAAAAAGGGTTAATCCTAGATGGACCTGACACCCAGACCACTTCATTAAGCTGAAGTGGTCTGGGTGCCTATAGTGGTCCTTTAACCCCTTAAGGACACATGACATGTGTGACATGTCATGATTCCCTTTTATTCCAGAAGTTTGGTCCTTAAGGGGTTAAAGGACCACTATAGTGCCAGGAAAACATACTCGTTTTCCTGGCACTATAGTGCCCTGATTGTTCCCCCACCCTCAGGGTCCCCCTCCCGCCCGGCTCTGGAAAGGGGAAAAGGGGTAAAACTTACCTTTTTCCAGCATTGGGCGGGGAGCTCTCCTCCTCCGATCCTCCTCTGTTCCTCCCCGTCGGCTGAATGCGCACGCGCGGCAAGAGCTGCGCGCGCATTCAGCCGGTCGCATAGGAAAGCATTATCAATGCTTTCCTATGGACGCTTGTGTGCGCTCACTGTGATTTTCACAGTGAGAATCACGCAAGCGCCTCTAGCGGCTATCAATGAGACAGCCGCTAGAGGATTTGGGGGAAGGCTTAACCCATTCATAAACATAGCAGTTTCTCTGAAACTGCTATGTTTATAAAAAAAATGGGTTAACCCTAGCTTGACCTGGCACCCAGACCACCTCATTAAGCTGAAGTGGTCTGGGTGCCTAGAGTGGTCCTTTAAATTTAAAATTACCATCTCAATTCACTGTAATTCTCTCTTTATTGAGTAGACCCTGTAATCTGAACTATAAGTAGGCGGGGATTAATAATGTGGGTTGGTCATAGTGGGCGGAGCTTTGTGACAGTGGGTGTGGTCAGTTTCAAGGTAATAATTGATGGAATACATCATATATTGTTACAATCACAATTAGTACATGTTTACAGAGCATGCAGAGATCTGTGCATGTCTAGGAGATACAGACTCTATTTCCCACGACTCCACTGCCATGTGTGGCAACTGATGTATTGTAAATGTCACAAGCCCTATCTTATTTTGCCATAAGATCACTTGCAAATACCTCCAGATACATCATACATACTCATCTTATTCTGGCACCTCTTTAGTGTTAGTCTATGGCAAATTTATAGGCTAGGCTGTCAATGCCTAGCCTATGTGATCCATGTGACTGGCTGGCTAAAGGCACTGTCTGTTCCAGTTAGTTTATAGTTAGAGTCTAGGTCCTACACTAAGGAAATACACTCAGTATACTGAGAGAAGATAAGATCAGATGTATAGGTAAGTATTCATATTATTTAATGTATAATCTTTTGTGCAGGTCAACAGTCATTTTCAGAAAGAACTATTAGGCACAATAGGTAGGAACAAGTAGGTAGGTACAAGATAAGTACATTATATGCAATTACATAGGTAGGCAGAGACTGCATGATTTTACAAAAATGTCATGCATCAAATTAAAAGCATTTGCAAGCAAGTAAAATATTGGAGTAACATGCACATGGGAGTTTATTCATTAAATTACAACTTATCACGTGGTGTAGTAGTCTAGTTTGAACGTCAAACTAAACTACAATTCATCAATTAGTAAATAAATCTCCTTGTGCATGTTGTTTACATTGGTGTTTGTTCTGGTGCATGCTGACACTGGCAATCTTAGTAGTTTGCTCCACATTTCGCATTGTATTTTCTAATGCAATGTACTAATATTGCAACAAAGTAGCAGTATATAACACATTCTGCAGTTTGCGTGACAGCACAGTATCCTCTAAGAGCAGGGTGTTGCCAAATGTGTGAGTGACAGTGTGGGTACTGGGTAGTAGTGAGGTTGTTTTTAAATGTCAGCAAAAGGCCACCCCTGCCTGTAGACACAATTTATCATTAAAGTTAGTTTGTCTACATTGGTATTGCGGTTTCAGACCTACCTGAGATTGGTATTTCAGCTCCAGGAGAATCTCCTCTCTAATTCTGGACAAATTGGCTGGAACTAGCTGTTGACATGGTAACTGGGCAAGTGTGTTTCTCCGAACCTCGATACTCATATTCCTAAAGAAGTCATACTGCTCCACACTCACATACTCACTGAGTGCACACACATAGTAGGACCCGTTCAGCAGAGTCACCGCCAGCCAGGTGACAGGGGCGACCAGTGCCCTCCCAATGATACTGAGGAGCACATAGCAGATGAGCTTATACCTAATCAAGGTGCTCTGTCTGCTGTAGTCATGGATGTAGAAGCGGCTTGCAGAGTTAGTGAACAGCCTCCATGTGTTGTCATTGAACACAAAACCCACAATCAACAGGATTAAAGCAGGCACTCCCAGGAAAGCTAAACCATAGTTCAGGTTGTGAGTGTGATGGCACGGACAGCTGAAAGCAAAAAAAGAAAATAGTTGTTGACCTCCAACAGTTAATAGTGCCACTGCTCCATTGAATATAATGGACTCCTTGCTTTTCAGGAAGGTGATGAGAGACGATATGGACATTTTAAGTCTTGTGTACTGCTGCTTCACTATTGTTTGTTACAAGGAAGAAGTTCTCCAGTGTTATGTGATCTATCCGGCTTATTTGGGTGTGCTCATTTTCAAACCAAGCCCTCTACACAACGCCTCATTCTTAAAAAAGAATCCCAACCCCAATGCCTGTGGGAACACACTGTATGGAAAGCACATGACATTCTCTGCATCTTGGTATTAAAGGAATATACGCCAACACCACTAAATTACTCTAAATTAAGCAAGGTTTTCCATTAAGCAAAATTATTTATTTTATTTTTAAAATAAGATGAGAGGCACTTTATTACTAATTACAAAAACTAATTATATTGAAAAAAGTCCATACTCTATTATGAAATATAATAACATGAAGTGAGAAAGTGAATGTAACCTAAAGTAGGAAGGAAAAAAAAGCTTTGAAATTGTGATAAAAACATAAATTCCTAACATCTGCTTTACTAAATATTATCGGGGATAGTTAACATTTGAGCTAAAAATCTTTTTTTTTTTTTTTCTCATTCTTAGCTTTAACTTTTTTTCTTTCTCTTTGAAACAAAATCCTTAATTTTACACAGGGTTAAACCATTACTTCACTATATCCTATCCAATAGGAACAGTCCACATAACATATAGTCCCATGTGACCCCCATCTCTTCCTCTTTCTTTGCTGCCGCCGCTAAGTACCACCATTTTCATTTCACTCTGACAGGTTTTTACTGCCTGTGTTTATATCTGTATATTTGATGTAATACTGTACTGTTCACCGAGTTCAATGTTTTAATTTACAACTGTTTAATGTCTTGCTGTTAATTGTTTTGTGCTGGCCCCTTCATAGGAGCCATCTAGGCGTGAGCTGCTTCAGCCTGCCGCCCTTCCATTTTCCCTTGCATTCGGGTAGTTTATTTCCCTAATCGCGCGGCGATCACGGAGACCGGCTACCCAGACGTGGGGCATCCTCCTGGGAACTGTCCGTTCCGTCTGGGCCCGGTCCGTGGTCGGGTGCCGCTCGCGCATGCGCAGTAACGGCTGCGCCCCGCGGCAGCCATATTGTTTGTGGCAAAACTTTGCCGCGCTTTTTTTCCCAGCTTGTGCGGCCCACTGAGGGGTGGGCACGAGCTGATTGGGCCAGACAACTGTCTGTCAGCTTGCCAGTGCAATTGCCCCCCAGGCTGCCCTAAATTCTTTTAAGACCGGCCGCTGCAGGGCCGGCCCTTTAAATGCTGCAGCCGCCTGAGCGCTCTGTTAAAAGCCTCAGGCGGCTGCAGTTGCTTCTCTCCTCCCCTCCCCTCCCCTCCCCTGTAGCGTGGCTGAGCTCCTCTCCGATCCACGGTGCCCGGCCGGAGTGATAGAAAGGTGCACACTGAGCGCGGAACAGGAGTTTATGTTTCCTGTACCCGGCCGGACTGACAGGAAGTGCACACTCAGTGTGCACCTTCCTATCACCCCGGCTGGGCACCGCGGACCGGAGAGGAGCTCGGCCACGCTACTGGGGAGGTGAGAGGAGGGGTAAGAAGAGGGGGAGGGGGGAGTAAGAAGAGGGGAAGGGGGAGTAAGAAGAGAGGGGAGATAAGAAAAAGAGGGTGGTAAGAAGAAGGGGGAGTAAGAAAAAGAGTGGGGAGTAAGAAGAAGAGGAGAGGGGTTAAGGAGAGGGAGGGTAAGAAGAAGAAGGGGGAGTAAGAAGAATGGGGGAGCAATAAGAAGAACATGGAGGGGGGAGGAGAACACATGGAGGGAGGCACTGGGGGGGATGAGAAGAGCACAGGGAGGGTGGGTGAGTGTGAGAAGAGACCGCTAGGGGAGGGTGGGTGAGAGGAGAGACCACTAAGGGGCAGGGGAGAGCTCTAAGGGACAGAAGGGATAGCTCTGTAGGAAAGGGGCAAGACAGGGAGCTCTTTCACACTATGCGCACACACACACAATGCATACCTATACATACACAGAAACACACAATGCATCCCTACACACATAGGCGTGCGCACGGCGTGTGCCGGGTGTGCCTGGGCACACCCTAATCCCTGCGGCATGCCTATGTATATTGAGACCGGCAGGGGAGATCTCAGGATCTCCCCTGTCGGCTCATGCAGAGCCGGCGCTATCTGCTCTCAGCCTCCCTCCCCACCAACCCACATGCAGGGAGGGAGGCAGGAGAGGACCGGCGGAGCTATTGCCGGCAGCTCCGCCGGGTTCCTCTCGCGTGATATGAGCGTTGCTCCACAGGGGCTAGAGTTCACTCTCCACTGGACCACCAGGGATGGAATCAGCAGCACGATCCCCCCTCCCTACAAAAGGTAAGAAGGGAGGGGGGATAGCAAGTAATGTACCCCCACCTCCACTCCCACAATCACCCACCCATATACAGCACACCCACATACAGCACACCACCCACATACAGCACACCACCCACATACAGCACACCACCCACAAACATTCAGCACCCACAGACATACAGCACCCACAGACATACACAGCACCAACACACATACAGCACACAAACAGCACCCTCACACACACACAGCACACTAACAGTACCCTCACAAACACAAACAGGACCCTAACAAACACACACACAGCACACTACCAGTACCCTCACACACAAACAGCACCCTCACACACAGTACATTAACAGCACCCTCACAAGCGCGCACATACACACAAACAGCACCCTCACACACAGTACATTAACAGCATCCTCACAAGCACGCACACACAAACACCCTCACCCACATAGCACACTACCAGTGTGTGTATGTGTGTGTGTGTGTGTGTGTGTGTGTGTGTGTATATATATATATATATATATATATATATATATATATATATATATATATATGCGGAGTGTGCTTGTGCTTTAGGGTGGACACCCTAATGCAATAGGCTGCGCACGCCTATGCCTACACACACAGAAACACAACATGCTTCCCTTACACACAGAGAAACACACAATGCATCCATTACACACACACACAATGCAACCCTTACACACAGACAATGCATCCTTTGCACACATACACAGAAACACACAATGCAAACCCTTACACACACATGCAAACACACACACTGCTTTTCTTACATACACACAGAAACACAATGCATCTCTTACACACACTCAATGCACACACATACAGACACACACCTTGCATCCCTTATGCATACAAACACAGATTCACACAATGCATCCCTTACACACAACCAAAAACACATAATACATCCCTTATACACAAATACACACTGCTTCCACTACACACAAACACACTGCATCACCTACACAAACTGGTATCCCTATACACTACATACCATAAGTACACATATTAGCTCCTCTACAATAACACATAACACATCCCCTACACACTCCACTCCCTGTGAGCGAACCCATGGGTGGGTGGAACATATAAATGGACTTATGAGTGGGCCTTATGGGCATACTCACCGTCAGGCCCTGGGGCTCAGACCTCGAGCTGTGTAAGGGGCCCCCAAAAAATGGAGCTGCTTCCAATTCTCCCAGAACATTGAATTTTGTGACCACAGTTGCAAACAGCCTCCAGATATCCTGTTCTACATCAGACCAGTGGAGCCAAACTGCAGCCCATCATCATCCTCATCTTGTTGTAAGTAGGCAATCTAGTATATTATTAGTGACACAAATCTATAATTTACCTCACATTAAAGGGAAACTATAGCTTAATGAAGTGGTTCTGGTGTCTATAGCCGGTCCCTGCAGGCTTTTTAATGTAAACACACACTGTGTGCAGCACTGGCGTTAGTTCATATGGCAGATCATATGGGTGGGGCATTGTGATGTCACATGGGGGGGCGGCAAATTTTTGTTTTGTCTAGGGTGGCAAAAAATCCTTGCACCGGCTCTGATCCTGGGCAGGTGCACCAGTCTACTGGTGACCCACAGGAGGGGAGTGCACTGATTGCACTGCACTCTCCTCCTACCCAGACCCATCTTTACCACAGTGCAAGTGCCCTCTGCCCCTAATTTACAGTGGCTCACACTCACAACAAGCAGTGCCTGGAGCCCTTTGCAGAGACGGGAACAAAGAGGTTCTGCGGCAGCTGGCCGTCCTGCAAGCATTACATTAAACAGCTGTTCCCCATGCAGCCACAGGTGGCGCTGTGCTGGGAGAATGTGATTACTCTTCACTTCCTCCCAGCCTACAGAGCAGCGCATGGGAGAGAGAGAGGAGGAGGCATGATTTAATCTTACAACAAATCCACTAAGCAAATCTTTATAAATTTGGGGGGATCAGCTCTGTTTCCACAGTTTATTGGTGTTTACTCTGATGTCTGTATTAATATTGTGGGATATCTAAGTAGTAACATGAGTGTGTGTCAGCAGGGCCACCCAGTGTGCCATGACAACAGAGGCGCCCGGCGGCCAACACAGCTCACAAGTTGGGTACACCAGCATATTCATATTTATAAAAATCAAACCAAAACGGGTTAATATGGCCATATCTGAGCCTGGGCCACAGGCAAAAGGATTTCTCTTTGGAGATACGTTCGTAAAGGAGCTGGGCAACTACGTCAGCACCTTTAAGGCGTTGGACAAGGCACAAACAAATTTAAAGAGAGTGTTTTCTCACAAAATTTTTGGCGGGGTCGGCAGACACCTGGGCCATCTGTCCGGCCGCTCTTCCTTAGGTTCATACCGAGGATATCGAGGCCCTGCCACACCTAGGTTTCAACCTCCGGAGACAAAGCCCCCTTTGCCCTTCTTCCCGGTCAGGGGCAGATCGTGGCAAGCACGAGGAACCAGGGGCACCTCGTATGGGCGACGGACTTATGATAAGTGTACTACCACCCCTTTCCCTGTGTATGTCTATAGTGGGCGGCAGACTGTCTCACTTTATAGAGACCTGGTACACACTGACGACAGACGCTTGGGTCCTACATACTGTCCTAGGGTACCAAATCGAATTTATACAACACCCTGTCCAAACATCCAGACCACATCAGATAGCCTTCTCCGCACACAACAAGACCCTGGTAAGTGAGGAAATCCTCGCGCTGTAAGAGAAGGGCGCAATCTATCGGGTCCCGCCATACTCTCACGGCTTCGAAAGCAACCTCTTCCTAGTGCCCAAGAAAGGTGGGGGGGTGCGTCCAGTCATCAACTTACGCCCCCTAAACGCATTTGTGCGATACCACCACTTCAAAATGGAGGGAATCCATTGCCTTCGGGACCCTTACTCGGATTGGAGGACTGGATTTTCAAACTAGACCTACAAGACGCCTACCTCACAACCCCCGTTGCAAAAGATTGCCAGAACCTTCTCCAATTCCAATGGAAAGGGACAACGTGTAGGTTCCAATGCCTCCCCTTTGGACTATCATTGGCACCGTGGTGCTTCACCAAACTGCTAAAGCCCGTGGTAGCTCTCCTACGCAGCAGGGGTGTACGGATGATCATATATCTGGACGATATGCTGATCGTGGCACACGACACCCAACTACTACAACAACACGTCTCCTGGGCACTGTCCCTCCTACAAAATTTAGGATTCTTAATCAATTGGAAAAAAATCAATATTAACCCCATCCCAAACCATGGAATTTCTGGGATTCAGTATAGACGCGACAAAAGGAACGCTCAGTCTACCAAGGTCAAGAGCATCAAGAAAGAAATACGCAGGACATTGTCACGTCCCATATTAACCTTAGGGCAACTGGCCAGGATAATCGGCCTCCTCTCAGCCTCCATATAGACAATTTTTCCAGGACCCCTCCACTACAGGGCGCTTCAAAGGCCACACATTTACACTTGGGGCACTCATACATCGACTCCGTTCCTCTCGCCAACGAAGCCAAACAGGAACTTACCTGGTGGCTTCAACACATGGAAGCATGGAACGGCAGAGCAATCTTCGGAGCTGCCCTGGACTTCATCATAGAGTCCGATGCGAGTACACAAGGTTGGGGAGCGCGCTGCAGGCCTATCTCCACCAGAGGCACATGGACGTTATCAAAAAAAGATAACGTCAACGGCCTGGAACTCATGGCAGGTTCCTTTGCTCTGAAGAGCCTCCTTGGAATCACGACCAATTGCTCGATAGTACTAGGTGGCACAAGATCACGAATCCTGACAGACCTGACCAAAGAATTTTGGCAAAACTCCCTCGATCGTAATATTTCGGTCCAAGCAGAATATATCCCCGGTCTATCCAATATAGTAGCGGATTGGAACACCGGACATCTGCGAGACGCCAGTGATTGGTGGCTGGATGGCGAAACATTCCTACAACTTCAAACGCTCTGGGGCCCGATGTCCATCGACCTGTCTGCATCTCGTTTGAACTCCCAGTTACCAACATTCTTCAGCTGGAGACCAGACCCAAACGCCCCAGCAGCGGATGCCTGCCTCCAAAACTGGCAGTCGTCGATTGTATGTATTTCCTCCTTTCGCTCTCATAGCACGGACATTAGTACAGCTCAGACGAGCCCAGACATCGTTGGTCCTCATAACTCCATTCTGGACTGTGCAACCTTGGTTCCCATCCCTCATAGAGATGTCCATCGACCTTCCGCGATTACTACCCGATGTCTCACACCTTTTACTGGATTCAGAGGACAACCCACACCCCCTGCTAATTCAGGGGCACCTCAGACTCTTAGCATGGCTCCTTTCCGGGGACCCTGGGTCATACCAGATGTTTCACAGGACACTCTTGACCTACTGGCAGGGGCATGGGCACCTGGAACGAGACGATCCTACCAATATGCCTGGAACGGATGGCGTAGTTGGTGCATGGAAAAACAGGTGGATCCCGTACGTGCTCCTCTGACCTACCTGTTACGTTTCCTTACCAATCTATATAACCAAGGACTGGCCTACCGTACCATTAACATCTACAGATCGGCTATATCGGCCGGCCATTGAAGCCTAGAGGGGACTCCGGCTGGCCAGAAATATTATATCCTAAAAACTGTACTTCAGACTGGTCGAAGATACATTTTTCCAATTTACAATAAAGTTGTTTTTTTTAACAATGTTTGCAGAACTTGTTTAACGTAATCGTGGTGAGACTGGAGGTCAGGAGAATAAATAAGGATATCATCCAGATAGACCAAAACAAACAAATGTAATCCCTGAGTACATAGTTAATGAAATCTTGGAAAACCGCTGGAGCGTTGCACAACCCGAATGGCATCACTAGATATTCATAGTGTCCACTTCTGGTATTAAATTCCACTCATGGTTTTCCTTGATTCTCACTAAATTCTAAGGTCAAGCTTAGTAAACACTTTAGCGCCCTGGAGTCTGTCAAATAATTCAGCAATAAGAGGAATGGTGTAGGCGTTCTTAATGGTGATTTTGTTCAATGCCCTGTAGTCGATACATGGGCGCAACTCACCATCCTTTTTAGATACAAAAAAGAATCCTGCACCAGCAGGCGAGGATTATTTTCGTATATGGCCTTTATTCAATGAATCTTTAATATATTCCTCCATTACACTACTCTCCTGAGGAGATAGAGCATAGACTGCTCCCTTAGGTGGCATAGCGCCTGGGAGTAAGTTAATGGAATAGTCTGTGAGGAGGTAGAGTATTAGACTGAGTCTTGCTGAATACTTCTTGTAACGGCACCCCAGGTATAAAAGGGGTTAAAGCATTTTAGTAGATATTCCCTTTCCAGATACAAAGGCAGCTACCGAATCCACCAATCCGCCGAACTGGAAAAACCATACGAATGATTTACACTCCAAACAGCTGAACAGGATATGCATACAAACAAATCCCCCCCAAGTACGAGACGAGGCTCTGTATTGAGGGTCAAGCAAGCACAGCCAGAGCTGTTTGATATGCATTAGGACAGTAGAGGCGTCATCCTCTCTGCCTAAAGGTTCAAACGTAAGTTTGAATTCCGTAAGGAACTCCTGGTAATTGTGTGCCACACTCCTATTACTCTCCCATAATGGATTGGCCCAAGCTAAAGCTTTACCTTTTAACTGATTCATTAGGAAACCAATTTTAGCTCTGTCTGTGGGAAAAGGCCTCAAAATGATACTCCATTTGGTTAAGAAATCCCTGGCATTCTTGAATATTACCATTAAAATGCAGGGGATAGGGAGATAGTAGGTGCCTTGTGTACTATAGGTGGAAGTGCATAAGGTGGAGGTGAGGCCACAGGTTGCAGGTGCGCTGTTCGGGTAAGAAGCATACTGATTGATCCATGCGGTGATCATTATCCTCCAGTTTCTATGCGTACACAATTCTACAAGATCTATGGCCATGTCGTAATGTCAGGATTACGGTATGATCCAGCACGCAGAATTGTGTAACACAGAGGACTGATAGGTAACGTATACCGGACCTTAGAATGGCCAGACTAACGTACCAAAGAATAGTCAGGAATAGCTGAGGTAAAGGGACACAGAAAGAGACACAAAGATAGGGAAAAGCCAGGGGTCAGGGATGCCAGAAAACAGGAAAGTCAAATCAATGCCAAAGTCAAAATACCAGTGTGACGGAACGCTGGCACTCCGACTGAGTACCTCTGCCAGTCGATGCTCCTAGCGCTTGCTGAGCACTCCAACCGACACCATCAGCGCTGCTGACCCCACTTCCAGCAATGCAGCTGCGCCGGGGTCCCGCCATCTCTCACCCACCCTGGACCGAAGACCAGCTTCCAGTGGGTGCACCTCTCCTAAATCCAGAGAGCAGAAACCAGGAACAAAACAAGCTCTTGCAAGAGCTTACTTTGGGGAGCATGTGATTATAGCAATCCCCAGAGTGTAGTTATCCCACCCCCCAAGCATGAGCCAAGGCTTCAAGAAAGGGTCATGCAGTTCTGTTTAATCGGCACCAAAGGGCTTTCTTTTATGGAGGTCTTACACATACAGGACCGCCCACAGGGTTTTGAAGAACAAACCAATCAATACATTACAACACAGCTAAACACTCCCATTCATACCAGCAGAAATCCTCCACTCTGCCTGTGATACAATTATCTCAACACAATAGACTAACTTAATTATCACAGGCAAAATATATACAGTTTTACACAATATTCATAACTTTAAAAGTATACATCACATTCACATTCACACCTACATTTTCAGAATCAGCATACAAACATACTCAGAAATCAAGCAATTCCTTCCATTGGTTTAAAAGTTAGGTCGAAGTCCATTGTGATCACTGCAAGCATGGCTTTTCCTGCCCAAACCAGTTCCACAGAGTTAGGCTGTGTGAGATAAGTGGCTTAAAGGGAAACTCTAGTGCCAGGAAAACAATATGTTTTCCTGGCACTGCAGGTCACCTCTCCCTCCCACCCCCCAATCTCCGGTTGCTGAAGGGGTGAAAACCCCTTCAGTTACTTACCAGAGGCAGCTACATGTCCCTCGTTGCTGCTTCTTCCTCCGTGCCGCTCCTCCCTCTGATTGCGTCAGCCGGTGGGCGAGACTGATCCCGCCCACCAGCCGTGGAGACCTAATGCGCATGCGTGGCAATGCTGCGCATGCGAATTAGCGCTCCCCATAGGAAAGCATTGAAAATGCTTTTTAATGCTTTTCCATGGGGAAATGAGTGACGCTGAAGGTCCTCACACAGCGTGAAAACGTCCAGCGACGCTCTAGCACAGGTTTCCTGTGCTATAAACCTGGAAGTGCCCTCTAGTGGCTGTCTACTAGACAAATGGAGTGTCTACTAGACAGCCACTAGAGGTGGAGTTAACCCTGCAAGGTAATTATTGCAGTTTATAAAAAAACTGCAATAATTACGCTTGCAGGGTTAAGAGTAGTGGGAGTTGGCACCCAGACCACTCCAATGGGCAGAAGTGGTCTGGGTGCCTGGAGTGTCCCTTTAACTAGGTGTGGTAAGCCAACTATCTCCAGGTACAGAAAATATCCCTATTCACAACAACAGCAAAAATACACAAAAATACATAACTCCTATCATACTGTACAGAACCCCCACATTCAACCAATCCCCATATAGCTTGGATCTGAGCGCTCAATATCTCCAAACAGCGCTCAGATCGCACAACCACAGTCAAATCGCCATGGGGTTAAAGTTACAGCATGGGCTGATGAGAGGGGCCATATTCATGAGGCAAGAGGATAGCCATTAGTCCTCTCCAGTTAGAAGTGGCGAAGGGCACTTAGTCACAACCAGAATAACCAGAATCAATAATGCGCTCTCGGACAATCACAAGGGAAACCACGACAGGGCACTGAGCAAGAGGAGAACTGGACCTAAATACCCTGCCTGTGGATCTGATTGGTTGTAACTGGCGTTTGACCCCAAAGGAAGTTACCAGGTTCCTATTTGCATGATTGTTGCTCAGCACAAACCCTCCTGTGGATTGATTGCTGCTCGGCACAACTTTTCTTGTCAGGACAGTAAATGTCATTAATCACATTTTTATATGCGGATGTATAAGTGACAGACGGAGCCTGGCCCAGCACCGATTGACATTGGTGCTGGATTCAAGTAAGTGTCAATGGGTTTTTAATTCTTTTGGTGCTGCGGGCAATTTTATCCCAGTAGATTATGGGTTGCATATCGTTCAACACTCTTTTTTGAAGTAGTTATGGTAGTCATGGAATTCACGAAATAAGGATTTTTGACTGCTCTGAGTGACCAAATTTGGAAAGTTTGGTATTTACTGGAGATTGAATTAAAGAAACTGACTTTTCACTCTGTCTGAATAGATGTTGATCCTTTATTTATTATCTGAATTGCAATTTCATCTTGATTAAATAATTATCATTTTAAAAATCCAAATTTAAAAATCTATTTAGATTCTTCTCAACGCAATGAAAATCTGTACAGTATGAACACCAACGACTTTTCCTTTTTAAGTGATTACTATGATTGACTGTCAACCTAAGATGTATACATGTGTCTCCTGATGATGAAAAATTATCATTAATATCCAGCAGAAGGTTATTCTGTTGTTATATTCTTCAGTTACTCACATTTTAAATCTAGTTAACTTCACAGCAAGTATGAATTAATCACTAAAAAGGTGAAGTAGATTCTGTAGTGAGTACAGTTACTGTATGGCTCATGATGGTTACTATATTCACGAATTGACTTAGCTGTCTGAAGGCATGTTGGCTAAGGGTTTCTTTTTATACGGAATCCATTTTTAAGTGTAATAATTTCTACATTTGTTCTCTGAATTGATTTCACTGACTTTAAAGAATTTCCTGCGGATGTCTTGGATTGGCATGATTGGAGTCATACGTTGAGCTTAATGGTGTGACTTATACGGAAGGGAACACAATTCATGCCTTGCCTTTGAAATTTGGCTACGGAATCATGCCAATAAGTATCTCAATCTCCACTCATATTATTAGCATTTACCTATATAATACCGGGTTAGTTGCCTCATTATCCTACTTCAACTTGCTATTATTTTACTGGGATCCGGATTTATGGAGTTTCAGATTTAAACTATCTATACCTCCCCACACAGTCTTTTTGATTGCAATTTTTCTTAGTAGTAACTGCTGTCTAAACTAGTGATCTAATTGGTACAAATTCAATAAAGCCTTCTGAGACACTGGATACATTGTATTTATTTGACAAGCTGCTACTAATTTGTATTCATTATCCCCAATCTCTAAACTGGACTATTCAATCAGTTACCATCTGTGTCTATATTCATTACCAGGGTTTATTTTCCCAGTATCAGGAAGTTGTATTTTTATTATAATTACCAAAGGGACACTATTATCACAAACTACAGCTTAATGTAGTTTTCTGGTGTCTATAGCCTGTCCCCTGCAGGCTTTTGAACGTAAATACTGACTTTTTCAGAGAAAAGATACTTGTTACATTGCTGCGTAGTAACACCTCTAGTGACAGTAACTCAGACGACCATTAGAGGTGCTTCTTAATCCAGTGCTGCACAGTGTTCCGTTCAGTGTCTACACACTGTGCATGGAGGAGCTGTATGTTCCCCATAGATGTGCATTGATTCAATGCATCTCTACGAGGAAATTCTGATTGGCGCAAGACTGTGTTTTGCAGCTCATGTGCAATAGTCACTCAATCCTATCCTATAGGAAAGCATTGGCTGGTTGAGATCATTAGGACTGATGATCTCAGCTGTGGAGGTCGAGCCAACCACAGTGAGACCAGCATCGCGTGCGGAAAAAGGTGAGTAAAATCACCATGTGATCAGAGAGGAGCCGGTCACCTAAACAGACACACTCATTGATTGTCACACACTCACAGACAGACACACACATATTGACAGAGAGACACATACTCACTAACAGACAGCCACAGTAATACACTGAGACAGACACAGACACCAACTGACTGACAGATACACACTCGCTGACAGACACACACACTTACTAACATACATACATACATTTTCTCACACACTCAAAAAGTATTATTAATTTTTTATTTAAGTCCACCCAGCCTCCCTACCTTTATGAGAGCTGGAGTGGATCATTTCCCTGGGGTGCAGTGGAGCCTCTTGCTCTGCACTCACGCGCGCTGTTTAGTGATGCTGGGGCCGGAGTGACGTCATATCCCAAGACCCGGCATCAAAGCAGTACGTGGGAGGGAGCAGAGCAAAAAGAATCAGAAGATTTCAGCTCCCTTGCTGCCTGACTTCACTCTTGCTTACATGTCCTCCTCCACTGTCTCTCAGTCTGCTTGCCCCACTCACCGTCAGCCAACCAGTTCCATTCTCTCTTGTCGAACAGGCTGACAAATCACAGATGCCAGGACAAAAACAAATGGGTGGAGATGCTGAAATGTGATATTTTTTGGATAGAGGCCACTTGCTTGGAAGAGAACGTCAATGGATCTAGAGCATGAGCTAATCTGATAAGTCAGGGGTGCCCAAAAGTATTTACCCAGATATAACTTCAATTATGTGTTCTGTTATTATTGGTTGTTGCAACATTATGAGAGAGGCTGCCAAGTGTCGGTTCCTTCCTCAGATTAAGGGACATAATATCCTTCGCTTGTGTCACTATAATCTGAATATATCTACTGGAGTCATTCAGAGGTACCCTTCTCTCTTCATTATGCAGTAATTCTTTAGCTATACTGGATTCTCTCAAGGCCTTATTTAGTGCAAATGTCTGCATTTTCTGCACCTATAGAGATTGAGCAAGAATCTCATATCATCATATTATTATTGATATTATTATTACTATTTATATAGTGCCAACACCGCACCAATACACTACTACCAATACACATACTACATCACATACACTACAGCCCCAATGCATACACTCGCTACATTCCCTATACACACTATCCCAACATAAACACACACACTCTCACTATCTACAAGCCCTAGTACAAGGGTTCCCAAAAAATAGTTCCCTTGATGTTGTAGAACTACAAATACCATGATGCTTTGCATGCCTTTAGAATGGCAAAGCATCTTGGAAACTGTTTTACAAACATAGAAATATAGAATGTGACAGCAGATAAGAACCATTCAGCCCATCTAGTCTGCCCAATTTTTTTTTTTTTACTTTTTTTTTTCAGTTTAGGCGTACTTTGCTCTGATTCAACATCATGCATCATCTTTCTCTTGGATAAAGGTGTCTTGCCCTGGTACAGCATTGGGGACTGGGTAAGTGTCAGAAGAGCACTTGTTGACAGGGGATTTTTCAGTACTTTGTTGGGCGGTGTAAAACCTGAATTACTGAAGACGTCATCATCACATGAACTTTGCTGTGATGAACTTCGATTTGAGGATAACCTTTGGCATGGACTGCTTATTTCTATTGTATGCATCAACTGATTTATCTCACTGACCAGATTATGCTCCTTACTTATGATGCACTGCCTCTCAGATTGTGGAGTCTCTTCAGTGGGTGATAGAAATCCTAGGCTTTTTTTTCTTGAATTAAGTCTAAATGCCCCAGTGTCGCCTGTCCCTTGACACTGCAGCACGAGAGATTTCTCCTGAAGTTTTGAAACCCCTTCAAGTTCAAAATCTTCCAAAGATGAAGATTTTCTGACCTCCTGCTTTGAAAGAACTCCACCAACATCTTCCTCAATTGAATGAAGATCGGCATATTCGGTATATATCGTCATATAACATCTGGGGATCTACCTTTTGGCCACCCCATCCTAGTATATATTAGACCATAAACACAAGACAGTTGAAACTGAATTATTTACACAAAACACCACACCACAATTGGCTCATTCTACACACATACAATCCAACAATCAGCCTTCAACAAACACATGCACAATATGTATTCCTGCCCCTCTTGTCATCTGGTATTCCACTTATGGAGACGCCAGAGGCAAGTCACAAGCAAACACGGTACAAGTGTGTCATTACATTTGCTTTTGCAGGGCGTTTTTCTCATGCAAGAGCTCTGACAAGCAGGACTCTGCGCATGTCGTGTTTGGAAGAGGGCCCCCTCTGCCCTCCCTCCTTCCCACTGGGCCCTGTATTTAAAAAATGCCCTGGAACCAGTTGTCTGATTGTTGTTTATAAAAGCACCAATTTTTATTGAAATCTGCACTTTTTGCAGTGCGTTAGGAATCTGGAGTGACCCTTCAACAGGTAGCCTAGATGGAGATACCCAGTTGCAGGATAAAGAGGTATGGATTCCTACATGTTATTTTATCTTTATTTATGTTTTGATAAGTAAACATAATGTTAAAAATCCTGAGTTGTGTCAGCTCCCCTTTAATATTGCGTGAAGTTTCTATCGTGATTTTCTTTCTTCTATAATGGGGTCATTATAATGGGTGATATGCTTTTGAAGTGTTAGACCATTTAATAGCACTAACTGTATTATGGGTATTAACATTTATTAACTAAAACCCTGGATTCCTAGTGTGGAATGGTCTCTAACAACGTCCCTTTTGATCAGCACAGGGGGATTGTTCTGTTTTGTTAAGGGTACACTATAGACACCAATACCACTCCATCTTTTATTTAACTGATATTTTTTTTTTTTATTACATTATCAGTACTGTTGTCTGTTTGTAAGAAAAAATTAATTATCATTACATCTAGTGACATGTCTCAGTCAGGATGGTTAAAAACTCAATATAAACAGAGCTTTGAGCTGACTGGTAAGGCCATAAAATTTAGACATGATTACAGGAATGCTGTTAAATTACACAGCATCACCATTTAAAAGAATAGCAATATTCTTTCCATTAACCCTTCAGTAAAAGCTCTGTATTAAAATGGGTAATAAAAGATGAAAGTATTATGTGTTAAAATTAGGTTGGATGTTTGTTTTTAAAATTATTAGAGGTCATTTAGAATTTTTTCAAATTATAGTATATATTAAATAAAAGTGAACAAAATACAGTAAGAACAATTTTGGGAAAAAAAACTATTATTTATTTTATTTTGCAAATGTGCACAAATTATTTGGGGCTGTTAGAAACATCTCTAAAAACTGCATACACGTGATTCTAGTAGAGATGGTTTTAAACATTCCATAACTAGGACAAACATTAAATAGGATCAGTGGGCAGTTATTTAAAAAAAAAAAACTCCAAGCGCCATACTGATGTTATGGTGCCCTGGCACCTCTCCATTGCAAGTAGTAAAACAACTCCACTACCTCAGCCAGAGAGCTGGAAAGCTACGCTGCAGAGCTTGCTTACTGGCTGAGAGCACCAGCTGATCTCTCTCGCCAATGAGCTGAAACCTGAATCTCAGGATTACCTCAAACAGAAAACCTCTGGTTGTCAAGCTGAAGTAGTGGATGCAGGGAGTTGGTCATGGTGAACTCCAGGTAAGAAGTCAAACCGTTCTAAAATGTTTTTGGGGGGGAAGGCACCTGGGCACTGTAGATGGCATTATGTAGCGGTTATGGTGTTCAGAGTGTTCCTTTAAACATTTTTAGTTCCTGCCCCATGAATATAGGCTGTTATTCTATTATTGATATTTTACTTTGTATACTATGAGGGATTCTCATCCAGTTACTAACACCTGCTATATTGAGATTCCTATTTTTTTGCAATGAGTGATGACGATAAGATGTATGGATGTATGGAGAGAAACAGTTGCTTCTAAGGAGGATCTATGAGTAAAGCTTAAAATGTGCTTTAATATTTGATAGCACTAGATGGCGCTCTTGTTGAAGCAGAATAAATACATTTCTGAGTTACAATCTAAATGTAAAGTATTTATTGTATATATTAAAAAGAAATCAGAGCATTACATCGTCATTGCTTGTCATTTTGCTGATGCCAACTCATAAACACTGCTAAATAAAACTTGCTTACCCTAATGCAATATATATTCTATCATTAATATACTATGTTAGCATTTTACATGCAAGGATTTTTAAATTACAGCTCATCGATGTATCAAGAAATTATCCAACATCAAAGACAAATACCATGTCACCTCCATAAATCTATTTCTTGTTGTACTCATCTGTAATTATTTTTTTTCCTTTTTATGTGTTGATCACATCTGGGGCATAGTTAAATTATTTATTTCAAATTAGTTTTTTGCTTTTTTTAAAAGACACAAATATATAAGACGGAAAAGTTGAGCGGACACCTGGATGTTTGGGTCCGGCGGGTTTGGCTGAACTTTGAAAAAAAAGTCCAGGTTTGGGTTCGAACTTGACCCCGAACCCCACTGAAGTCAATGGGGAACCAAACTTTTGGCCACAAAAATGCCTCTAAAAAAGTCCTGGAAAGGGCTAGAGGGCTACAAAAGGAAGTAAAATGGGGGTAAGAGTAGGACGGGGGGTAAGAATAGATTTTCCTGGCATCTTACCTATTTTTAACCTGAAGACCGGTTAACTACTCTACTCTCAAGCACATCCTAGGTGGGGATTATACCACTAACGCTGTCATCAACGCTGTCATCATCTGAGCAGTGAGTGCTCCACGCTTGTGAGTAATATTCTGCTTATTTTATTTATTTGTATTATATTACTGAGAGCACTATTTGTGGCTATCTCTTCCTCTCTGAGCACCTAGATTACCACCTACTGTGAAAAACTACGACCATCATATCCCATAAGTGGGGATTATACCACTGTATACGATATTCACTAGAGATGGTCATAGCTCTTGTTCATGTGAGTGCAATATTTTTATTTCTTAAGTGTTGTTCATCCAACCCAGACATATTGCACTATCAGGTCGCTCTGTCTTTTCTTTTTCCACATACGGAGACTGAAAAGACCCAGACCCTTCACACACCCCAAGAATAAAGAATCAAGAAGCCACAGCTGGATTGTTTTATTTATTTATCTTACTTAGAGACTATTTTTTATTTTTTATATCTTATTTTATTGGGACACAATTCTAGTACTTTTCTCTGTGGCGCAGCCCTTCTCCATTTGTTTTATTTTCTGTATGTTATTCTGAAGGGTTGAGAGGGATCTCCTTCTTAGGGTTGCTGCCTTAATTTACTGTTGTTATTTAGCGCTGACACATTTTGTTTTTTATTTAGCAGTTTAGCAACAAAACAATTCGAATTTTTACAACTGCGCTGTAAGCGCACTATTAGACGTTTCTATTTGACTATCAGATATGAAGAGCCGGCCCCAAAATGTACTGTTTAGCACCCAGAAAATTAGAATGTTTACAACTGCGCTATAAGCCCACTATTAGACGGTTCTATTTGACTCTCAGATATGAAGAGCTGACCCCAAAATGTACTATTTAGCAGTTTAGCACCCAGAATGTTAGAATGTTTACAACTGCGCTGTAAGCGCACTATTAGACGCTTCTATTTGACTCTCAGATATGAAGAGCAGGCCCCAAAATGTACTATTTAGCATTTTGGCAGCAAAAAAATTAGAATGTTTACAACTGCGCTGTAAGCGCACTAGTAGACGCTTCTATTTGACTCTCAGATATGAAGAGCACGCCCAAAATGTACTATTTAGCAGATTAGCACCCAGAAAATACAAATTTTTACAACTGCGCTGTAAGCGCACTATTTGACGCTTCTATTTGACTCTCAGATATGAAGAGCACCCCACTGTCACGGTAGTGTACCCCAACACGCAAGGTTTAGTCCAACAAGAGACAAGATAAAGCAGATAAGTCTTACCTGGCCTTTGAATGGCTGGACTCAACGTAGTACAGAGAAGTGACAGAGTCAGGAATGAGCCGAGGTCAAGGGAGACAGCGAAAACAAGAACTAGCCAAGGTCTAATACCCTAGTGTTTAATTTGACACGCCCCCAAAACGTGAGTGTATGGGGAATGTGGAATGACATGGGCCAATGGGAGACCGTTTCACATTTCGGCTCCCACTGTCCCTTTTCGGCTCCCACTGTCCGTCTCGAGCGCGCTCTTAGAGCCAGGCGGGGCACGTGACTGCGTCCCGCCTTCCTGATAACTCCGTCGGACGAGCCGCAGGCGGCTCGCGCAGATGCAGGACCACGCGCGGCGGGAACAGAGGACCTCGGCCGGCCCCCGGAGAGGGTAAAATTTACTTTTTAGCACCCAAAAAATTTTACGTTTTCAAACTGCAATGTGACAGCAGTATTTGACCCTTCTATTTGACTCTCAGATATGAAGTGCACCCCACTAATGTACTATTTAGCACCCAAAAATATTGACTTTTTAAAACTCTGATGTAACCGCAGTATTTGACGCTTCTATTTGACTCACAGATATGAAGTGCACCCCACTAATGTACTAGTTTTCAGCGCTACGCGAATCCAGCTTATGTATAGAGGCTGGGTCACATGCTGCACTGGCCAATCACAGTCATGCCATTAGTAGGCATGGCTGTGATGGCTTCTAAGGGCACACGAGTCAAACGCTTGTTGATTGGCTGCCTGCAGCCTTTCAAAATGCGCCATTAAGGGTCTAAAAAACTTAATGTTCGGTACGAACCCGAACTTTACAGTCCGGGTTCGCTCAACTCTACATATAACATTTTTCTTTTTATTATAGGCTTTGTTCATTGTAAGCACTTTATTATCCAGAAATAATACACCACCACATCCATGTACTCTGGTGGTCATGCTGGCCGAAGACTGGTGAGACAGAGCTACCACCCTCTCCTCCATATTGAGAGCAATTATCATTGATAAATACAGTGTTTTTCCTGGAAAACATTAGTTTTCTTCTGCAACAATTGAATTTAATATACAACAGCATTTTCATGTGCTGCCTATCAGTATATATAAATGATATATTTCCAGGAGCAATAGTGGATCTGATCTTTAACCGAGGGTTACAAACTTACTCCAGACAGCAGGTCAGAGTCAAAACTCTATCCCAGCAACACACTAACTTACATTAAAAAAAGATAGCCATACACTTTTTAAAATAACTGAATAAAAGTATTAAATAGCTTTTTACATATATAAAATGTATGTATTTTCCAATATTTGTGTTTATAGGTTTAAATTGTTGAACATGGAATAACTGATGTCTCACTGAGTCAGCAGTCAAGTATATGGGATTAAATGTACACTGCTTCATCTCATTGAAGTAGTTATAATGACCATTTTTAATGGTAAACAAGAGTCATCAGCAGCCCATCCACTCTGTGCTGCTTGGGCTAGTGAAGAGGCATTACATTGAGCAGCAATGGACAGCTGTGATTGGCTGAGAGTGCCAGCTGACTGTTTTCGGCCTATCACCATGCCAGTATGGCATGAAGGAAGTATGTAATATCTGCCTTAGCCATACCCAGAGTAGGACTGGCAATTTGTTGCCAGGGAGGCAAAAACTATTTAGTGGCTCACTTTGCAAATTTACTAACCCACCCATTAACATCAACGACAGACACAAGTACACAAACAAAATAAATGTGTTGATAGATTTACAAGAGAATTGAATAGAAATAATTAAAGTGCTAGGCAGCCTTGGGAGCAATTGCCCTGCTTTGGAGATCCCTAACCAGGAAAGAATTTAGTAAAAGGAGTTCTGAAAGATTTTGCAGCTGGGGAATGCTATTAATGCATTACATGCATAAACCTTGTATATCATGCCAATGAGCAATAAATACATAAACATGCCAATGAACATTACATATCTACTTTTTGTATATCATGCCAATGAACAGTTAACACATAAATCTTGTTTATCATGCCAAAAAGCATTAAATTCATAAACGTGACATATCATGCCAATGAGCAGTTAGTTCATAAACTAGGTCTATCATGCCAATGAGCAATTTAACTACATAATTTTAGTATATCATGTCAATGAGCAGTAAATGCATAAACCTGTATATTTTGCTAAGTAGAAGAGATTGGACACCAAGGAAGCAAAACATACATTTTTTTTTATCCACCCTCCTGTTTTCTACCTTTTGAGCGCAGGATGGTGGATAAAAAAGTGTACATTTAACATGTGTGCATCTGTGTGTCTATATGTGTATATCTGTGTATCTGCATATGTCTGTATATCTATCTGTGTGTGTGAGTATCTATCCGTGTGTGTCTATATGTGTATCTGTTTGTCTGTGTGTGTATATCTATCTGTGTGTGTATCTACATGTGTGTCTGTGTATCTGTTTGCCAGTATGTGTATCTATCTGTGGGTCTGTATATGTGTCTTTGTATATGTCTGTTTGTCTTTGTGTGAATGTGTGTTTGTGTATCTATCTGTTTGTCTGTATGTGTATCAGTATATCTGTGTCTCTTTATGTGTATCTGTATGTCTGTGTATCTATCTGTTTGTCTTTATGTGAATCTATATGTGTGTCTGTATATCTGTGAATTTATCTGTGTGTCTGTATGCGTGTCTATGTGTTTGTATGTGTATCTGTGCCTCTGTGTATCAGTGTGTGTCAGTGTTTGTATCTATATGATTATAAAATAAAATGTTTATAACGGTTAGATTTCCACCTCCTGAAACATTTAACTGCAGTCACCGTAAGACGTAGACAAACCCAATTTGTACAATGCCATTAAAACATGAGTAAAAGCAAATCTTTTCAGAGAGAAACCAGACAGATGAATTAGGAATGAGCTATCTTCATTAGGTGTAACATACACACCAGCAACCATTTTAACTGAGCAAACCTTTGTTCATCATTTTTACATAACGTTATAGAACTTCCTTTTCTGAACACAACAGAAAACATATTTCAACATTACCACAAACATGTCTGGCAGCTAACAAGCAGACCACATGTATTTTAAAGGATTCTATATCTACAAGCATCCAGACCACTTCATCTCAAAGAGGATGAGGGGAAGCATTGGATTGACTGAGATCATCAATATTGATGATCTCAGCCAGGAGGGAGACTGTGCGAAAGCACTGAGCGTGACAAACCGCGGGATGTAAGGTAAATAAAGTACACCTACAGTGTAACACGTTAGCCCTGGGAATGTTTGTATTCCTAACGCTATAGTGTTTCTTTAATATCAGAAGCTAGCTCCCCTAATCTCAATGCCATTAATCTCAAACTAAATGCTGCTTTAAATAGAAGCATCTTAAATTCAGAAAAACAAATCCTATTTTAAACCATGCACTCTTTGCAGTGAACTCATAACCAATTCGTGTTCTACTATCAGAAAACTGTCATAACTAAATTTTGCTGAATAATAAAATCTTTAACTATAACTTGCTGTGTAGCATCATCAAAATACAGAATCTCAGCAAAAAAAAAGTAAAAAACAAATCCCAGCATCCCATTGTGAGACAGCCACTAGAGGCTGGATTAACCCTCAGTGAAATATAGCAGTTTCTCTGAAACTGCTATGCTTTCAGCTGCAGGGTTAAAACTAGAGGGACCTGGCACCCAGACCACTTAATTAAGGTGATCTGGGTGTATGTAGTGGTCCTTTAAGTGTATGTGTATCTGCATGCATTGGCGTACATACCGCGGTCGCAGAATGACCAGGTGCCCGCCACCATGTGTTCCGGCCTGCGCAGAGTAAGCGCGGGGGAGGGGGCCCATGGATACATTTTCACACCAGGGCCCCATGGGTTGTGTGCACGCCACGTCAACGCTTTTACAATTGGGTGCCCAACCAAAAAGCCCAGCAGGTTTTCTTCCGCTTCTGTTAGGTCTATGCTGAGCTCCTGAGCTGGTCCTTACTTCTGAATGAACATATTCAGACTCCTTAACACAACTTGTGTGTGAGTTATTACTAAGTGTTGGCTACCAATCTTATTTGGATAGGTTCCCCCTACAAAGTATTGCAACTGAGTGAAGTAGTTGCATCAGAACTAGATGCCCACCACCCTAGCCTAGTTTTGTCCACATCTAAGATATGTGTATCTCCTGCTGACACTTGCCATCCTCCAGGAGTAGGCAAAAGAAATGGGATTATGTACATTTGTTTGTGGTAACTGAGAACTTTTCATTTTTGGGATATCACTTATTTTTAGCACAAAGCTTCCCAAATCTGGGTGTTAGGTTTCATTTGGAAGCATTTCAGAGTTGTCTGTCTAGGCTGTAATGTTATTATGGTTTATTCTTAGAATCATTCTGTTTTGTTTGGTATATTCACTTAGCTTTACACACTAACTGCATGAGCTTTGCTGGACAGAGCCAATTTAGCTCTGGATTTTCCATTGCATTAAATGGACGAGCCACATTATTTCATCTGAGTCAGGTTATTGCGCTTTTAAACAGATCTTCTGACAATCAATTTGCTTTCCAATGCCTAATGCATGCAGACTGTAGGAGGAGCAGCTAAGGGTACAACAGCTTTGTACAAAACAGAAAACACAAGATCAATGAAATGAGAAAGTGTCTGTAGAACGAACAGGCAAAATATCTTGGAAGACAAATCACAAATTCAGAAGGGCTAAACTACAGACGATTATTATTCTGATCTTCATATTATCAGGATGTCAAGGTCATCAAACAGAAAACAAGAAATCTACAAAATAGTAAGCCATTTTAATTACAGATGCATCTTTCATATGATGAATTTCTGTTATAGCTTGGGTATGTGAAGGAGAGGATACCAGTATTTAATGTTCAGGATACAGATGCAGGGTATACATAGGCTATAATTAAGGAATGGTAAAATTGGAGATAATTATCAGAAAAAGATCATTATTTCTCTCTCGTCGAGGAAATGTACTAAGACAAATGCAAAATAAATTACAACACTTTGAAAAATCTTTTAGAACTGTAATTCGCAAGTCTTCTCAATGACAAGTTCCCCTTAAGTTTTGTATAACTACATATCATGCTAGCAAAATATCTAGAATCTATAGAAATGAAAATATGTCCTTCCACGATCATTGTTTTTTCATCTATACCATAACTAAATCTTTAAATAGTACAGAGTATATAACACATTGTATTCGAGAAGTGGTAATTGTTGGGAATCAGTTGTAAATTCAAAGAGAATTTCAGATTTAAAGCCAAAATAGCCAAACTGAAAACAAATTATCCAGGTCGGCTACTTTTGCCATAAATACAAAATTCACTTTGAAATCATTATTATTATCCTATCATTTATATAGCACCAGCAAATTCCATAGCGCTGTGCAATGGGTGGAATAAACAGACACGTAATTGTAACCAGACAAATGGACGCACAGGAACAGAGGTTTGAGGGCCCTGCTCAATGAGCTTGCATGATAGAGTGAGAGGGGTATAGTGACACACAGGGTATAAGTAGTGGTAATGAAATAGGTTGCTAGAAAAGTATTCACTGAGAACTTAGGTTATTTTTGACATTTCCAGAAGAGGAGTCATGGGGGGGGGGAGGAGGGGAGGTGAGAGAGGTGTAAGGGAGGAGAATGAAAACCCGCTAACAGTTTAAATGATATGCTCTCCTGAAGAAGTGTGTTTTCAAAGGAGTGGAGACTGGGTGAAAGTCTAACGGCTAAGGAAAGGGAGTTCCACAGAAAAGGTGCAGCCCTGTGAAGAAGTCTTGGAGGTGAGCATCAGATGTGGGAGAACGGACAGAGGATAGATGTAGGTCTTCGGCAGAGTGCAAGGGCCTCGACGGGACATACTTGTGTATTAGGTAGGATAGGTAGGTTGGAGCAGAATTATATAGGGACTTGTAACCAAGCACCAGAATCTTAAATTGAGCCCTATATCTAACTGAAAGCCAGTGTAGGGACTATCATTTTACAATCCTGACAATGAATAACCCTGCAACACACCATGACAGGTGTGTGTTAATTAACACTTAGAGTCCAAAAGTTTTCTTAAAAATCATTCTTTCAAGAATCCCCATATTGACTTCAAGTAAGTCAAATAAATCTGTCTTCCAGCACTACAGTATTTGATGATAGGACGAAATACTGGAGTTTTAATTTGAAATTTCCCATTACAGGCCTAATTCTAACCAAAACTCAATACACAATATGTGTAATTGAATTGTATTATTTGATGTGGTATTTCCACCTTCATTATTATGTGAAGGCTCTGTGATGACCTCTTTTAGCTTCACCCTATACACAAAAGGTGCATATAGCTAAAGCAAAATGATTGGAGACCCAAGCACTGCCCCAGAATTTTCTCTTCTGTTATTGTGTGCCGGAAGCTCTTGCTAGAAACTTCTATTGGCTCTTCTGAGTGATGGGCCAGATAATTGGCTTACCGTGACATCCGATATCTCTTAGCCATTGAACTAGGCCCTACACCTGCTTAGCTTAGTCTCTCTAAGCAACATAGGGCGGCATCTGGCGGCCGATCTCTTCAGTTCCCTGCCATGTTAGTTTTAGAAATAATTACTTAAACAATACCTGGGTATGCTATTTTCAATATTGGGGGATGCTAGTATTATGTACGATTTCCATTGTATGTAACATTGATTAGAATTGGTCCTATGGGGTATATAAAGGTAACAATAGCTCATCAAAGGTTACTAATCATTTCTTTATTAATACATTTGTTTATGGCTGCTCATTGTAGTTTCAGGCAATTAGTGAATTCTGGTAGAATTAAATATAAAATTTGCAATATTTATGCCAAGAACAACTGAAATGATTAAATGCATTTTTAACTGGCATTTGCTAATGTATTTTTAACAACTGTTTAGTGAATAAACACTAACACTGTCCTGTACATTAGGGAATCACAGTAATTCATCATAAATTTTATCCAGCCCTACCATGCTGCTGTAATGTTGGTGAAGACAAACTAGCACTTTCTCTAAACACTTATCAGTAAAATGATCGGAATGAGGTAGCATTTCAGGGAAGTCATAAAAATACAGGATTGATGATGTCACAAACTGGAGCCAGTATTAACCCTTTAGGGGCATTGAGTGTCTGTTTCATTATAACAATCTACTCATTCAGGATCCATAACTGCAATGTCAAGTCTTAATTTACTCATGTCAGCACCATACCTTTTAAGTGTTTCTATTTAGGAGGGACCGTCCCTATTTTGGAACCAAATCCCTCTGTCCCTCTTATCGTTCCTAATTTCTCTCCTTTGTAGAATCCCCATACTCAGTGCTGTATTCTTCCCAAGGCAAACAATGCCTTCGGCGACACTATCCAGGGGGTGCCCAGTGATAGTTTGTTTCTGTCAGTAACATGTTTGTGACTGTTAAAGGATCACTATACTGTCAGGAAAACAAACCTATTTTGTCTGGGTGACTATAGTGTTCCTTTAATGTGTGTCTGTCGGTGAGTGTGTGTGTCAGTGAATGTGTGTGTCTCTCAGAGTGTGTCAAATCAGTGAGTGTATATGTATCAGTGAGGACATGTCCTGTCAGTAAAAGTGTGTATTGAGTAAACAATGTGTGTGCCAATGAGTGCGTGTATGGGTCAAAGAAAGTGTGTAATTAAACATTTAAAATATGAAGTGAATGATTTCTA
The DNA here is from genome assembly GCA_933207985.1 of Pelobates cultripes. Classification (NCBI taxonomy): domain Eukaryota; kingdom Metazoa; phylum Chordata; class Amphibia; order Anura; family Pelobatidae; genus Pelobates; species Pelobates cultripes. The sequence continues at coordinate 261,842,213 of OW240913.1, forward strand.
AGAGGAAAAGGTGCAGCTTAAAGAGGAAGTGGTGGGTCTTAAACAGGAAGTGGTAGAGCCTTAACAGGAAGGGGTGGGTCAAATTTAGATTTGGGGTGCCCAAGTTTAGTCATGCCTAGGGCAGCAAAAAACAAAATACATCACTGTCCATATTGTTTGTGTTTTGAGTTCCACAGCAATAATAATGCACAGTGATATGATATGTGTAACGGATCGTCGGGCACCCTGACTGGGTACCTCCGTTGAAGGATGCTCCTAGCGCTTCCTAAGGACTCCAAGCACTCCAGCAGATACCATAACCATCGTAGACTCCTTTATGTAGCAGAGCAGGAACAAGCTCTTACAAGAGCTTAGTAGTGATATAGCAAGGGAGTATGACAAGCATAGCAATCCCTTGTAGCAGATTCCCCCAATAAGAGACGGCACTCCAAATTGAGGGTGAAGTAGAACTGCCTGTACTGGCACATACAGCCTCTTTTATTCACAATCCACAAACATAGTGCTGCCCACAGGGTTTTGAAATACAACCAATCAATCCGTACAATACACACAGACACTCCCACACAAAATCCTCCCCTCTGCCTGTGATATTATTACTGAACACAATGGTTAATATAATTATCACAGGCAGAGAAATACAGTTTTTACAAAATATTAATAACTTCCAAAATATACATGCCATTCACATAAAACATACATTTTCAGAATTGGCATGCTTGAAATATACACATACTCAAAAATCAGGGCAATCGGTTCAGGGGATAAAAAGTTAAGGGAAAGTCTTATTTGACCGACCGCAAGCACATTTTCATGCCCAAAAGAGTTCCATAGATTTGGGCTGTGCGGTCGGTCAATTTCACACAGAAAAATGTCTAAGTTTCATTCGAATGCACGAACAGGGCCGTTCGTGTAAATAGCTCCGTCTAACAGTGCATTCGAATTGTTGAACGCACTTCGATTCCAGCCGAAGCGTCGAAGTTCATGAGAAGGTAAGGGTCAGCGGTGTTCGTGCAAATGTGTAGCCAATTTTAGTTCCATAGATTCAGTGGCACGCACTGCTGACCGCATTCAACTAAATTAAAATGGCCGCCGCCACGTGTTTGGTTTTCGAATGGCGGCATCTTCGACTACTTCGGCACTTCGACTGCATCCGAAGTGCCAGTTTAAAAGTACAAATCCTTTCTCTGGAAGTTAAAGGGCCAGCAGCAGCACAACACAAATCCATTATGCCCAAATCATGTCTTTAAAGGGCAATACATCCCATGGGCCATAGTCACATGGCAGGAGGCTGGCAATCAGTCTTCTCCAATGCCCAGTGGCGAGGTCGATTTTGCCTCAATATGTAATGACTACATTGTCTTTAAGACTCCTAAAATTTCTCAGAACAGCCCTCTCCTTTGTCACCTCTAGGGTTGCCACCTGGCCTCTATTTTATCAGTATTTTTCTGACAGGAGAATGTTTTACAATGCCGGCACCAGCCACTATGTTGCGTAGTGGTCTCAGGCTGAGCAAAGAAGACTTGTTGGTGCTATAGCTGTGTGTGGAGACAGGGCTGTCTTAACACATGGGCATGCTGGGCAGTTGCCCAGGGGGCCGCATGAGCATAGGAGCCCCAGAGGCTTGCCATGTTTGCAGTATATAATTCTGGAAGATTTATTCAGAACTTTTAAACCCTCTTTATAAAAATGTTTAAGTGGGCTAATCACCTCAGTATCAGCTTTTGTCTGTACATTTGAACTTTCTGATGCAAATACATATCTTGACCTCACAAAAGGAAAAAGATATGAGGATCTGGACAGGGGTTACAGAAAAAAAAAAAAAAAAACTATGAAAAAATATATAGTACTCACTTATGCAGCAAAAAGCTCCACACTGCTGTTCATGCAATGGAAACATAAAGGATAAATAGAACAAACAAGAGGCTACGCAAAAAGTTGTTGAATGCACACCAAGGTGCTACTGCTTTAAACACTGATTTTGTTGGAGGTACCAGTAAATATAAGCCTAATTTTATTGATAATTTACATTTTGATTCCTGTGAGTAGTTATGTGCACTGCTTTGCCAAAAGGCCTATAATTCTGGTAAGAAGACCCTGTGTGTAAAGGGCAGGGATAGCAAGTTACAGCATGTTCTACCTGTCACGCCAGGGATGCATAATTCATTGTTGCACAAGAGAATATTGCAATTTAATGTAATTTGTGTAGTGCACATATGAATTGGTGTAGTGCACATATCACTTGTGATGCCTGGATGTCTAGTCCCACTGTAAACTAGCTGGTTTCAGCCATATGGCCTGTACCTTTTAATTGATGAGTTGATTTCTTTCATATGTAAATGATCATTTGCTTTCAAGAAAGAAAGGAAACAAACAAGCCTTGTGTTCCAATATCATATCCAAAAGAAACATTAATACTTACTCACTGAATAATACTTGAGCCTCAATTTTGCTATATTTGGAATGGGACGAGCACAATCTTCTAATCAAGGCCAAACATGATTTGCGTAACTTAACCATAGGGGAATGGTTTGTGATGTCTGCTGTATCAGGTCACAAGTAAGGAGTGTGAAATATATATATACGGATTGGAAAAATGGTAACAAATTCATAGAGGCAATTATTATTTCTGTGGAAAGTGGAGATAGAACCAAATGTTTACATTTGGATTGATGTTTGTCTGGAACACAAGGGGGTGGTCACTTATAGTTACCATAGGTACGTCTTATCTCCACCATTGGGCGAGGCTTGGTAATCCACAGGGTATATATCCAATGATACTGAGATATGTATTGGGACTTGCTTGGGGGCTAGAATCTAATTCTAAGTGAGTCACCACCTTTCTTACCAGAGACCCCCTGGGCAGAAGTCTTACTTTGAAAAACTGAGTAAGTGATTAGGACTTTTGTTATTTTATCCCTTTTGTTTTTATCTGTTGTTGGTGTAAATAATTTGTTTGTCATCTATATTTGTGTATGCAAACAAATGTGAGTGTTACCCTATAACCACTGTAACTGCTTACTTATATATTATTAAGAGCACTATTGCTGCTTTTTTTGTCATTTTGGGTCTCGACATCAGCCTCTTCACTTCTTGTCGGCCCTTTCTGTATACTACGGCCAGCGGAGAAGTAAAGATCTGCACCCTACTAACCTCAAAAGAAGGCACTCAGCCCAAAGTACCCTCAAAAAGACTTTACTAAATATATATATATATATGTATATATCCACTATTCATTTTTTTTCTTATTATGTTACCTTAATTTACAAGGCACTTCATTTATAAATTGTCTTGGTGGTGGCAGCGTTAAGATAGTAATATATATATATTGTTATGGTTAGGTGTGGGTGGGATTTTATCATTATTTCCGGTCAAGTCAGACAAATAGTGAACTTTAACCTTTTTACCACCACAATTGCGTCACGCACACTCTTGAAGTAGGGTGCGTTCACAACTCCATTTATCCGCATGGTAGAAGCTGCAGGACAAGGAGATGGCAGCAGGATCAATGCTTATTGAGATGGCCTGCTTTCAGTATCCCAAGTATGTGAGGAATTTTGAAGGGCTGCTTCCTCTGTGTGTGTATTCAACAGTCTGTCTGTGTGTGTATCCAGTCTGTGTGTGTATCCAGTCTGTGTGTGTATTTAGCAGTAGTGTGTATTCAACAGTCTGTCTGTGTATTCAGCAATATGTGTGCGTATTCAGCAGTCTGTGTGTGTGTGTGTATTCAGCAATCTCTGTGTGTGTATTCAGCAGTCTGTGTGTGTATTCAGCAGTGTGTGTTTCTGTGTGTGTGTGTGTGTGTGTGTGTATGTATTCAGCAGTATGTGTTTGTATGTATTCAGCAGTATGTGGGTGTATGTATTCACCAGTTTGTGTTTGTGTATTCAGCAGTCAGTGTGTATTCAGCAGTTTGCATGTGTGTATGTATGTAGCTATCTGTGTGTGTGTTTTCATCCATCTGTGTGTGAGTGTATTTGGCAGTCTGTGTGCATTCAGCAGTCTGAATGTGTGTATTTAGCAGTTTGCGTGTTTGTATGTAACAGTCTGGTGTGTCTGTATTTAGCAGCGTGTGTATGTATTCCGCAGTCGATGGGAGACTTGTGAGAGAAATGGAACAAGAATATCCACCTCTGTTATAAATGGCATGTACATGTATTGTTATATGCTATATGTGGCGAAACCGGCCTCGCCACGTGTCCTTGGAGGGGGCTGCTTGCCCGCCTCTTGCCTTTGGACTATGGACCAGACTTTATGAGAATGTGTTAACCCAGATAGCTATGCCATGGAGCCCATTTGTGTAGTTAAAGACTTCGGCTCCATAGCAATTGAACTGTGTGAATAGGATCTGAGCGCTCTTCAGTAGTTTTGTGCGCTCAGATCCCAGCTATCTGGGGATATGTGAAATGTCTGTGTGTTATGTGAAAGGTTACTTTATGTATTTTAAAGTGTTTTGTGTCTTTTTGCAACCATGTGCTTAATGGAGTCTTGTGTCTGTCCTGGGAGATAATTGAATTACTCTCCAGGATAGAAGACTCTGAAACTGGTTTGGGCCAGAAAGCCATGCTTCATTTAGTCACAAAGGACTTTCCCTTAACTTTTGAACCCCTGGTCTGATTCGTGCCATTTTTTAATATGTTGTTGCCCTGAATGGACTGATTATGAAAATGTATGTTTTATGTTTGTGACATGTATATTTTAGAAGTTATAAATATTGTGTAAAAACTGTATTCCTCTGCCGGTGATAATGAGATTACCCATTGTGTTCAGTAATCATATCACCTGCAGAGGGGAGGATTTTGTGTGGGAGTGTCTGGGTGTATTGTACGGATTGATTGGTTGTTTTGTAATGCCCTGTGGGCTGTACTATGTTTGGGGATTGGGAATAAAAGAGACTGTATGTGACAGTACAGGGAGTTCCTGTTTTAACCCTCAAAGTGAAGTGTTGTCTCATTATTGGGGGAAGGATTCATTGTATGCTGTTCCAGTTTGACTGCTAGGAGAGTAAACCTATTCGTATGGTTCCTATTCAACTGTCTACAGCATTCATATGCTTGAGAGGATTCATATGCTTCTCCGGTTCGGTGGTTGTGGTGTCTGCTGCAGTGCTTGGAGTCCTCAGGAAGCACTAGGAGCATCCTTTAACGGAGGTACCCAGTCGGGGTGCCAGGCGATCCGTTACACTATATACACACAATAACATATGCAGACATAGTAGAAATACATTCAGACAACAGTATGCACACACTGTTATACACATTTAAACAACGACACACTGCTATACATACTCTGTTATACACACTCATTCAGACAGTATATACTGTCTCACTGCCTCACATACACAATGCTATACACACAGTCAGATAAAGTGCACACATTGTAAGTAGTTTATTAGTGATTTAGGGAATTTTCCTCTTCCAAATGTTCTCATTCTCTTATGTACGTGGTGTCCTGTGATGTTACGCATATATAATTAATTATACAAAATTAGCATGGTCAGTATTTTTTTCCAAAATCCTACTCACACCCCTAAAATTAAAGTATCCCTCTTTGTCCGTTTCAACTGTTGGAAGATATACAGCAGTGCTTTTCCCATAGACTAGATAAAAGGTAATTTTATGTTGGCTTGGGCGGGTCTGCCTGAACCGCATTGTCATAGCAAAAAAGAATATTATTGGTGAGTGCACAAGAGATTAATATGTAATGATGCGTCATGTTGCACTCCAGGTCTGAACAGTTTTATGTGATGTTTCATATTTGTAGCTAAACTAGAACAATAAACTCTAAATTCTCACTTAAAAATACAGGAACATTAGGTTTATTACTCAACTAATATCCATGTTTTAATGAGTGGAGGTTGCATTACCTATAACCTCATTCCAATCTTTAAATTAAGGAATTTAATTTATTGCTTGTTAGGTCCTGAGTTTTTGTGGCTTACTGTACAAACAAAAAGCTTGAAGAGTGCAATATGTTTAGTTTTGTTAAATATCTTGAAGTTTAAAAAGTAAAGAGCAAGTATCCTGTATACATATCAACTGGGACCAATCTCCAGTGCTTGGCTGAAATTAGCTACTATATGGTTTATTCAATAAACTGTGAATTGCAGTAAACAAAAAATGCAACTGAGAGATTTTTTTCCAACTTAACAACGCTTACCTAAATTGTACAATCAGGTTATAAATTCACTATTTAGTTAATAAACCCCATTAGCTGTAAGGTAGCTCAGCTTGGGTGCTTGAGATTGTGTTGGGAAGTTTTAAGGGACATTCTCAATCTATTGTATTCAGAGAATTCTGGGAGTTGCAGCAATTCAGAGTTTGAGATCCCTGCTCTGCCAATTTAAAGGGTTTCTCCAACCATTTTATTTTTTTTTAAACCCATGAATATTGCCCTATTGGCATTATTCAACAGAGTGCTCCCTCTCAAATGCTTAAAAGTATTGTAAATTAAGTTGGTCCATTTAACCATCTCAGATCGCATGCTCATGCTCAGAGCCAACAAGGGTAGGAAGGGAGAAAAAGAAGGAAGAGGAAGGGCAGTGGAAAGATAAAATATCACATGGGATTGGGAGGTGGAAAAGCTACAGTGAAGAAGTGAGACGCAATCTTCTTATGAAGATTATTATTTCCATTGGCAATGTGCGCTGATGGCAGACATTTTTTATACATAGAATTGACATAGGCAATTAGGCAGCCTGGAACACAGTTCCCAGATTCAACATTTTGGGGTAACCAGTTTCATAATGGTTAAGCCTCTTTTGGTATGCTGTTTCTCAGGGTTCTCCTTGTACCATAACAACTTAATTAGAAAGTTGTTACGTGTCAGGATAGTCGAACACTCAACCTGCAGAACTTAAGTTAATGGTACATAATGTTACGTAAAAGATAGACACGTCTCTAATGTAGAAGGGGAGGCAGCTAGTACAGTAAACACCCTATTGTGTGATGTGTCCAGTCTGTGGCGACCCATTAAAAAGACATGGGGAACCATTGTGGGTCATGCAGGGGCGGATCCAGAACCTAATCTTGGGAGGGGCACTGGTAGATTATTTAAAGAAACAATCCAGGCACAATAACCACTACAGCTCTCTAGGAATAGGGACACAAGTAGGTAATAGGTGCAGTAGTGTGTGTGTGTGTGTGTGAGGGGTTCACTGTGTGTGGAATGCAGTGTGTGTGTGTATAGGGGTGCATTGTGTGTGTGTGAGGGGTGTTGTATGTGTATGGGGATAGTGTGTGTGTGTGAGGGGTGAAATATGTGTATGGGTCAGGAGGGGTGTAGTGTGTATGTATGGGTGGCAATGTGTGAGTATGGGGGGCGGATCCAGAACCTAATCTTGGGAGGGGCACTGGTAGATTATTTAAAGAAACAATCCAGGCACAATAACCACTACAGCTCTCTAGGAATAGGGACACAAGTAGGTAATAGGTGCAGTAGTGTGTGTGTGTGTGTGTGTGTGAGGGGTTCACTGTGTGTGGAATGCAGTGTGTGTGTATAGGGGTGCATTGTGTGTGTGTGATGGGTGTTGTATGTGTATGGGGGCAGTGTGTGTGTGTGAGGGGTGAAATATGTGTATGGAGCAGGAGGGGTGTAGTGTGTGTGTATGGGTGGCAGCAGGGCCGGCGCTACCTGTAAGGACCACGAGGGGAGGAGGTGAGTAAGGACCAGGGGAGGAGGGAGGGAGTAAAAGAACACAGGGGAGGGAGTAGGAACACAGGGGAGGGAGTAAGGAACACACAGGGGGAGGGAGGTGGGTAAGGACCCTGCGAGGGGGAGGGAGGGGAGTATTAGGACCAGGGGGAGGGTATTAGGAACACAGGGGAGTAAGAACCACGGGGAGGGAGTAGGAACACAGGGGAGGGAGGTAAGGAGCACAGGGGGAGGGAGGGGTTAGGACCACGAGGGAGGGAGGGTGAATAGGACCAGGGAGGGGAGTAGGACCACCAGGGGAGGGAGGGAGTAGGACCACCAGGGGAGGGAGGTGGAGTAGGACCACCAGGGAGGGAGTAGGAACACAGGAGGGAGTAAAGGAACACACAGGGGAGGGCAGGGAGGTAGGACCACGAGGGAGGTAAGGGCCACTGGGGAGGGGAGGGAGAGTACAGGACCACTGGCGGAGGGAGAGAGATGGGGCAGTAAGGAGCACTGGGAGGAATGGGGGAGTAAGAACCACTGAGAGGGAGGGAGTAAGGACCACTGGGGAAGGGGTGAAGGACCTGGGGGAGGGTGGGGGTAGGACCACTGAGGGAGGAGGGGTTCCACTAAGGGGGTTTGGGAGAGGGAGGACCACTAAAGGGGAAAGGACCACCAAAGGGGAGGGAGAAAGAGGATAATGACCACTGAGGGGGGGAGATTACCACTAAGGGAGTGGGGGGAGGAGGGGAATGTCTACTAAGGGGTTTGGAAGAGGGAGGACCACTAAGGGGAGGGATGGAGGACCACTAAGGGGGAGAGGGGGGAGTGAGAAGACAACCAAGGGGGGGCTACAGGGGGGCAAAGGGAGAGCACTAAGGGACAGAAGGGGAGAACACGGAGGGACAGGAGGGAAGGGGAAATCAATAATTGACAGGGGGGAGAGCACTATGAAAAAAATAATAAAAACAATAAAGAGCTGCTCCCCTCTCAGTGTCTATCCTACCCCACAAACCCTCTCTTTTACACTACACACATACACAATGCATCCCCCCCACACACACACAGAAACATACAATGCATTCCTACTCACACACAGACACACCCGAAACACACAATGCATCCCTTACGTTCACACAAACACACATTCTCTTACACACAGAAACAAAATGCATCTCTTACACAATCAATGCACCCCTTACAGACACACACTGCATTCAATTAAATACACAGAAATACACCTTGCACCCCTTACACACACACAGACCCAGAAACATACAATGCATTCCTTACACGCAAACACACACTGCATCCCCTATAAACACACTACATCCCTTACAGAAATTGGTATCCATATACACTACATTCTATAAGAACACACACACATTGCATCCTCTACAATAACACATAAAACATCCCCTACACACATACACTCCACTTCCTGTGAGAGAACTTATGGGTGGGACATGTAGGTGGATTTATGGGTGGGCATTGTAGGCATACTCACGGTCAAGCCCTGGGGGCCCAGACCTTGAGCTGTGTAAGGGGCCCTAAAAAATGGAGCTGCTTCCTGTTCGTTAATTGTTGTGAGCACTGTTAAAAACAGTCTCCTGAGAGCCTCTTCTACACCAGACCTGTGGAGCCAGACAGAGCCCATTATCTTTTTTTTTTTTTTTTTCTTAAATATTTCAGACAATACCCACCTCTTTATATATTTCAGATATGTCATCATATATGGCTGGGTATATTAGTCATCATAAATACATATTGCGCCCTCCCCGATCCCTCTATCCCTCCCCCACTTAGAACCATCAACTATCAGCCATCGTTACTATTTATATATTGTATTCTACTAAAGCATATTAAGATGACCAAAGTGAAGGTACCCCATTATTAAAACAGTAGAGGGAGAAAGAAAGAGGATACGATAAAGAGAAGACGCAGAAGAGAAAAAAAAAAAAGAAGAAGATGACCTAACCACATTCATACACACATTCACACCTAACCTTACAGCTTTGTGAGTCAAGTTATTTAATATCAATAGGAAATATCTACTATATCATTCTATTTAAATTTGTCCTTCTAAAGAGTCAGTTCGCTCTCTTGTTTCTCCAATTTGGTTAGCCAATTTTCCCACATACTATACTCTCTATATTGATTTTTAATTTTATTCATCCCTAATTCCATATGAATCTGATATTTTAATTGTTGAATAAGTTGCTTCTTCAGGAATGATTGCGTCTTTTTCCAATTTCTGGCGATAATAATTTTTGATGCTATTAAACAATGTGTTGTCAAGATTTGATTCGTTCTACTTAGGGCAGGCCACCTTATATGTAATAACATCACCTCTGGTGTCATTTTTATTCCTATACCGTTTAACCTGTGTAATAATGAATTAGCCATAGACCATAAGGGAGTTACTCTCTTACAGCTCCACAATATATGGAGATAGTCTCCTTTCTCTTCTCCACATCTCCAGCACAAATCATTGTTATCGTTAAACATTCTTGATATTTTTGAGAGGACTAAATACCAGTTATTTATCACTTTAAAATGCGTTTCAATCAGGGAGAGACTATGCACATATTTATTTGTTTTCATTATAGCAGCATACCATTCTTCTGAATCTATGGGGAACTTCAGAACTTTTTCCCAACTTTTTATTGCCGTTGGGCGGTTCTCTGTTTTTATAATATCAAAAAATTTTGTACAAACAGCAAAAAGGTTTTTTGACTCTTTTTTAGAGAAAATTATTTTTAACGCATTATATATTTCCCCACTATTTACAAAGGTTTTGGACTTCAGATAATTCCTAACTCTGAGATAAGAAAATGCCTCTCTATTTGGGAGAGAAAATGTCCTTGTCAATATATAGTTATATATTCAATTGTTTAAAGCCTCTAGAGAGTATAAAGTAAAACCAGACAAAGAAGGCCAAATAAAAATAGCCAGTATTAAACATAGTATTAAGGAAAAAATATTAGAAAACATAGAAAAGAAGATGATTAAATTAAAAATCAGATATTACTATCGACAAAATAAAGCAGATAAGATCTTATCAAATCAACTGAAAAAGAAATTTGCAGACAACCGTATAGATAAAATTGTCCATGAGGGAAATACATATAGAGCCCCAAACGAGATCGGTGAGATCGTTAATCAATATTATAAGTCACTTTATAACCTGTCAGATAGTTCTACAGAAGAATCCATAGATAAGTATATAAAAGATCTGGAGTTACCAAAGACATCACCAGATCAACTAGATTTATTAAATAAACCCATCTCTAAAGAAGAAGTAATAGATGCAATAAATAACTTAGCTAATTATAAAACCCCCGGACCCGATGGTTTTAGCAATAGGTTCTTTAAGGTAATGAAAGATATAATTGCTGAACCATTAACAAGAGCATTTAATGAAGCGGTAAATAGGGGAGCATTTCCACAAGAAATGCTAAGAGCTAATATTCTTCCAATTCTGAAAGTAGGCAAAATAGCAACAGACCGATCTCTTTGATAAATGTGGATGTCAAGCTTTTTGCGTCAATTATTGCAAAAAGATTAAAAATAGTTTTGCCCGGAATTATCAATTCAGATCAGGTCGGATTTGTCCCTGGAAGGAATTCAGGAAATAATATTAGAAGGTTATTGGATTCAATGGACCTGTCAGATAAGACAAAGAGTCCCCTGCTGATCCTGTCACTAGACGCAGAGAAGGCGTTTGACAGGGTCAGCTGGGGATTCATGATTAAAGCTTTAGAGGCCTTTAACATTAAGGGATGGGTGTTGGATGCGATAGGTTCGCTTTATAAGAAACCAGTGGCAAGGTCTATTGGCCAAAATATATGTTCAAATTGGTTTAGTCTAGAAAATGGCACTAGACAAGGATGTCCCCTGTCGCCAATCCTGTATATAATTACGGTTGAAATTTTTGCTTCAAAAATCAGACAAAATACATTAATTAAAGGTCTACCAATTTCTAAGGGAGATTTAAAGATCTCCTTGTATGCAGATGATACTCTTTTATATGTTGTGGATCCGGAAAAATCCCTCCCTTGTGTATTAACAGAAATAGAACAGTATAGTAAGGTATCTAATTACAAATTGAACTCTTCTAAATCTATTGCAATGTACAGGAACATATCTTCGGATAAAATAATCGAATTACAAAACAAATTTAACTTTTTACAACCAGAAGAATTTGTTTATTTAGGCGTAAGAATAAACAAAAAGCTAGAAAGAATTATGGAATCCAATTTTATACATCTTTTGAAAAAAACAAATAAAGATTTAAAGGAATGGCGACAATTAGAAATATCGTGGTGGGGTAGAGTTAATACCCTAAGACACTATGTGCTCCCTAAGTGGATCTATTTATTTAGGATGTTACCATTGATTATCCCTATACCTTGGCTGAAAATGATTCAATCTTCTTTTGCCAATTTCGTGTGGAGAGGGAAAAAGCCCAGAATTAAGATCAATACCATGTGCTCTAATACAGATAGAGGGGGATTAGGCTTTCCAGATATAGAAAAATTTTATGAAGCCGGAATAATCTATCATATTGTAATGTTACAAAGGGAGATATACCAAAGAGAGGCATGGGGGAGGATAGAAACAGCTTTATGCCAATCAAAAAATTTATCTAATATTATATGGAACAACAAAAGTTATGATTACTCATTATCATTTATATTGGACCAAATTATCCCTATATGGGAAAGAATAAAGATGAAAGCAGATATTAAGAATAAGCTCTTGGGTTTTCAAAATATAGAGAGTCTGGAAATAGATATTACAAATATTTCCTTAAAAGTATGGAGAGAGGTAAATATCAGAAAGATTGAAGATCTAATGCTAAATGGTGAGCCAAAGACTTTTGATATATTGACAGAGCCCATTATCAGCCTCTTGTCCTCATCTGGTGGTATTATTATTGGCACTAATCTCTAATTTACCTCACATTAAATGGATACTATAGTCACCAGAAGCACTACAGCATAATGTAGTGGTTCTGGTGTCTATAGCCTGTGCCTGTAGGCTTTTTAATGTAAACACATTGTCTTTTCAGATAAAAGACACTTTGTGAAGACTGGCGTTGGCCCATATGGCAGAGCATATGGACGGGGCATTGTGATGTCACATGGTGGGCAGGACATATGTGGGGGGGGGGCGACAAATTTTTTTTTGCCTAGGGCGGCAAAAATCCTTGCACCGGCCCTGGGTGGCAGTGTGTGTATGAGGGCAGTGTGTGTGTGTGTGTGTGTGTTTGTGTGTGTGTGTATTAGGGTGTAGTGTGTATGTAAGGGATGCAGTATGTGTGTTTTGTAAGGCAGCGTGTGTGTTTTTGGGTGCGGTGTGTGTGTGTGTATTGGATGGCAGTGTGGGAGTGAGGGGGCAGTGTGTGTGTGTATGTATTGGGGGCAGTGCTGTGAGCGTGTTAGGGGCAGTGTGTGTGTATTGGGAGCAGTGTGTGTGTGAGTATTGGGGGCAGTTTTGTGTGTGTATTGGGGCAGTGTTGTGTGTGTATTGGGGAGCAGTGTGTGTGTATTGGGGGGAAGTGTGTGTGTGTGTATGTGTATTTAGGGAGGTCGTGTGTGTATTGAAGGCAGTGAGAGTGTATTTAGGGAGGTCATGTGTGTATTGAGGGCATTGTGTGTGTGTGTGTGTGAGTATTGTGGGGCAGTTTTGTGTGTGTATTGGGGAGCGTGGGTGTGTGTTGGGGAGCAGTGTGTGTGTGTGTGTGTATTGGGGCAGTGTGTATATATTGGGGCAGTGTGTGTGTGTGTGTATTGGGGAGCAGTGTGTGTGTGTATATTGTATATTGTATTGTGTGTGTGTATTGAGGGCAGTGTGTATGTGTGTGTGTGTATTTAGTGAGGGTGTGTATATATTGGGGATCAGTGTGTGTGTATTGGGAGCAGTGTGTGTATATTGGGGGGGCAGTGTTTGTGTATTGGGGAGCAGTCTGTGTGTGTGTGTTGGGGGGAAGTTTGTGTGTGGGGAGTTATTGGGTGTTGGGGGACAGATTAATACGTTAGTTTTTCTTAATTAAAATAAATAATTTTATACCCCTCCCTTCTTACCTTTGCTGCGTGAGGGGGGATATTTCCTGCAATCCCCGGTGGTCCGATGGAGAATCCGTGGTGGTCCTAGTGGTGAGAGTGAACTCTAGCCTGCAGCTCCTGAGGTTAGATTTCACTCCCGCGAGAACTGGAGCGCTGCCATGGTAACAGCGACAACGCTTTGTGCTCGCGAGAGGAGGATCCGGAGGAGCTTCAGGCTGAGCTCCCGGGTCCTCTGTCCTTTCCCTGCTGGCTGCCAGCAAAGTGCCTGTGGACCGGTGAGGGAGATTAGTGAAGGCACCCAGCAGGGCTGGCAGGGGAGAGCAAGGCACTGTTGTTTCTCGGGAGAGAGGGGGGGATCCGCCAGTGGGGTCATGAACTAATTATGTGTTTGTATCTGAAGTGGACTTTGTTATGGATACATTTCATTTAGAAGTATCAATAACCAGGATTTTACATGCTATGTTTATTTAAACTTATGTTTTACAAATATGTAGCAATAGACACCTCTTTATCTTGCAACTGAGTGCCTCCATCTTAGCCCATTGTCAATCATTTTTAGAATGTCTGTCCTTTGCACCTGGCATTCAGCAGAGAGAAAACATAAAAGGGTAATTTACTAAAGTGAGATTTCAAAGTGAATTCAAAGTGAATTTCAAATTTAAGGTTAAACTAGCTGAACTGGGAAAAAAAAACTCTAAGTAAGCCAAGCTTGCAATTCAGCTACTTTCTCCTTAAAGTGAACCTGCCAGCAATTGTGAATGTTTGGAAACATTGACCTTAAAGGGATACTATAGTCACCAGAATAACTACAGCTCATTGTATTTGTTCTGGTAAGTGTAATCATTCCCTTCATGCTTTTTGCATTTAACAGTTCATAGAAAATGCAGCGTTTGCATTACAGCCTAGGAATACCTCCAGTGGTATTCAACCATTTTAGTCAAATTATAGTCGACTAAACTGTTTGAGATTTAGTCAACTAAAACTAATACAATTCAGATGACTAAAATACGACTAAAACTAAAATGGCTTTTAGTCAAAAGACTGACTAAAACTACATTGAAATTTGCAGTCAAAATTAACACTTGTCTTCACCCTCTGCATGGAGACACTGCACTTTCCTCATAGAGATTCATTGATTGGCCTCCTTGACAATATCTGCCTATTCAATGCTTTCCTATGGGAAAGGATTGTTATTGTCTCACCACTGATCACCTCTGATGATGTCAGTCAAGCAGACGATTAGGGGCAGAGCCAACAGCAGCAGACTGAAATAAAGGTAATATTTTAGGGTAGCAATGGTGTTTTTATCACTATAGGGTCAAGAATACATGTTTGTATTTCTGACCCTATAGTATTCCTTTAATCTAACTTCACTTTGAATTCTCACTTTAGTAAATAACCATGAGAGAGACAATGTTTCTATTTTTCCTCCACATTTGCAATGTTTGCACTTGCTGTGTCTTGTCTGAACTTTATTATAATTAAATTACTAAATATTTAGCATAAATGTTTTAAGAAAACAGAGCTAAAAAGGTTAACACAAGTTATATGTGATTTTTATTGTTTTATTTAATGTTGTGAATTCCAGAGATTTGACAGTTATTTTTAAACATTTGCTATAAGACAAGAGGTAAGGATTATATCACAGGCAGCAGCATGTTGTATATCTGCTTTTTATCACTGATAATTGCTGTGTGGTCAGATAACACAGCAGTGATCAAGCGTTTTCATATACAAGGATCTTTATCAAGCTTGTCATCTATTAACCACACATAAAACTTGTGGGCTGTTATACCACATAAAGAAAACCATGGCCTCATGGCACGAAAGCTTAATTATAATTAATATATGACCCCACTCTTGCTTCTAAAATACTGGGGACCACCAGCACATTTGTCATTTCTCTAGGATGGAGGAGAGAAGCCATTAGGCAACTGATAATTAAATGTGAGTGACCTGTATATTGTTGCCAGTAACTAACTGCCATGCCATTATTTTTTTAAAGGAACGGCATGACCAGGGCCGGACTGGGGATACGAAGCAGCCCTGGAAAAAAATCTATGCCAGCCCCATAAGTCATTGTGCTATGTAGGGTGTTATAAATATATAGAGGCAATTGAAATAGTTGGCTGCGCTCTCGGATTTCCTTTAAATGTAACTTTTATTGAAATATTTAAGAGGAGATCAACGTTTCAGTCCCTCTTGTGGACTTGCATCAGGATCATGACGGAAGTCCACAAGAGGCACTGAAACATTGATCTTCTCTTAAATATTTCAATAAAATTTACGTTTTAAGGAAATCTGAGAGTGCAGCCAACTATTTCAATTGCCTGGATACTGGAGCCCTGATGATGCAATAGTATATATATATATATATATATATATATATATATATATATATATATTTTTTTTTTATTATTGATACATTTCTTCTTCTAATTCAAAATATTAGTTATTTTAGGGTAATTAAATTATACAGTAAAGCATACTCACACACAGACACAGACAATCTTACTGATGCACACAAATAGGCTCATTGACAGACAATCTCAATGACACACACAGACAAGGTTACTGGCACACACAAATTTAGTACAGACAAACTCTGATACACACACAAAGCTTACTACAGACAAGCTCACTGTCACACACACACGCTCACTACAGACAAGCTCACTGATGCGCACACACTCTCCCTACAGACAAGCCCATTGACACACACATGCTCCCTACAGAAGAGCTCACTAACACACAGATTCACTACAGACAAGCTCACTGACACACACATGCTCACTACAGACAAGCTCACTGACACACACGCTCACTACAGACAAGCTCACTGACACACACGCTCACTACAGACAAGCTCACGATCACACCCATGCTCCTTACATACAAGAGCTCACTAACACACACACACACACACATATGATCCCTACAGACAAGCTCACTGACACACATACAAGCTCACTCACTAGCAGGCACACACACACACACAAACTCACTAGCAGGCACACACACACAGAGGCTCCCTCACTAGCAGGTGCGCGCACACACAGAGGCAGACAGTCACTGACACCGAGGCAAACATCCACACATACAGAGACAGGCAGACAGCCACACACACACAAGCAGACAGCCACACACACACAGGCAGACAGCCACATACACAGGTAGACA
Source organism: Pelobates cultripes (assembly GCA_933207985.1). Taxonomy (NCBI): domain Eukaryota; kingdom Metazoa; phylum Chordata; class Amphibia; order Anura; family Pelobatidae; genus Pelobates; species Pelobates cultripes. Next base: position 261,859,096 of record OW240913.1, read on the forward strand.
GCCACACACACAGACAGTCACACAGACAGACACACACACAGTCACACATTCACAGGCAGTCACGCACTCACACACACAGGCAGTCACACACACAGGATCACAGGAGCTGTCAGCCCAATGATCAGGGCTGTCAGACAGGCCCCAGGTGCAGCGGCCCACCGGGAAATTTCCCGGTATCCCGGTGGGCCAGTCCGGCCCTGGGCATGACTGTCTGTTGAAAAATGTGGTCAGATTCATTGGCTTTATCAATAACCTCGTTGAAATATATTCTCATGCAATCTCAAGAAAACCAGTGTATGGAGCGTAGTACCAATATTACCAACATAAAATCATTGATTTGATATTTTCCTCCCCACATAATGGTAACCTTTCTCTCCCTCATCTGTGTCATTAAAAAAAAAAAAAAACATTTTCACAACCTACTTTTATCATACAAAGAATACATCCTACTCTTACCTTGTGTCTCTTTAACAAACTCCCTCTAGAATGTAAGCACGTTTGAGCAAAGCCCTCAACACCCTCTGTTCCTATGCGTCCATCTTGTCTTGTTGCAAATACTTGTCTATTGTCCACCTAGTATACAGTGCTGTGGAATTTGTTGGCACTTTATAAGTAATAATTGATCAAGATTAAATCAGCCTCATTCTATTATTGTAAGGCACTGGAAAGTGTTAACTCTACAAAAGTTCTTATAATGAGAGCACTAAGAATATGTTACCGTGAAAAATTCTTTATATCATATTGAGAATGGAATTCATTTGCCAGATGTACAGACTAGATTTTCACTATCCCTTTCCAGTTCTGGGTGATACTTGTCAATGATTTCCAGCATTATTATATTGGAAAATTTAGGTAAAATACCCAGGATCTGCATATTATAAATACTGCTCACATATCCGGTTGCTCATCCAATAAACTGGTGGAACACAGCTGTATTTGTTTTCCTTTCTTTATTCTATTAGACTACAAGTATAAAGAGGCCCATGTCCTTGAAACAGACAGATCATACATAACAGTGAAGTGTGTCATGGCGAAATAATTCCATCGAGGGCTTCTGGAGATTTCATAAAACATGAGACAGCGTCCAGTGTCTTATGGATATCTGCAGAATTGTTTCACAAGCTTAATTGTTATGTGTATTTTACATTATGTGTTTCATTTATTTATGTGACATGATTTTGGGGATATTTATTAATTAATTAATATAATTGTATACATTTTTTTGAACATGGCTGTTATATATTTATTCATTGTGAGAAACTATTGGCAATAATAGCACACTCTTTCCACAAAGGGAACCTGAATATGTATCTGATCATGGCCATTTGGCTGTATAAAAATACAGGTTGATATTTTGATATTTCGCTAATCGAACTATTAAGAAGGGATGACTTGTAACTAAATATTGAACTGAATTTCACTGTACGTTATAGTGATGTCCCGAACGGTTCGCCGAACGGTTCGCCACAAACGGTTCACCGCGGACTCATCATTGAGTAAACTTTGACCCTGTACCTCACAGTCAGCAGACACATTCCAGCCAATCAGCAGCAGACCCTCCCTCCCAGACCCTCTCACCTCCTGGACAGCATCCATTTTACATTCATTGTGAAGCTGCATTCCTAGTGTGCTGTCCAGGAGGTGGGAAGTTCTTTTTTATTAATGAACCAATTTCAATGATATTACATACAATGAATGCCTAACATATGGAGATCTGTTTATTATTATTATTATTATTATTATTTTATTATATATATAGCGTCAGAAAATTCTGTTGTGCTGTACAATGGGTGAACGTAATTGTTACCAGACAAATGGACACACAGTAACAGAGGGGTTTAGGGGCCCTGCTCAATGAGTTCACATTAAGAAGTGGGGTATAGTGACACAAAGGTTATAAGTAGGGTTAATTAAATAGTTTGCTAGAAAAGTATTCACTGAGAACTTATTTTTGACAGTTGCAGGAGAGGAGTCATAGGGGGGATGAAAAGCTGCTAACATTTTAAATGAAATGCCTTACTGAAGAAGTGTGTTTTCAAAGATTTTTTGAAGGAGTGGAGACTGGGTGAAAGTCTAACAAAGAAGGGAAGGGGAACAGTACAGCTGCATGATTGCCTTTGAAGCCATCCTTGTATACCAAAATTATGGACATATTTACTCATGAACCCATAGTTGACTCTGTCGTACTAAATTTAATCATCCATACCAGATTGGGTTTATTTCAAATAGGTTCTCAGGTTCTAATATTAGAAGACTATTGGATATTATGGATTCAATAGAAAAATCTGAAACCCCATGTTGACTCTCTCATTTGACACTGAAAAAAACGTTTGAGTCAATTGGGGGTTTATGAGTAAATCTCTCCGGGTTGATGACGTCATATTCCGGCTCCCAACCTCACTCTGCTGCGCGCGAGGGAGCTGAGCAGAGCGCTCAGAGGAAGTGCTCCCTCGCCAGTGCCGCCCGCCCGACCATCAGCCAGTGCCGCCCAGCGCCCAGCATGTCAGTTAGCCGCAAGGCTAACTAGGCATTTGCCCTGGGCATTTGGGGGCGGCGTTTTTTGCCGACCCTGAAAAATGCCGCCCAAGGCAAATGCCTAGTTTGCCTCGCGGCTAATACGCCCCTGTACTTGGCGTTGTCCATGCAATCGATTTATTTATTTTCAGGGTATGCTGCATTATTGTGTTCTCCAATGTCTGAAGGCCTTGTACCTCCGCACTGGCAGTTGCTCCCCAAAAGCCCTTCATATTGTTGGTTGCTGAAGCCAGAGAGAAACTGCAGTGATGGTTATCTCACAAGGGTGAATAAAATGCGATGGCGATCTTTGGATCAACACCTGACCTAGTTGTAAAGTCTGATTTGAGCTTGTACAATTGGGGAGAGCATTATGGATTGTTTAGACTGGTGAAAGATGGTTGGTAGAAGAGTTCTTCGTGCAAATCAACTGAATAGAATTGCTGGCGTGTCGTTCAGCATTCTCAGTCTCTACCCAGGGATGGCATGTGGTCAATCCTGTTGAAGATGGCCAACATCTCTGCAGTTCATTATATAAATCACCTAGGAGGACCAAAATTGATGATTCTGGCAGTTCTGGCTCCGCATTATTGCCACCAGAACAACATATCAATTGACCTGGAGCACAACCTGGACCTGTCCAACATGGCTGCAGACTGGAACTCACAACAGCTCAGGAATTCCAGTGACTGGCATCTAGACAGATCGCTGCTCTTGAATTTATTTTGGTGAACAGTTTCCAGATATTTCCAGACCTAACAGTAATATGTATTTTAAAGAGAATATGTACTTAAAGAGAAACCATTAAATTATGGTTGAACAAAACTATAGCTCAAATTCAATGATTAGTTTTTGTTTGGAACGTGGACAATTGCCTCTGTTCTTAAAAGGAAACTATAGGCTAGGAATACAAAGTTGTATTCCTAGCACTATAGCTACCTATAATGTTCCCCTCGCTTGCTTGTTCCCCCCCCCCTTCCCCCAAACGCCGCTGGCAGCAGCATGCATAGCATCATTTAGGTGACCAAAGGTTGCCTAACAATCCAGAAGCCCAGGGGTGGAAGGCTTTGAGGAAGTTGTGGGCCATGGTAGTCATCCTGTCCATTTCAATTGTTTATATAATTTTACAAAGGACTGCCCTTTATGTGAGAATGAAACTCTTAGCCCTAGCTCTGCAAGTGGCCATAGCTTTGAGATTATGCTACAAATTATCTTTTACTCATATCCTCGTATAACAATAGCAATTGGTACCAAACTAATATGTGTATATTCATTGAATCGTGCTGTTCCAAACCAATATGTGGATATGCATTGCATTGTGCTGCTCAACAAGCACTTCCAATGAGTTTCTGATAAATATTTATATCTGTAATTAGAATAGCAAGCTTGTGTCCTCAGATGAATAGTAATCTTTGACTTTGTATAAATGTGTAGGGTAAATGAGTCACGTGATAAACCTATTATCCTAGGCTATTGTTAATCTGCATTATTTATGAAGTGGTGGACCTCAAGTACATTTATATTTAGAGATGACGAAAGACATCAATCCAGGAGAACATTGCCTTTCAACTCTCAATATGACTTTTCTCTGACTTTAGTAACAAGATGGATAATGTGACATTTGTTGAACACTACGCAATGCTTATTTATTTCTCACCTTCAGTAAAAGAAAAGAAACAAACTTTGTGTGAATAAATTATTAATGACAAACTTGTGTAAAACAGAAGGAAGAAAATCAGCTTCTCTCGGAAAAAGGTGATCATATATTCACCCTTTCCTGGCCAACATGGCAGTATCACTAATGGGTTAAATTCCCACTTACAAGTTAGTACAGGAAGTATCAATTAATAAATGTATCTCCTTTTGAAGAAGTCTTTTTATATATTTTTTCTTCCTGTCCTCCAGCAGTTAGGAAGGAGTTTGCTTTAGCAGGCCTAAATTTTATTTTATACTCACCAGGCCAATATTTTTGAAGGCTCTGCCAGGTTTCAGCTTCTTGTTTCTTAAGACCAAATAAATAGCACCTATGAATGGTAACTACCTCTGTGTACCCCTTTTAGTGATGGGAGGTCACTCTTGGAGGAGATGGCAATAGCTCACAGGGTGCATTAGGAGAGGCCTTGTGTGGAAGTAGTGGGGGGTTGTGAATAGTGCCCCTTTTCTTATACACACTTTACATCCCAATAGTATGACATAAGGCATAGTTGGTGAAAATAGGCCACAGATTTTTTATTAGAATATTTCACCAAACAATATTATCAATAATCTTTAATAATTTGAACATCAAACAATATCACTTAACAATATAACTTAACAATGTTCCATAAACATACCCGTCCTTGCCAATCAATTTTCCATAACCCTGGGACTTACCTGGGCACTTGCTTTCCCCCCTTGTCCCAACTAACGCTGGCCACAAAACCTGGCCTTCTACCAACACCATGCTAACCACTAGCCGACCTTTGGCTCAGTGGGCACGTCCGTAATAAACCATACCTTAACTTCACCGAGGCTAGGGGAGGGATCGGTCCCACTTTCCTTCACACCCGTTATACTCCTGCAGTCAAACCCATGATTGGCAAGGACAAACACCTTCCCCCTAAAATAAGCAGGGCAACCACCCAGAAAAGCCATGGCCTGTTCCAACCCTTCTTGCAACGCCAAGTTAAAAACCCATCACCCTTAAAGTACATAGCTGCTTCCCGTTCAAACAGCCGATGCCGCACCGTAAAGCCCTCAACTCCCAACACAAACTTAGAAACCCATCTATTGAGCTTTACCTGACATCAATCTATGGCCCTCTGATCCCTGGCAAACCTCCAATAATTATGGGACACAAGCTCGGACCACACCAGACAGAGGTCGGGTAACAGCACATAAATACTGGCCAAGTTCTGCAAAATGAAATCAGAAAATTCCCTCACTGGGATTGTGCCCATTTCTTTGCCCCCAAGATGAATGATCAGCACATCAGGAACTCCCAGGAGATGGGACAAGCGGCCCAGATCCGGAACCATCTGCGCCCACCGCATACCAAGGACCCCAAACCATCGCACCTCCGCCGTAGCCAGGGACAGACCCAGTTGACATCCCTCTGGGTGGACCATGGCCCTCTGCTGAGCCCAGTAGATGTACGAGTGCCCAATCACCCACACTTGCCGGGCTGGCCTTACGGAGACACAACAGAGGTAAACCCAATCAGACCACAGGGCCGAACATAACTCCTGAACCACCACAATTCCCAGCACCCAATTCTACAAATAGCTTGCTCAGAAACCCCAAGGTGCAACGCCTCCATAGCTGCCCCGATGCGGAATGAATGCCCCCTAAACTCTGAACTTGGAAATCCCAGAGCGTCCAGCGCAAGGTGAACAAACAAATGAACTGAAACCGTGATAGAAAACCAGCATCCTGGTGCAGCAGGAGGGGGTCCACACGTGAAGGGCGAAGATACTGATGAAAATATGTCACCGGGCAGACCACTGATCCTGGGATGCCCTGTAAAGCGACCCACACAAAACAGCACATCTGGAACCACTGGGACAGGAACCAGTCCGGGCAAGGACGGACCTGCCAACCCCACACCGGGGATGATCCCGCCATAGCTGACGCCCCCCCATGCCACCAGAACCTGAACGTCCAACCCCATCGTATGTGCAGCGCCAGGTTTAACCCCTGAATTATAGAAAACCAGCATCCTGGTGCAGCAGGAGGGGGCCCACACATGAAGGGTGGAGGATCTGATACTGACAAAAATATGTCACCGGGCAGACCACCGACCCTGGGATGCCCTGTAAAGCGACCCACGATCCATGCCCTAGCACATCCATCTTAGAACGGCAGATCAAAAATCAAACCGACACAGCTTCTCAGTTGACCTCAGTATCCTGGTACCAAACATCCCCTGGAACCCGCTTAGATGAGCTAACCAACTTCCCAATCCGAAGACCCCCAAAAAGGCAAAAGTAAAGGTGAGCCAAAAGAGCACCACCTCTAATCTGGAAAAGCACACCACAGACAGAACCGAAAACTGATCCAAAAGCAAGGCCCTGGACACGGGCCTTCGCGAGACCCCCGTGCAGTGCTCCCAGCGATCCTCACCACTCGATGCAGGAGTAGAAGGTAACAAAGGAACCACAGAATGAACATGCTGGACAGCATCCGGAACCCCAGGAGCCACAAGAGGGACCGAAGCAGACATGTCCGTGGGCATAATAGGAGACACCTGTGGAGACACTAGAGGTAAGAGAGGTCCACTCCTGACCCTCCAAGCTGCTATAGACCCACTCTCAGGAGGAACCCCCTGCCTTGGGGAGTGAATAGTCCCAGGGAGGGAAGAGGGAGAAGGAGGGGGCTAACAGACCCACTGCCCATTGTGGGGACAGTGTCCCATGGAACCCTACCAAGCCCCTGACCCCCATACTCCCTATACAGGCCCAGAAACCCTCCACGGACATACCCCCAGCCTACTCACCTTCCTGGAGGCCCGACTAGCGGATGAGCGTAAGGTGCGCTAAGAGTCTGGGAGAGTTGCCTAGGCCACTGCGGAAAGCCTTGTGGCCTGGGATGCAGCAGCCAGTGTAAGAAGATCTTCAACCCGTCCCGCGTCTGCAGGATGCGAGGCCCAAGGGTCGGTACTTGCACTCACAACTAATGTGCAGCCTGCAATGCGCGGCCGCGGAAGGCCAGGACGCGAATCTGAGCTTTGGTCACCTGGGCCAAGGTGAGTGGAATGAACAGTCTGCTACTGCGGTACTTCACCCGCAGGGAGCCAGTAGGGCTATACCGGGATAGAGGCCTCACCCTGCACCTCACAGTGCTCAGGCCACCTGGCGAAGGGGAAGGAGCCACGGCAGCATCCTGCAGACGGCCAAGTTGTGCCTGAAGGTGCCTGCCATCGTCAATAAGGGCCTCAGCCCTAAAAGCAGTGAGTACCACGTCATTATCTATGCACTAGGCTGTGGCAGAATATATAAAGGAAAAATTCCTACCGATTATAAAGTGGCAAGGGGGAAGTACAGAACATGTCACCTATTTATACCCCCCAACCTGTCAATCACTTACTGCTGACCACACCCTCCCCACCCTATCACTCTTTCCTACACACCCCCCGCACTCACACATGCTCCTTGATCCGGCTAGCTTTGCATGCCTCCTCAGGGTCTTAACAGTAGTCACCATCACCAGGAATTTGAGACAAACACTTAATGTAGGGTATTGCTGTGACTAAATCTTAAAAAGTCACTATAGTCACCAGAACCACTACAGCTTAATGTAGTTGTTCTTGTGTCTACTGCCTGTCCCTGCAGGCTTTTCAGTACAAACACTGCATTTTCAGAGAAAAAATAGTGCTTACATTGCTGCCTTGTAACATCTCTAGTGGCAGTAACTCAGATGGCCACTAGAGATGCTTCCTATTTCATTGCTGCACCTATTTTCAGCATCTCCACGCTCTGCATGGAGACTCTGAACGCTCCCCATAGAGATACATTGATTCAATGCCTTTCAATGAGCTGAAGCTGACTGGCACAGCGTGGTGTTTTCCCACACATTCGCAATACCCCAATGATTTCCTATGGTCAGCCAGCCACACCAGCACTACAGTGTTAGGAATACATGCTTGTATTCCTATCACTGTACATTTTTCCTTTAACATTGGCTCCCAGGAGACCCACAACATAGCTGCAGGCAGGGGTTTCCTTCATCAGGAGGAATACACACACATCCCACCCCATGTGTGTTATTCACAGGAAATTGGTAGCATTAGGCTCAGGTGTATGCTCATAATTCTAGCTATAATCTAGAGTTTGGGACTCCTGGGAGTGTACACATTAATGTATGTAAAATGCTCATTTTAAATATAGAGATTAAATAATTGGAGAGTAGCAGCAAATTAAGTTGTTGGTTTAAGCTGACATTCCAAGCCCTATGTTCAAATACAGCCCATGTCTTATACATTTTATTTTTAATACCCTATGTTGTAATTTTTATAGAAACTAGCAAAAACAATTCAGAAGCCAGTCCAAACCAGTTTTGTTTGGGAAGGGGTTAAAATTGTATTTTCTTTTTTTACTACTCTTCACATACTCTTGCTTAAGTAAGGAAACTTAAGAGGGATGTAGAGGAACAAAACTGGTTTGTTGAGGCATTGCTGCAATACCCCCCTCACTGCCGGTGGGCCCTGGAGAACACCGGGTGATCGCTCCCTCCAGAGTGATCACTTCCGGGTTGCTCCACGTGGAGCCCTGCAGTGAGGCAGAGCATCGGAAGTCTTCAGGCAGGCTTCCAATGCTCTGCCTGTACTGAGTGCCTCGAGGGGTTGAGGCACTCGGTTAAAGTTAAAAAACAATTAAATAAATAAATAATAATAAAAAAAATTAACCCCTACCATCCCTCACTCTCCCTCCCTATGTACTTAACAATCACCGGTGTTCCCCCGTCAGCTATCGGTCTTCTTCTATGGGGGGACTGTCTCGGGTCAGCCCAGACTGTACAGGGGGAGTATTGTTATACTCGGGAGACTTCACTGAACACAAATATGAGTGTTTAAAACAGTAAAACTTATCACAACAATGAAATCACCAGTAAAATCACCAGTAAAAGTGCATTTTTTGTGTAAAGAAATGCAAAAAACAAATATGAACGCTAATTTTGGCAAGCGTTTGTGGCTAAGTGGCTACTACAAAAGAGTGGACATATCCCATTTTGTCTCAAAGGCTCAAAGGCAACATAGGCCCAGCAAACCAGTTTTGCAAATATCAATGTGCAAGCATGGAAAAGCCCTACTTTTGACCCCTGTAAGCTTGCAAAAACCCATAAAACCTGTACATTGGGGACACTGTTGTACTTGCGAGATGTTGCAGAACACATATTAGGATGTTATTTGTCAGTAACACATAACAGAAAGTGAGAATCCATGCCTAGAGTATAATGTGAGAGAAAAATAACACCAAATAATGACTACCCAAAAGTTTGAAAAAGACTAGTGGTAGAGTAAGTGCATGGAAAGTGTTAAAATACCACTATTTGAAATACCCTAGAGTGTCTACTTTTCAAAAATATATGGTTTGATGGGGATAAATTACATTGGCTGGCCTCAAAAATTTCCCAAATAGTACATGGGTGCATGATGACCAGCTGTGAAAATTCCAAACTGGAAAACTGGTCTTTTAGCCGCCAGATAACTCAATACACCTATACCTAAGGGCTATCACTGTACTCAGGAGATGTTGCTGAACACATATTAGGGTGATCTTTGGCAGTAACCCTTAAAGTTCATGTGCATGTATTCTTACATTGTGATGTATGTCAAAACAATCACCAATTAGTATTATATTTTTTAAATTTGGAATAGATTGGTGGTAAAATGGTTGCATGAAAAGAGTTAAAATACCTCAAGTTTAATATCTTAGGTTGTCTTCTTTTAAAAAAATATATGCATGTGATGGGTTATTCAGGGATTCCTGGAAGATATCAGTTACAATGTAACTAAGCTAAGAACATGTTAACATTGGGTACTTCTAAACTCAGGACAAAATTTTGAAGCTATTTAGCACGGGTGTTTTTGGCAGTTGTAGATGCGTAACAGCTTTTGGGGGTCAAAGTTAGAAAAAGTGTGTTTTTTTAAATGTTTTCATCATATTTTATAATTTTCTTTATAGTAAATTATATGATATGATGAAAATAATGGTATTTTTAAAAAGACTGTTTAATGGCAAGAAAAACGGTACATAATATGTGTGGGTACAGTAAATAAGTAAGAGGAAAATTACAGCTAAACAGAAACACAGCAGAAATGTAAAAACAACCCTGGTCCTTAACCCCTTCCTGCTGGATTATGGACCTGGTCCATCATGGCGGGGAAACAGTTAACGCCGAATGACTGCAGCAATCGCGGGGTTAATGCTCCTCCAGTCTACCTCTGTATTAGAGGTAGACCGGGAGAACCCGATCGCGCTGCCCCTGCAGCAGTAATCATTCTGACAGGCTGTCAGAGCGAGCACATGTGCTGCAGGGACTCGCGATCCGCCTCCCTGCTCTTCTGTGTTCTATGTGAAGTGCAGGGAGACGGATCACTGCTGATCTGTTTCTCCTGTAAAAAAAAAAAAGTTATTTTAAAATCCCACCCCCTTTACCCATTTTAAATAAAAAGTAACCCCTTCCCTGCCAATTGATCACTGACTACAGTGATCAACTGGCAGGAACTACATTTTACTGTGATCTGATTTTTTTTTAAATTTAATTTTATTAATTATTTAAATATATTAAAATAATATATTTAGCTAATATATTTAGCTGGGGTGAGTGGAAGTTAGTGGGGTGTTAGGCTATCTAGGGGTTAACGTTAAAAAAAGTTTTTAAAAAGTTTTTAAAAAGTTTTAAAAAGTTAAAAAAGTTTTAATAACATTTTTTAAAAAACGTTTTAAAAATCCCACCCCCCCCTTTACCCAGTCCTAATAAAAAATAACCCCTTCCCTGCCAGTTGATCACTACCTACAGTGATCAAAATACAGATCACAGTATTATACTATGATCCGATCTTTTTTTAACCCCTTAGGGTTAACTTTTTCTTTTTTTTTTTTAACCCTCAGGGGTTTAGTTTATTTAATTAATTTAAATATTTTAAAATGATATATTTTGCTAGCTGGGGTGGGTGGGAGTTATGAGAAATTGGGGGATTTACGGTTAGTGCTGTTAGGGGTTAACAGTGAAAAAAGTTTATAAAAATGTTAAATCTGTAAAAAAAGTTTTAAGAAAGTTTAGGAAAGTTTAAAAAAAATTAATAAGCAAAAAAAGTTTAAAAACTAGTTTTAAAAAGTAAAAAAAGTGGGGGGGCGGGGCCTGACTGTGATGGCGGCTGGATGCATTTTCAGAGAGCTCCGGGCAAATCAGTGAAACTAAGCTGCTTACCCGTAGTCCCGGTGCTCTCTCTAAGACAGCCTGCGAAGCTTGAACGTCAGGTGAAAGGTGACGGGCTTTGAACGGTTAACAGCAGCCGTCCAGACTAAGCCCTCAACGGGCTGGACTGAGGCCTAGCAAGCATAGTGGAAGGGAGAGGCGGCCGCTCTCCCAGCCAAGCTCAGGCGGACCTACATCCAAATCTTGATGGTGCCCTGCTACCCCCCCTATGGACCGGCGGGGGAGATCCCGGTCCCCACCCTGGAGGCTCACTCACTCTACTGGGGCTGTGCGAACCTGACTCAGACGGCAATGATACCACACATGGTAGACCTAATATGGCGGATGCCGAGGACCCCACGCCTGGCTATGGAGGTGTGATGTCCAGAACGCTGTCCTTCCTGGACAAACTTCTTTCTGACTTTTGGGGGACGCTGTCCCTCCGACAACCGGTACCCGACCTACAAACCACGCAGGATCACCCACCTAAACCCGGTCTCCGGCAGCCTCAAACTTGGCGTAGCACAAAGACAGTGCGAAAATGGCGGAGAAGACCAGGCCGGCGGAGCATGGAAGGCGGGAAGCGCAGGCCTGCATCAGCAAGGGGTGCCTATAGAGCCGGCAGCTGGAAAATCAAGCAGGATAAACCAGGGAGAGGAGAGCAGGGGATATCGAAGAAGAAACCATATAACATGGACTCTGTATCGATTTTGTCTGGGTCAATATGCCTCCTGATCCACCCCATTACCTGGTATTGTACCCTGCCCATGACGGGCATAGGCTGAGTGCACAGAGGGTCATCTAACTCACACTCACATCACACACAGCCAGGAGAAATCATCCCTTCTTCACCTAATTGTATGCTAAGCTTGACATTTCTGCTGAACGTGTACTTTATCTGCTGTCTGGGCCAGTTGTCCCAAATATCTTCACACCAGCACATGCTACTAAATTTCACTCAGGGTGGCATACCTCGCTTGTACTACTCTTACAGTAAACCTCACAGTATTTACCTACTACCTGTGCATACTCTGCAATAGCAATGCTTAAATCTCTAGTGCTAAATGTATGCTATTATGCTCTGTCTAATCTCGTATCTTACCTTTCCTTTTAAGCAGAATAGAAAAATTCCTTGACAAGCAACATTAATATATAAAAAATGTGCAGTAACCGCTAATGCCTCACTCACGTAATACCATGTTAACAAAAATGCTTACCCTAGCTGTTGTGGCATTGTAAGCCTGATGTGATTGTTATATGCACAAATAAAATAAAGAATTAAAAAAAAAAAAAAAGTAAAAAAAGTAAAAAAAAACATTTTACAATGCTCATTACCACTAAACCTGGAACAAACTAGAGAAAAAATGATCCCACGCTAAGTTTCAAAATATGCCTTTTGAATTACCCCAGGGTTTATTCTTTAATAAATAGTATGTGTTTGTGGGGAAGTTTGAATAACCAACCAGCTAAACCACTCCAAAATGGAACATGGACACAGCGTAAAACGTCAAAGTTAGAAAAAAAACTGAACGGATGCGTCTCAAATGTGCCCCTTCAACATCCACATGTACCTGGCAAAGGCACATACGGGGATATTGCTGTACTCAGATGACATAGCTGAGCAACATACGTAGTATTATACAGTCGTAGCACACATAAGGTTTGCAAACTATACTGTGCAAACTCACTTTGTGTGTCAAAAAGGCAGAAAAAACACTTACTACCACTACACTTGTTACAAGCTAGCGAAAAAATGATCCCACGCCAAGGTTAAAAATATGCCTTTTGAAATACCCTGGGATGTCTTCTTTAAGAAATGGTATGCCTTTACGGGGTAGTTGTAATATGTAACCTGCTCAAGTGTTTCAAAGTGGGACACGGACGCATCAAAACCCTCCATGAAAATTCACACTTAAAAACCTGAACTTGTCACATCTCTTTTACAGCACTGTAACTTCACAAAATAGTGTCTAGGTCATACATTGGGCATATTGTTTTACTTGGAAGATGTAGCTGAGCATAATTTGGGGATTTTTATGACAGTGGTACATATTAAGTGTAAGAAATACTCAGCAAAAATGCAATATATATGTAAAAATGCAATTTTTCACCCCTCACCACAAACCTTGACATAAATTGGTGAAGAAATGTTGACAAGTGTGTCTGCTTTATCAAATGAAAGCCCTTTGTGGGGTTATTTGAACAGTCACACTGTTATAATACCCTAAAATGAGACATAGGCCTGTCAAATCCATCTGCGTAAATTATAACTATAAAAACTTAAATAGCCTTGTCTCTTATATGGCATTGTAGCTTTACAGAATAGTGCCAAAGGCATACAATGGGGGTATCGTTATACTCAGCAGATGTAGCTGAACACAATATGGGGTTCTGTGCAGGAATAGTACACACCAGCTTTACAAAATACACATTACAAAAACCTTGTTATATGTGTATATGCCAAAATAAAGAAAAAACACAATTTTACTCCAATATTTAGAGATTGGCGATGAAATGGCTACGTAAACTAACCTAAGGTAAATAGCCTGTGATGTCTACTTTATATGTCTACTTTATATAAATATATACTTTTGTGTGGCAATTTTTTTTCTGTGATGGCTACTAAACCTACAAGACAAACATACCAACTTCTAAAATTGTTGCAAATTGAAGTTTTATTTTAGTCATTGTATTTTGTAACCTGTAACTTTCAAAATAAGCTGAAATCCTATACATATGATGTACTCTATAATTCAAGACACATAAATGAATTTATTTTGAATTACTTTTTCTAAGCTGGACATCTTATGCACACGCTATTATTACCAAAACTGTGAAAAAAATAATTATTTTTTTTCAATTTGTTTGGCATTTTTTTTTATAACTAATGAGAATGTATCTATGTATATGTGACATCAATTTAAAGCCCTGTTTGCCCTCTAAAAAACGATGTATAATATTTGTTGGTGCAGAGATGCAAATTGAGTTTGAACACAAACCGCAAAAAATGCAAAAATGGCATGTGTCCTTAAGCGCAAGACAAGCTTCTGAAGCTGTGTCCTTAAGGGGTTAACCGTAAGAAAATTGAAAAACGGTCTGGTTACTAAGGGGTTAAAAAATCCCAAAGCCAAATGTCTTTCCCAGCCAAATGTCTTTCCCAGCCAAATGTCTTTCCCAAGACTGAGAGAAAAACCTGTTTAAAAATGTGTATATCCCCACCATTGAATCGATTTTGAGTGTTAGAATTGACTGAAATGGAGAGCAGGAGGCATTACCTCCATGTCGTACACGCAGGGGCATAACTAGGAACTGCAGGATCCCACTGCAAGATTCAGTGGGCATCCCTTGCCCCTCCTTGCTCCACTCTAAGCCAAGCACCTGAGTGGGATGTGTGGACTGGCTGTGGGGCTTGGCTGAATGAGATTGTGCTTATTTGCAGAGTGTGATCTGTGTGGAGTTGGTGGAGTGTGACTGTATGTGTGTGGCTGAGTACGATTTTGTGGAGGTGGGTGAGTGTGACCAGGGCTGCCATCAGAGCTTTTGGGGCCCCTAACACAGCTCAAGGCCTGAGTCCCCAGGGCCCACCTCTAAGCCTGCCACAGGTCCCGCCTTCAAATCCCACACACAGACACAAACACATACAGTGATACAAAAGGACACAGTTACACACACACAAACATACGCACTTACTGACACACACATACTGAAACAGACATACACACATACAGGCATAAGGACATACACACACACACACACATGCATACTGGCATACATACATATATATCAGGATCAAAAGGCCCCAAGAACCCAAATGTTTGACCTAATACATTTGGTGAATAAATGGCTTATCCCAGAAAGCTCTACACCAGCACAAATAATTGAGACCCTGGTCCTTGACAAATTTCTGTGAGCTTTACCACTTGAATTACTCCAGTGGGTGGGACAGGGCTATCCTACCACCTATGATGAGTTGGTGACCATAGTGGAACGCTATATAGCTGTAACAGCACTAAAGGCTCCACCTCAGGCCAGAAACCAGAAGTTGAAGGTAACCAAAAAGACATTGAGATCGGATCAATCACCACATTCTGGAAATAGATCTTTGCGTCCCAATGAACTCAATGAAGTCAGACATAGCTTCAAGGAATCCCAGACTCACAATGACCTGCAGCATCGCCCTGTTTCCATAATCTGCTTTGAGTGTGGGAAGCCTGGACATGTAAAGGCTCACTGTCCACAACTACAGGAACCAATAGAATGTGGAAATGCTACTACATACAAGACCTTTTGTGGACTTGGGTGTTTAGTGGGAGTTTCAGGAGAAACCAGTGATTTGCATATACAGGTTATTCTAAATGGGAAAGTTGTAGAGGCTATTGTGGATTCAGGGAGTGATATTACCTTAATTGCAGGGGGTCTGATAGAACCTTATCAATTGTTATTCAGGAAAAAAGTGGGAGTACGTTGTGTTCATGGTTCTACTGTGGAATATGCTAAGACAATAGTTGACATATCATTGCAAGGTCGATCCATAAGGACTGAAGCTGCAGTAGTCCCAAAGTTACCCTACCCCTTGGTGTTGGGTCGTGATTTCCTCAGCTTTAGAACCTTGGTGCCGAGGCAGGTAACCCCCAAGCCATTGGAGATGGCAAGTGACAGCCCCTGTAATGCTTTCCCATTTACTCACCCTGACTCCTTTGTTAAAGAAAGTAAAATAAGCAAGTCAAAGAGAGGAAGGAGAAATAAGTACAGGGGTACAAATCGGTTGTGTGAGGTCCTGATTAATGATCATGATGAGATCCCAAGCACTAGTGCTGATGTCACACCTTCAATAGAGAAAGATGTGGAACAGCAGACTGAACACATTAGCAGTTGTTTAAATTTTGGAAGGGACCAAAGAGAAGAGACCTGTGTATTATTTGGGACACCCACCGTAGAGGTCCACACACTTGTTCCAGAAGTAAAAATGTTTACTGACCTTACTCCTGAGCAGCAGAGTGAGGTCAGAGAGCTGCTATTAAGGAATGCAGACATATTCTCTGCCACCCCAGGTAGGACTAATGCAATAGTCCATGAGATTGTAACAGACCCTGGAATAATTGCAAAGTCAAAACCATATAGAGTCCCAGAAGAAAGTTGCAAAAATGTTGAAATTAGGGGTTATTAAAGAGTCTAATAGTCAGTGGTCGAGCCCCATTGTCCTGGTACCAAAACTAGATGGCTCACTACGGTTTTGTAATGACTTCAGGAAACTCAATGAGTGTACTAAATTGAATGCATATGCTTTACCTAGGGTAGACGAACATGTCGAGAAATTGGCCCCAGCTAGTTGTCTAGACCTTACAAAAGGTTATTGGCAGATCCCCTGTCTGAATCTGCTAAGGAAAAAACTGCTTTTGTGACCCCTGAGGGTCTTTATCAATATACGGTGTTGCCATTGTGTTGAGACCCCATTCCGCTTATGCCTCTGCTTATTTAGATGATCTAGTCACCTACAGCCAGGATTGGGAAACCCACTTAGACAAAGTTGAAGCTGTACTCGATACATTGAGGGTTGCAGGTCTTACTGTTAACCCTGCCAAATGTATACTAGCATATCCGGAAGTTAAGTACTTGGGGTATACTATAGAATGAGGCAAGGTCAAACCTCAGATCAATAAAATAGCTGCCATTGAAAAATGGCCACGTCCCTTGAATAAAAAACAGGTTAGGGCTTTTCTTGGTATTGTCGGATACTACAGGAGATTTATACCCCATTTTGCCACCCTAGCTTCCCCCTTAACTGAGTTGACAAGAGCGAGGGGACCGGAAATCGTCCCGTGGAGTCAGGAAGCCAAGATGGCATTTATGAAATTGAGGACTGCCCTATGCTGTCATCCAGTTTTGATAGCCCCAAACTTTAATGAGCAATTCTTTCTACAGACTGATGCTTCAGAGGTGGGTTTTGGAGCAGTATTGTCACAGTATGTAGGGGGTAAGGAACATCCTGTTCTCTACCTTGGTCGTAAACTGCTGCCTAGGGAACGGAATTACGCTGTGGTAGAGAAAGAATGCCTGGCCATCAATTGGGCTGTGGAGACCTTGAAGTATTATTTGTTGGGTCGTTCATTTACTCTAGTGACTGACCGTGCTCCTTTACAATGGATGCAGGGAAACAAAGAAAAAAATTCAAGGGTCACCCGATGGTTCCTTTCCCTTCAGCCCTATAAATTTGGAGTGAAACATAAAGCCGGCCTCCTGCATGCTAATGCAGATGCATTGTCTAGAGTGCATAGTCTCTATGTCATATAGTTACATAGCTGAAAAGAGACTTGCGTCCATCAAATTCAGCCTTCCTCACATATGTTTTTGCTGTTGATCCAAAAGAAGGCAAAAAAACCCATTCTGAAGCGCTTCCAATTTTGCAACAAACTAGGAAAAAATTCCTTCTTTGATCCCAAAATAGCAGTCAGATGTCTCCTTGGATCAAGAAGCTATTACCCCACTAATTAGTAATTATATCCCTGTATGTTATGTTTTTGCAAGTATTTCCAATTGCAGTTTAAACATCTGTAGTGACTCTGACAAAACCACCTCTTCAGGCAAAGCGTTCCATATCCGTATTGCTCTTACTGTAAAAAAAACCTTTTCTTTGCCTTAGATGAAATCTCCTTTCTTCCAGCCTAAAAGTGTGACCTCGTGTCCTATGTATAGCCCTGTCTATGAATAGATTTCCAGATAATGGTTTGTACTGGCCCCGAATATATTTGTATAATGTTATCATATCCCATCTCAGGAGCCGTTTTTCCAAACTAAAGAGATTTAAATTTTTTAACCTTTCTTCATAACTAAAATGCTCCATTCCTTTTATCAATTATGTAGCTCGTCTCTGCACTTTTTCTAGTGCCATGATATCTTTCTTTAGAACAGGTGCCCAAAATTGCACAGCATATTCAAGGTGTGGTCTTATCAGCGATTTATAAAGAGGCAAAATTATATTTTCATCTCGAGAATTTATGCCCCTTTTTATACACGACAAAACCTTACTGGCCTTAGCAAGGGCAGATTGACATTGCATATTGCTATCTAATTTGTTGTCTATAACAATTCCCAAATCCTTCTTGTGTGGGTTCTCCCTAGTTCATTACCATTTATGGTGTAAATTGCTTGTGCATTCTTAACCCCGAAGAGCATAACTTTGCATTTCTCTACGTTAAATTTCATCTGCCATTTTAGTGCCCTGTCCCCCAATCTATCCAAATCCCTCTGCAGGAAAGCAATATCCTGCTCACATTTTATTACTTTACAAAGTTTTGTGTCATCTGCAAACACTGACACATGGCTTTCAATGCCCATTTCAAGATCATTTATAAATAGGTTAAATAGAAGTGGTCCCAAAACAGAACCCTGAGGGACACCACTTACCACTTTTGTCCAGCTTGAAAATTTACCATTAATGACAACTCGTTGTACTCTATCCTTAAGCCAATGTTCTATCCAAGAACAAGAATATTCATCTAGACCAATTTCTTTTAGTTTGAAGACTAACCTATTGTGAGGAACCGTATCAAATGCCTTGGCAAAATCCAAGTAGATCACATCCACTGCAACACCCTGATCTATACTTCTACTTACTTCTTCGTAGAATGCAATTAGGTTAGTTTGACATGACCTATGTTTCATAAAACGATGATGATTATTGCTAATAACACAATTCTTCCCAATGAATTCCTGAATATTATCCCTTAATAGCCGTTCAAATAATTTCCCAGTCACAGAAGTCAGGCTCACAGGTCTATAATTTCCAGGCAGTGATTTTGAACCCTTTTTAAATATAGGAACAACATCTGCCTTCCTCCAATCCTCCGGCACAATACCTGAAGCAAAACAATCTTGAAAAATTAAATACAGAGGTTCACTTATTTCCCCACTTAGCTCCTTAAGTACTCGTGGGTGAATACCGTCAGGCCCCGGAGCTTTATTTACATTAAATTTCTTTAATAGCTGTAGCACCTTGTCTCGAGTTATCCAATCACAAGTTATCTGCAAGTTTGTTGCAGCAATCATTTGCTTATCTCTTACCATATGATCCTCATTAATATATACTGAAGAAAAAATAGTTATTTAAAATTTCTGCCTTTTCCTGGTCTTCATTAACTAACAGACCCATCTCTGTTTTAAGTGTACCTACACTTTCATTTTTTGTTTTTTTAGAATTGATGTACTTGAAAAAAATTTGGGGGTTCGTTTTGCATTCTTTGGCTATCAATTTCTTATTTTCTAGTTTAGCCACTTTAATTGCCTTTTTGCAAGTATTATTGGCTTCCTTATATCTTATATAGGATGCCTCTGATTTGTCCGATTTTAAATGCTTTAAATGCCATTTTCTTATTTTTAATCTCTTGTTTTACTTCTCTACTAAGCCACATTGGTTTTAATTTGTTTCTTTTATATTTATTACCCAGTGGTACATACTGAGGAATGTACCTTTGTAATATTTGTTTGAATAGTTTCCATTTTTCCTCAGTGTTTTTATCACTAAGATGTTTATGCCAGTCAATATAATGTAGAGCTGCCCTAATCTTATTAAAATTCGCTTTTTTTAAATTATACGTTTTATTATACCCACGTGCTTTTGCTTTTTTGAGTTTATTTCAAAAGTTACCATATTGTAATCACTATTTCCCAAATGCTCCCCTACTTGAATGTTGGTTAAAAGATCAACATTGTACTAACGAGATCCAGACAAGCATCCTTTCTAGTTGGTGCTTGTACCAGTTGTAACATTCAAAAACCGGATTCCCCTTGCTGAAGTACTAGTCCCTCTATCCCAATTTATGTCCGGGTAATTAAAATCTCCAATAATTAACGTGTTACCCCGTAGCTTTCCCAATTTGCTCTAACAGCAGTTCTTCCTCATTAATATTTACATTTGGTGGTTTATAACATATCCCAGCCAATAATTTATTTCCCTTTTGTTTGCCCCAAGCAGATATCTACCCATAAAGCTCCACCCTGTTGTGTTTTGCTGGGGGGAAGGATATGTGGCAGTGTGAGTCAACACTGCTATATTAGCCCCAGAATGGCACATTCAGTGTTCCCTGACTAGAAGGGGTTAAAAATCAGGTTGCTTTAGTACTTCAATTAGGGAGCTACATAAACCCTTTGCAGAGGGAAATCAGTCTCTCCTGTGAAGAGCTGGGGCGGAGACAGAGACTGTGAGTCAAAAAGACTGCTGAAACTGTGTGGGAACAAAAATGTATTTTGCAAGCTTTTATTTGTCAAACTACTGGGGTCAGCTTAGCTGCCCAGTAGCATATAAAGGGTACTCTTTGTTAGTCTCCAGTGTGGCGTAGGTGTTTTTTTTTGGATTTCATGTTTTGCTGTGGCTCAATTGGGGCCTGCTTGCTAAATAAAGCTTCCCTCATATTGGAAGAAAGAACTGTTTCTGTTGTTTATAACCCAAGACCCGGCCATCCTGCTTCAATACATACATACATGCATGAATAGACAAACAGACAGACATAAATACTCACCTGCATTCATACACACATGCGGCTCATTTTTCAGCCACCCTCCTGTTTCTTACCCTTTCATTGCAGGAGGCTGGTCTGAACTGATGGTTGTCTTTCCTCCCTCCAGCGCAGAGTTCAGTCCTCTCCTAAACGGTTAGGAGAGGAGTGGACCGGCGAGTTCTAAGGGACAGTCCTTAGAAAGCATAGAGCTAGCACATCCTTAGATGCATTTATGCCAAGCTCAGGGTGCTGTCTGCACAGTATGCCCTTGGCTGGTCATCCTGCATTATTGGCAGGCAGCTGTTCTTCATGCATGTTTGTCCCTTTGGGCGGTTTTGGTTAGGTGATTCACATCAGTTGCTCACCGTTTTACTCTGCCCACTGAAATTCTGCTTCACCGGACACTGCTGTTAGGCAGTATGGATTTACTTTAAATATAAAAGCGAGAGATTAGCATAGGGTATGTATTTTCTGATAGCTATATCCTGTGAGTTTCCCTCCGTCACTTCCTCCCAGCACTACTTCCCATCTCCCTTTTTTTTTTTTTTTATGGTCCTGGTCACGCTATTACATGACCACAGCGCTGACGGGGCACCTGAAGATATAGGGCCCATCAGGTGGCCCTAAATGCTTGGGTCACCCATTGGGCCCCATCGGCGTGCCGGCCCCGGTGCAGTTGCACCGGAGGCAATTCCACCACTATACATGATGCCCGGGCCACTGGGCCCCCCCAGGACCACTGGGCCTGTGACAACTGTCATGGCTGTCACCCCCTGATGGCAGCCCCAAGTGTGACATAAATGCGGTTTGGCTGTGATCCAAAGAGCCAAATTTACTTTTTGTCCACGATTCACCTGGCTGTAAGGAGGCTAAGAAAGGTCTTTCCCACTTAAATATGTGGCATACATACTCTGGATGCAAAAGTTGGACAAAATTGAAACAGAAAAGCAGGAAATCAAAACTCCACTTTTGCTATGTCTCAGCAGGGATGGGGGATACAATGTAAAATATACCTTTATGTATTACAAAATATACATACAATAGGTGGAACACACATCTGTAGGATAAGCCTAGAGCCAATATAAACATATGGCTCTTATGTGTAGCGCAGTGGGACTTTTATATGGATGTCCCCATCCCTCTTGATATTCCTCCTTTGATGTTGTGATGATGATAGAGGATCACAATATTCCAATCTGTATCCAGTAAGGGAACTTTATTGTGGAAAAACAATTAATAAAAAGATAAGGAAATAAATATTCCCAATAAAAATCAATATAAAAATCAATATAAAAATTGCCTTTTAAAATGACAATTTTAAAAGGCAATTTTAAAATTGTCATTTTATCTAAAGTTTTAAGGTTGAGTTTTAGCCACTATTTTACTATATTCATTTTTTATATTAGCACACCATCTCATTTTTTATATATATATTTATATATATTCTGTATATTTTCTATATTTCACTTATTTCTTTAAATATTGCCATGTTTTGTCACCTTTTATATGGAATGATGTCACTAGCATGAACCCACTGGCATGAACCCACTATCACTTATATATACCCAGTAAGTGAATACAATTCACCCGCTAATTAATATGTATATTTTTGTTGTTTATGCATGTGTAATATACACCAGAGGTGACTGAATAATATGTATATTTCTAGTTTTTCTTTTTTGCCTATACCAGACAGTAAAGGCAGTGATATATCGAAAAATCCACTTATATATGTTTATTAAGTAAGAGACTGATTAGAAACCATAGTTATTCACATTGGAACGCATGGATCCGATTCTATGCGTTCCAATGACATCACAGAGACGTCCCACAGATCGAAACCGGAAGTGACGCACATGACGACACCGACGCAACGCCAGACCGGAAGTAACATACAGGAAACCGGCGGTGGAACGCATGATGCGTTCCAAATACAGAATACCCGGAAGCACAAACGAAGAGTGCTACATAAGGACGCCAAAAACCAGCCATCTGATACACAGACTGATGCCAACTGAGGAAGCCCCCACCATAGGGCGAAACGCGTTTTGGACTACTACAGTCTACATATTGGACTTTTAATTGGACTCTTTGCCCATACTTTTATATTGATTTTTATATTGATTTTTATTGGGAATATTTATTTCCTTATCTTTTTATTAATTGTTTTTCCACAATAAAGTTCCCTTACTGGATACAGATTGGAATATTGTGATCCTCTATCATCATCACAACATCAAAGGAGGAATATCAAGAGGGATGGGGACATCCATATAAAAGTCCCACTGCGCTACACATAAGAGCCATATGTTTATATTGGCTCTAGGCTTATCCTACAGATGTGTGTTCCACCTATTGTATGTATATTTTGTAATTCTATTTAAGTGGTAGAAGGGGTTTCCACTTAGGTGGTCAGTAGTTATTTTTAACTACCACACAATCTATTTATTATTTTTCTCACTGTATTTCTATTACTTTGTATACCTTTATGTATTGGTTGTTTTTTATTGGTTGTCACTAAAAAAAGGTAAAGAAACTAGGATAAGGGAGACAGGAGGAATATTCTTAAGGGCACAGAATGGGTCATAAGTATCTCAATATGTCCTCAGGGGAAGGAGGAATGAAAAGATCTCCCTTTACGGCATAATGATCTATCAAATTTCACAAGTAGTCCAACCACATGCACTCACACTCACTAACACACACACACACACACCTATATAAAACCTTACATTACCTTGTTGAGCCAGAACAGTTTTCTCTGGCACTCCACATTGACCCATATTTGGCTGCCAGAATGATACAATTTGTGGCAGACATTCACATTGTCACCAAATTGCATGGAAGAAATTGCCTAGAAAAGCATCACCTGGCCTACACCTGAAACAAAGGGCCCACTTTGTGTTGTGGTCCTATTGTTCTTCAAGCAGAGCATAGCAGGCTTGTTCTGTCTGAGGAAATGTCCCCAAGCATGGCTCCTGATATCCGATTGCAGGCTGACTGTAGTGGGAATAACAGAAATGCAATTCCTACTTTAAATTACAACTAAAGAATGTAAAAAAAAAAAAAAAAAAGTTTGACACATCCAAGAGATCATCAAAAACATGGGGCAAAAATGAAAAAAATACTCAGTCCTTGACTTCCTCTTAACTATGACATGCCTGATTTCATTTTAAAACAATCCATCCTTCTGTGCATCATTCAATGCCTTTTCTTCTAACTCAATTAGTGGCTCCGAATGATGCTAAACATCAGTGTTTTTGTTTGCTACAATTCTCTAAACAGGCCTCACATGGCCATAGCCTTCTACGTAAAGACATGTTTCTTTGTTATATATGAAAAATCAAAGAGTCTCTAACCTACAAGAATAATCACTCAGTGAAACTTTATTTAATACCACAGAACATTTTGTTTAAAACATCAGTGTTTTTGTTTGCTCCAGTTATCAAAACAGGCCTTACATAGCCATAGCATTCTACATGAAGACCTATTTATTTTTAATATATGAAAATCAAAGAGGTCAAACCTACAATAATAATCACTTGGTGAAACTTTTTTTTTTTCCCCTAGAAGATTTTGTTTAATAATGTAGATAAAAGTAATGGCTTTGTGGCAGTACACAAGGACAGAAGTGTCTATTAGCATCTGGCATGTCTATTTTGGATTGTACTCAAGTAACGTTGCTAAACGCCGTCATCATTTAACTAAAATTGCTGTGTCCTATATAAACCCTTTTAGCTTTACGCTTATAAATATTGATGTTTGCTTACTACGATGCATTTAAATTACTTACTTGTATATCCCAGGTAACATTAAAAGTGGCATAAATAAATGTACAAAGCCATTATGAGCGACTCTATGCCAATATCAATGTCATAGCTTTATTTATTATAATAATCCATTGGGTACATTTCTTAATTCATACCATAAACTTGATAAATCAAATGTGATGTCACAATAAGTGTTATTTTCTAAATGTTAACTTTCTAAATACCTAAATGTGCATCTAAAACCGTAGACATTTGTTATTGGCACTAAAGGTAAATAAATGTGTATATCAACACCACAAAAAAATAGCACCTGTTATTACTTAAAGGGACAATATAGTCATCAAAACAACTTTAGTTTAATTACGCAGTTTTAGTGTATAGATCAGGCCTCTGAAGTTTCACTGTTAAATTCACTGCTATTTAGGAGTTAGAAGCACTTTTGTAACTGTTTATACAGCCCTAGCCACACCTCCCCTGGCTCCGACTAACACAGCCTGCATGAATACAAAATGTTTTCATTTTCAATCAGATGTAACTTACTTTAAATGTTGTATCTCCTGCTCTGTAACTTGAACTTTAATTACATACAGGAGGCTCCTGCACTGTCTAGCACGATATTCACATATCAGGATATGAGAAATTCTAAATTAAACAGAATTTGCAATAAAGGAAGTATAAACATCAGATGACTCTTCACAGGAAGTGTTTATGAAGGCTGTCTAAGTCACATGCAGGGAGGTGTGACAAGGACTTCATAAACAAAGTGACAAATCCCAAATGGCAGAGAATTGAGCAGTGAGACTGCAGGGACATGATCTATACACCAAAACTGTTTCCTTAAGCTAAAGTTTTTTTAGTGACTATAGTGTCCCTTTAACTCCTTAAGGAATGCAGACTTGCTAGCTACGTCCGGCAAAAATGGTCCTCAAGGACCCCATTTTTACATGCGCTGCAAATATATTACTCACCCAATCGCCGCCGTTCCCCCGCCGGCAATCGGTGTTGCTCCCGGTCTGGCCTGACAGCCCAGACAGTCCCCCCTCTGCAGATTAGGCCCCCGTGAGCTGCAATAGGCTGGCTGCAATAGGCGTCCATAATGCTGCCTGCAGAGGGACTGCCTAAATTGACAGGCAGTCTCCCTGCTTCTGTTAAAATAAAATTAAAAAAATATATAGATAGAGAGAACCCCTGCACTCCAACTATAACAAAACAAGATAACTGGTGCTCTGGTGGCTGAATCATAAAAGAAGGAAAAAAACAGCAGTCAATGATTTCCATATGTTTAACAAAACATATGGAAATCCTTGAGAGCCGGTGTTTTGTGTGTGTGTGTGTATATGTGTGTATATGTGTGTGTGTGTGTGTGTGTATGTGTATATATAAATTCTACGTGCATATTTATATAATATTTTCACATAGTTAAGTAATTTTATTGATTGCAGTTTGAGGGACCTGCCTGACAACCCAGGCCGAATGTCCAGAGAATTTAATTTGCTAGGACTGTATTTAACCCTGTAACTTTCCATGACACTCTAAAACCTGTACATGGGGGGTACTGTTTTACTCAGGAGACTTCGCTGAACACAAAAATTAGTGTTGTAAAACATATCACAGCGATGATATTGTCAGTGAAAGTGAAGGTTTTTTGCATTTTTCACAGGCAAATGGCACTTTCACTGATGATATTGTTGTGATACGTTTTACTGTTTTGAAACACTAATATTTTTGTTCAGCAAAGTCTCCCGAGTATAACATTACCCCCCATGTAGAGGGTTTATAGTGTTTTGAATGTTACAGGGTCAAATATAAGGCTTGATTTTCCATTTTTCACACTGAAATTTGCCAGATTGGTTATGTTGCCTTTGAGAGCGTATGGTAGCCCAGGAATGAGAATTACCCCCATGATGGCATAGCATTTGCAAAAGAAGGTAACCTAAGGTATTGCAAATGGTGTATGGACATACCCCATATTGAATACCCTGGGTTGTCTACTTTAAAAAAAAAAATGTACATGTGAGGTGTGATTCAGAGATATATGACAGATAAGAGTGTTACAATGTCACTATTGATATATTTTAAATATATACATTTTGAAAAAGCAATGTCCTACTTGTACTTATAGCCCTATAACTTGCCAAAAAAAAACCTAAGAACATGTTAATATTGGGTATTTCTAAACTCAGGAGAAAATTTTGAAACTATTTAGCATGGGTGTTTTTTGGTGGTTGTAGATTTTGGGGGTCAATGTTAGAAAAAGTGTGTTTACTATTTTTTTTTATTTTTTTATTATATGATATGATGAAAATAATGGTATCTTTAGAAAGACCATTTAATCGTGAGAAAAACGGTATATGTGTGGGTACAGTAAATGAGTAAGAAGAAAATTACAGCTAAACACAAACACTGCAGAAATGTAAAAACAGCCCTCGTCCTTAACTGTAAGAAAACTGAAATGGTCTGGTCACTAAGGGGTTAATCAGTGCATTGGTGTGTGATAACATTCATGACAGGAACACTTGTACTTTTTGTGTGTTTCAGGATTGGCATTTACCAGCGGTCTCATCCTCTGCTGCAGCACATCACATTGTAAGTATGTCTGTATGCATAAAACATGACTCTGTAAACTCTCTTTTTTAGGTGGTCAGTGAATTTTTTTTATTTTTTTTTACCAATTAAGGACCAATGATGTTCTATTCAACCATAACAATATAGTTTTCAAAGATCTGTGTAAAGGACCACTCCCATAATAATGACAAAGTGCTTATTTCTGTTAAAATGTGTCACTTTTATAAAAAAACGCCTTCGTGCTTCTGTTAGCTCTCATGAGGTAAAGGAAGTGGCAGACGCGCTCAACCTTAGATCCATAAACAGCAAACGCACACATGTATGGAGCGAGCCCTTCCGAGGCTTCTCAATTAAGTTTTCACACAGAGGGTGGAGGAAGAGAAGGTAATCTAGGAATACAAAATCATATTCTTTTTAATCATCCACCTATTGTATCAAGTGTGGAGTGGTAGCATCTTTTGGAACCCATGAATGTTGTTGTTGTTGTTGGTTTTTTTTTTGTTTTGTTTTTTGTAGGTT
Organism: Pelobates cultripes; assembly: GCA_933207985.1. Classification (NCBI taxonomy): domain Eukaryota; kingdom Metazoa; phylum Chordata; class Amphibia; order Anura; family Pelobatidae; genus Pelobates; species Pelobates cultripes. Next base: position 261,886,856 of record OW240913.1, read on the forward strand.
ATGGCCACAAACAGGCAAGAATATTTTGGAGTTGGTTGCTATATTCTGTTTTATTCCATTTTTCAAACCATGAAGGAGCAGGACTAGTATTTGAAATGTTATTATATAAATTGGTATAATCTCTCAATTTCCTTTCGTTTCAGAGCAGAGATATCTTTGTGCTCACCTATGGAGTATTAGTGGCACAACTTTGTCAAGATTACCCAAGTGATGAAGATGTAAACAAATGCCTGGACACAATGTGTGTATTTATTTAATGTGTATAAAATGTATAGTTTTAAATGCTTGAGAAGGATTAGCTTGTCCTGTGTTTACATGATATTCAGGTTTACTTATTAAAGGGTTACTTTGGTGCCTGCAGTCCGTATGCAGCATTAAGCTCTGAAACGCTGCACGTACCGACTTTAACTCTTCTGCTGCTGTAGGTGTAACTCCACCTCCGACAGCATCATGTGGCCTCATCAGCCAGATCGGAACAAAATCTACAGTTACAACAGTTGATTAATGTCAATAGTGTGTAAATTTAGATGCACAGACACTCATTCATTGTCTGAGAGTGATCAGCTGACGTGCTCAACCAATGAACGAGTGACCGGATCAACATCCTGCTTCTGAAGCTCTGCAGTAGCTGGATGTCGTAGACCCTGCTTCAGAGGAGATGAGGTGCCGAGCAGCAAATTGTTGTAAAATGGAAAGGTACTCCTACCATCATAACCTCTAGAGCAGGAGTAATCCTTTAAGCTCATTGTACACTTGTTGCCCACTCATTTTCTTTTGCTATGATTAGAAGAATGAACATGGGGTAAAAATGTACACTGTACAAGGGACGTCGTCAGCCAACTCAGAACAAGAGAGCTAGGTTGGCTAATGTTAATTCTGTGCAAATGTAGATGCACAGGCACTCATTCATTGTCTGACAGTGGCCAGGTGATCTTCTCAGCCAATGAATGAGCATCAAGATCAACTTCCAGCTAGTGCAGCTCTGCAGAAGCTTGATGTTATAAAACCTGTTCAGAGAAGACCAGGCACCCAGGTTTGTCTGGTTACCACGTAACGGCACTAGGGTAATCCTACCATTATATTCACTACAGTGAAAGTAACCCTTAACTCATAACACACGTTATAACGCATTTTCTCATAATACAATAATGACAATGAATACACTTTATAATTATGTAGGATTTAAAGCACTGAACAATTCTAGCCCCTTTTATATCTCTTCACTGATCCATAGGTATGCCCCTCCTCGTTCCCTCCGCTCTGCCCATGACCACTTCCTGACCGATGCTCGCACCCGTACGGCCAACTCACGCTTGCAGGACCTCTCGCGGGTGGCTCCTTTCCTAAGAAATAGCCTGCCTATCCCATCAGACTCTCTCCCCTAGTGTTCCTTTAAGAAGGGCCTTAAAACCCATCTCTTCAGGAAAACGTATGGACTCCCAGAGTAACCTCTACCTTAAATACCTGTCTCTTGCTCTCTCCTATAGGGCCGTGCTTTACTCTCTCCTCCAGCTCTGCTTCACTCCTACCCTATTTGATTGATATTCCCTGTCCTAACGTGTCTTATACCCCACCTCCTATAGACTGTAAGCTCATTTGAGCAGGGTCCTCTTCAACCTATTCCTGTAAGTTTTCTTGTAATTGTCCTATTTATAGTTACATCCCCCTCTCATAATATTGTAAAGCGCTACGGACTCTGTTGGTGCTATATAAATGGTGATGATAATTTAATGTGCTGCTATCCAACTACTGCTACCCAAATACATTTCATGAATACTTATGCATGAGAACATATTATGCTGTAACACTATCTGAACTAGCTGTAACTGGCTATTTATAAATGAGGGAAAGATTAAAGTTAGATTGTTAGTAGAGGAAAATGTTTGCAGTTATTTATATTCATTATTTTATCTTATAAGATTGCATTATCTGTGATTATTTTTTTTTTTTTTATTGTCAATTCACAAAAACACATTTTTATAAAATTAGATACATTTTATATAGATTTGTGGTTCCAAACAAGATGAGGATGTCTGCAATTATATAACCGTATAATAATTATACTATGTAACAAAAACATTCATAGATAAAATATGCTAGGAGAATGGATTCCATGTGCACTAAATGCCTAAAGACACGCTTTATTTTACATTCATTTTACCATGGGATCATGTGCGTATTATGTCTTGTACTATTAAGGATCATGTGCTTTGAAGCCATTGGGCCCTTATGCAAGATAAAAAGAGAACAGCAAGGAAGATAAGAAAAATTGGCACGCAAAAAAAAACCACACACCATATATTGCAATTATTAGAATTTTTTTTACCTATATAAATTATCAATAAAATTTGTTAAAGTGTGAATCTATAAAAATGGCAGCAAAGTACATGTAGAATGATCATATATCTGGCCACTTACTATAATAACAAAATGTAATGGTGTTAAAATAAAAAGAAAGAGATAGTAAAACCCTAAATATGTCACCATAGAACTATCATGACTATATTATTCAATTCTAAACCAAAAAAGGTTGTACTAACAGTCATACTAGGAATTATTGCTTCAATATAAAAACGGATTCCATCATGGAGAAAGACTAATTCAGGTTACAGCCACTCCACCTTATGCATTACGTATTGTAGTAAGTTCAAATCAGTATACATTTTTTTTTTTTTTTTAAACCTACACATCAATTAACACTTAAGCGAAACATTTTGAAAAACACACAATTCATAGAAACAAATTTTAAGAAGTGCTTATAAAAGAACGCTTCATATATCTGAAAAATCCTTTTAAACTCAGTGTTACAAAAATAACTATACTTGGAAACTCCATTAAATCATTCAATAATCTTTCATCAGTTTAAAGCTACATTGCTCTAAGTGCTTTACTATAAATATGCAAGGAAGAATCCTCCACACAAATTGATAAAATTAGACAAAAAACATGCAAAAAAATTCTTCCATTTTTATCTTTGGTGCAGGCAAACTCCACCATAGTACTCATAAACTTAAGTGCCTTAATTTAAAGTGACAGTGCCCAAAATCATCCATCCATCAAATTTTGAGGTAGTGTATTTAAGAAAAATAAACAGCTGAACCAGACAAACTCTACAAGTCGGCCAAGCTGTCAGTTTGGCCATGAAATCTGGACTTAATCAATTCAATCCAGGCCCTGAGGCTTCAACAATGGGAAAAGTAAAAAAAATTAAAAAAAAATCAGGATTTGCCCTCTGGCAGCACTAGCAGTGAGCAGGCAAATTGTGAAAAACCCTCTGCAGTGCAAGGGTTAATCATGTGGCAACTGGCCAGCACTTGTTAGCCAGCTGCCACATTACAAAAGTAAAAGAAGTAAATAAATAGAAATCCTATGGAGGTTAGTAAGATTCCCATATTACTATAATGGAGATAAGGTTTCTCCATATGTCCTCACCTGCCATCTGGCAGATGGGGACATGTCTACTAATCATTAAAAACTAGCGACATGTCTACTAATCATTAAAAACTAGCGACTGCTCAGTGGCAAAAATAAAGCTCCATTCCATGATGATGAGGCCTGTTAACCACCCTAAAACCCACTCATGACCATTGAGTGGGGGCTACCTTACATTTTAGAGGGCTGACCTATTGTCCTCTCCCCTGGCCAACACCCATTGGTGATGGTCATTGCCCTCATATTAAAAAGCTTATTGTCACCTCCTCCGACCCCCACCCACGGGCAGCATGTGGGGGCCCTAATTAATTAATTAATTATAAAATAGGGGAAGGATGACTAAAGTTGAGCGAACCCGGACTGTAAAGTTTGGGTTTGTACCGAACATTACGTTTTCTGGACCCCGGACCCAAACACGTATATATCCCTGTATGTTCGGGTTGGAGTTCGTCAATTTAATGGCGGGTTTTGAAAGGCTGCAGGGCAGCCAATCAACAAGCGTTTGGATCGTGTGCCCTTAGAAGCCATCACAGCCATGCCTACTAATAGCATGGCTGTGATCAGCCAGTGCAGCATGTGACCCAGCCTCAATATATAAGCTGTAGTCGCGTAGCGCCGCACGCACATGAGCTCTTACTAGTGTAGGGAGAGGATGCTGCCGCTTTCAGGGACAGATTAGGAAAGAATTCTGCAGACTAGTACATTACTGGGGTGCATTTCATATCTGAGAGTCAAATCGGAGCGTCAAATAGTGGGGTTACAGCGCAATTGCTAACATTCTTATTTTCTGGGTGCTTATCTGCTAAATAGTAAATTTGGGGTGTGCTCTTTATATCTGAGAGTCAAATAGAAGCGTCAAATACTGTGCTTTCAGCGCACTGTGAAAAATTCAAATTGTTTGGGTGATAAAAAGTAAATTTGCGGCCTGGACTTCATATCTGACAGTCAAATAGAACCGTCAAATACCAATATAACAATATTGTAATTCGGGGGCAATACCCTCACAAGTCAAACTGATAGGTCAGTTTATAGGGAAAACTGTTGCCTGGATACAATTCTAAAACAATTCCTATATGTCCTTTGCAGAGCTTACATGCTGGGAAAAACACAGGCGCCAACTGCTGTAGCTTTCTGCAGTGTACAGACCGGCAAGGAGGGCAGGGTTGAGGAGTGGGTGGGTGGAAGGATGATGTGGAGGATGATGAGGTCCTAGACCCCACATGGAAGTAAGGTCATGCGAGTGACGTGTGCAGTTTGGAGGAAGATGCAATGGTCGCACAGAGGCACCAGCACAGCATAAGAGGGAGCAGGGTGCAAAAGCAGAGCGGCCGTCCCCTAGCGCTCGTCGGCATGTATTATCTTTAGAATTCCCACAGTTATCCAAGTAGTGATAAAAGGAGCCATAACAGATTTAACAAGCCATTCGCAGTTTCGCAGTCCGGTGACCAGGACCCAGACACTGTCTGGGCGGCGGTCGGACGACCGGGACCCAGTATGTTGAAGTTAGGAGTCACAGTGTGGAATGGATTAGCAGGGTCTGGTGCAGGGTAACCGCATGCCCCCTGGTGTTGAGCAACAGCGTTTGTCCGGTCACATACCAGGACCCTGATGCAGCTTCAGTAAAAAGAGTACTGGATACCAGAAGCCATCACCAGCATAGGCGTGTGCACGGGTGTGCCGGGTGTGCCTAGACACACCCTAATCCCCGTGGCCTGCGCTATGTGCCTCCCTCCATGGGCTGGTGAGGGAGGCAGGAGAGGACCCGGGGAGCTCTTGCCAGCAGCTCAGCTGGGTTCCTCTTTCGAGGTCGGTTACCGCGGCAACGCTCAGATCTCAGATCAGGATGCGGGGCTAGAGTTCACTCACCACTGGAACACCAGAGATGGCAGCAGCAGGGTCCCCCCTCCCTACAAAAGGTAAGAAGGGAGGGGGGATATTAACGCCCCCCCACCTTCACACAATACACACAAACATACAGCACACACACATACATCAGCCTTACACACACAGCACTCACACTAACAGCACCCTTACACATACACACACACACACACACACAGCACCCTTACACACAGCACCCTCACACATACACACACTAACATCACACACACACACTAACATCACACACACACACATACAGCACCCACATACATCGCCCTCACACGCACAGTGCCCTCACACACAGCGCCCGCCCACACACACACAGCGCCCGCCCACACACACACAGTGGTATATGTGTGTGTGTGTATATGTGTATATATATATATATATATATATTACGCGGCGTGTGTGTTTGTGCTTTAGGGTGCACACCCTTATACAATAGGCTGCGCACGCCTATGATCACCAGACTGATCCGCAACTTGGAACAGGATGTGACATTCACTGTAGCGGCTATGCGCGCTTTCGGCATTCTCACCCTGCTGCTCGCCTGTCTGCGCTGCAGTGTAACTTTGGCCTTCCCGCTCAGCGCCTCATATGCGACGTGCCCACAAAGTGGAACTCCACCTAGCACATGCTGGAGAGACTGTGTGAGCAGCAGCAGGCGATAGTGGAGTTTCAGCTGCAGCACACATGGGTCAGTCACTCTGCACCAGACTTGCCCTCCAATTGATCAGAGTTAAAGGATTTCAAGTGGACTCATTACAATTACAGGGCCTCTAAAGTGTCCTGTATTGTTATTTGTCGTCACTACCTTCCCGCGTTGGGAGTGGGTCATTTGCGCGCCTGCTGCCTTCCTTGCATGTGGTAGCCGTTTCTCAGGCTCCCTCTCCGGAATAGAACCCTGATTCCCCGTTACCCGTGGTCATCATGGTAGGCGCAGTCAATGGCATCGAAAGTTGATATGGATGAAATACAAATGCGTCATTGTCTTGTCGTTGGGAAGCCGATTGGAAAAAGTGCTCTAGCATGACGAGCTGGGTGATCTCCTCTGGGAACTTGACCTGATGGGAGTTGAGCCAGTTCTGGGTGGCCCTTGTGATGCGGCATGCCCACTCCGCATGGGAGTCCTTCTTCCCTTTCTGGGTCTCCCTAAACTTTCGGCGGTATTGCTTGGGGGTGACCGCATACCAGGCCAGGAGGATATGTGTAATAAAATGATAGTCTATGATCTGCTCTTCTGGTACAGCCTGGTAAATATCCGCTGCCTTCCCCACTAGTTTGCTGGCCAGGATGGTGACCCAGTCGCTGGGGTCCACGTCTTGGAGTAGGCACTGGCGCTCATCGATGCCTTCTTCTGCTTCCTTGAAGTCTTTGGAGGCATTGTATGGTAGCTTGTGGGCCAGGGTGGTTGTGCTTCCCGGCGCCCTCTGCTCCCTTCTTCCTTCATCTGGGTTCATGGAGGTCGCCTCTGTCTATTGGTAAGGACATAGGCTTGCACCTCCAAAAAGGTCCTGCTGACAATCTCCTCTGAGGGTGGCTCTCGGTAATATGCCAGGCGCCGTTACACCTCCTTGTGCACTTCTTCCTCATCTCCGGCCCCTGGCTGGGGTTTGTTGCCTCACTGCATGCCTGGTCGTCCTCCATGGGAGAAGCAGTCAATTCGGCCTTGTTATGCCCACCAGGCGTTATTCCTCTGGCTCCTCACAAGTCCTGCAGTGTTGGTCACTTTAGAGCGCTGTAGTCCATGGTTCTGTTGGCTGGAACATGGGAACCCGCCGCTTGCCACCAATTGAAGCGGGAACTGGGTAACCAATGGTTATCCCCTTTGATTAGAATAGGTCAGACCCATTTCCCTAGTAACCGGTGGGACACACTTCCAGGATACAACATTTGACAATCTTTATTTGGGTACACAGCTTTGCCTCCTGTTGCCTCCACCTCCTATTCAGCTTCTTCTTCCTCCTCCTCTACCACCTCCTCATCCGGTGAAACACCTTCACCACCAACTTCAGCACAGCCAGGGGGAAACGACAGCAGGCTGTTTTAAAACTCATATGTTTGGGACAAAAACCCCACACCGCGCAGGAGCTGTGGACGGGCATGTAACAACAGACCGATGAGTGGTTGTTGCCAATGAGCCTCAAGCCCGGCCTGGTGGTGTGCGATAATGGGCTAAATCACATAGCAGCTCTGAGCATAGCCGGTTTGACGCACATCCCTTGCCTGGCTGAATTTGGTGGTGCAGAAATTCCTGAGAAACTACCCAGATATATCAGAGCTGCTGCAGAAAGTGCGGGCCATCTGTGCGCGCTTTTGGTGTTCTCATCCGGCTGCTCCTCGCCTGTCTGCGCTGCAGTTTAACTTCGGCCTTCCCGCTCACTGCCTCATGAGACTGTGCGAGCAGCAGGTGATAGTGGAGTTTCAGCTGCAGCACGCACGGGTCAGTCGCTCTGCGGAACAGTTTTCTTTTTTTATATGTCCAAATATTTTGGGGGCTACCCCAATTTAAAAAAAAATAAATTAGTGTTGGCTACCTCCTCCTCCTCCAACGCCGCTTCCACCTACACCGCCAAGGTCACCACCTACTCAACCTATGGGTCACTAAGTATAAACTATGTACACAATAGCAGAGGCTTGTGAAGGCCTTTTCTCCATGCATCAGGAGTTGAGCTCAGTTTGAACAATGAAGTAGGATACCCTGCACTCCAACCCTCTCTCAAATGGATAATTCTGTTGATCCTCCTGACAGCCATGCTTTAGATTTTGATTTATGTTCTTCCAAAGCTAAAATCAAAGATTCGATCTAGTGCTATTTTATGGCTCAGCTGTACTTTTAATTTTTAGGTATTTAATGTTATTTTAAGTGATTTCCCTATCCACATTTGTTTGCAGGGCACTTGTCCTACTCTTACCCCCATTTTATTTCCTTTTGCAGCCCTCTTGCCCTTTCCAGGACTTTTTTAGAGGCTGTGGCAAACCTAGCCACTTAAGACTGTCATTATATGTATAGGGTACAATTGCTTTAAGACTGCCTGTATATGTCTGTATTCATATTCCCTAGTATAAGCAGACCGATAGCATTTGTATGGTAGCTTCACAAACAGTGATTTTAAATGATGTTTGTGAAACAAATAAACTACCGAATGGGAGACCAAACAAAGGGGGTTGTGTGTCTCCCATTAACGGTAGATACAATGTATCCACAATCTATTAAGGTATTCTGTGTGTGGCCGCCGTTCGTATACTGAACACGTGGCGGCGGCCATCTTTGTTCACGAAAGCCCAGCGGTGTTTGGTCGTCGAGTGCCTGGAACTAAAATCAGCTACTTGACGGCACGAACGCCGCTGGACTTCCAGGCCATTCGGGCATCTCATTCTTTCAGTATTTTAACATAACCGGTCTGTTCGTTCATATCAATACCCATTTGTATAAAGTTGTAATTCGAATATCGTTCATTTATTTGTGCAGGGATCTTAGCGGTATTTCCCCAGATGGTGCGCTCAGATCCTAGCTATGTAAAAAGGGGTAATTCGGATAAATGTCATGAATATTATGTCAGTTATGTATTTTTGTATAAAAAGCTGTATTTTGCTGTACTGGGAGATAATAAAATTAACAATACATTCTTAGGTGATTATCTCTCCAGTACAGCAGGGCATTGTGGTAAATGACCCTGCATAGTTAGTTTCCCACACAGTCCCCTTGATTAAAACCCCTGCAATACCAGTTTGTAAACCCCTTGCATGGGGAACTGCATAAATACCGTGACCTGTGAATAAAAGCTCAGTTGACTCCCAGACTACGTGTCGTCTAGTTCTTGGGAGGAAGGGATTATTGTAATGCTACCTGGATTATTGTATGCTGTTCCTGTCTACCAGCGGAGATATTGTGGATTGTACTACCTCTCCGCCACAGAGGCATTTTTGTGCCCAAAAGTTCGGGTCGCCATTGACTTCAATGGGGTTCGGGGTAAAATTCGGGGTCAAGTTCGATCCCAAACCCGGACTTTTTTTTTCAAAGTTCGGCCGAACCCGCCAGACCCGAACATCCAGGTGTCTGCTCAACTCTATATAAGACTTCTCCTAGCTTATACCATAATCAATTTTACACATTAAACACACATCCTCTTCTGAACTTTGAAAGATCCAGCCATATAATCTTAATGGATATTAGCTCAGCAAAACTCTTAACTTTCTTTAACCTGACTCTAGTTTAATTTGTGAATGTTCTTAACTTTTACATTCCTCAAAGTTTGTGCAAATATAAAACGGCTATGGAACCATGCATGTTCAGGTAAGGTCATCAAAAATCTTGACAGTTTTAGAAGACCTTGTGGCTCATAATCTTCAAGCACAACCACAGATTGCATTAGGAAAATACAAATTAAATTCAATAACCCTATCTAGCCTACCCTTTCCCTGTTTAAAAGCAGTGTTCTTGTTCTTGATCCACGTTTATTTTAGGGCAGCTATCAGATCATGCAAACCTTTCCATTGTAACGGTATCTACTATCTCCACATTTCTTGATTTGGCTGACCCATGCAGGGCAGCCTTCATAAATTTTGCAGCACCTAACACAACTCCAGGTCTGGGCCCCCAGATGCCCACCTCCAAGCCCACCCACAGGGCCCAAATCTAAGTCTGCCGACAAGGATGCAGTGTTCATAAGGGGTGTGTAAAGTGCCCACGGTGCGTGTTAGTGCATGTGTAGAAGATGCAGTGCATGTGTGTGTGTAGTGTATGCAGTGTGTGTATATTGTGAATATATATAGATAGATATACACAATTTGTGTTTGAATGTAAGCATGCTTTTGTATAGAGTATGTGCATGAATGTAGGTGTGCATTTGAGTGTAGTGTAGGCACTTCCCCACACACTTATACACATACGCAAATACATGGATACACACACTGACACACACTGTAACACTGATACACAGATACACATACAAAGATACACACACAATGATACAGAGACACACACACATACTGACATGCATACAGACATACATACATACTGGCTTTTGCCTCCTCATGGCCTCCGCGCTGTCTCTTCCCTCCCACACAGAGTAAGCTAGGAGGAAGTTACTGGGCTACTTCAATCTACATTTCTTCTTATATAGCAAATATGTAGCCGTACTGTCAGACCAAGTTCATTAAATCCTGACTTTGCGACCATTACATACTTTCACCTAAATATTATCTGTACATTCTATCCCCTCTAAAGTCTGTGCACACCATACCCACTTCAAGCAATAACTTCCATTTCATTACTGGCCTGCCATTTTTAAAGGGGCCCAGTCATGATATTAAAGGCCCACAGCGTTGACTGGGCCCCTGAAGACATATGCCCTTCAGGCGGCCCTAAGTGTATGGACCATCCAACGGGCCTCATCATGGGCCCTGGTGCAGTTGCAGTACTGCCGCTATAGATCGGTAATGTGGGGTCCGGACTGCTGGGCCCATGACAACCATCATGGTTGTCACCCCCTGATGGCGGCCCTGATCCCATGCATATTTAACACCTGTAAAAAAAAATTAATAAACCACTGACTTTGCCTGTAATTTACAGGTTCTTAAAAATACCCTAATTTTTTTCTTTTTTTTCTTTCTTTCTTTCTTTTTTTTTTTTAACAAACTTTGCAAAAAAGCAAAAGAGGTTCAGAAAGGGTTGACCTAAGTGCTAAGGTTATATTCAAATTTCTGTATCCTATACTAGTAACAGAGCTCCTCTATTAGTATGTTACTGCATTAAAAAAAGGATGAAGGTTGAGATGGGATATGGAGCAGATCAAGCAGAAGAATAGAGGGTAAACAAAAGTGAGCAAAATTAAAGAAGGGGCAAAATTGAGAAGAACTGCATGCTTTACCTTGGGAAATAATGCCACTGAGGGACTTGTCAGACCAAATCACTATGTACAAGTGACATGGATTCAGGAAAATATTGGATGGGTGAAATGCTGAACCTCTGATTGGAACTGCCTTAACATGGAACATGAAGCTGAAATACTGACAAGAGAAATGTTCTGCTATTAGTACAATATTTCTCACTTTTCTAAGATCACTAAGCAGGCATCATAAATTATGGGATTTAGTTTAGATGCTTATAAAACATGACACATCTAATCCCTCATGATGGTTGGATCTTCCTACGTATAAGGAACCTGTTTGTAATTTTCCAGGTTGTTGTTCGTTTTTCATTGATGTGTTATTAATCTTTTCGTTATTTGTGGATTATTTAAGGATATTAAAGGATATACCTTAGCTCAAATTAAAAAGACTTTTCATGCTACACTAGTTAAGATGTACCATACTGGTATGATAATATGCAGGTTCACATACTAATATATGTTGTACCTGTGCTTTACTCCTAGCCTGAATCTTTACATTTTCTGGTGTTCAACAAATAAGTTTGGACCTAGCTCCCCAGGATCCCTGGACCCTGGTCATATCTCATATATAATATAAAATAATATCTCATATATAGTTTTGAGAACTTCAGAACATGAATTAATCATTAAAATAGCAGCCATGTACTTCACTGGCCAAATTTATTAATTTCTCTTTGTAAAGTTGTTAACAAAATTAAGGTCAATAAGACCCTAGATAAATTAACAGCTGTAGCCCAGGATCTTATTGTTTTTAATTTTGAGAACCACTTTAGAGAAAGAAGGGTGGCTATGAGTCCCTGGATAAATTAACAGCTATAGCCCATAATAACTCTGACTATTTTCATAAGATTTGACATTGGTGAATAGATAAGGAGTTGGCTTTTCCATTCCTTTGATCTTACGCAATGGAATATTTTTGCTTTACTATATAAACCCCCACCCCTAAATACCAGATATAAAAACCATAACTTTTTCTTATATATTAACATTTACTCTGTAAACTCCACTTAAGCCAATGGCTTAGAAATCATTTATAACAAAATAGATCTATACAAGTGGAGAGCCAGTTACCATACAGGGTTACTTCAATCTATCTACATTTCTTCTTATATAGCAAAATATGTAGCCATACTGTAAGACCAAGTTCATTAAATCCTGACTTTGTGACCATTACATTTTTTCACCTAAATATTATCTATATATTCTATCTAAAGGCTGTGCACACCATACCCACTTCAAGCAATAACCTCCATTTTCATTAAACATAGTCCCAACCTCCTTCCCGCCTCCCACTAACCCCCTGCCTACTGCTTACTTTAAAGCATGACTTTCCATGTGATTGGCATCTGCCAAAATGACATGCTCAATCACATTACATCTTAGCAGTCTGAGTAAATGCTCCCAAAGGCTTTCCATCAGTTTTAAATCCCCCCTTCATTTACTTTAAATTGTAAGGTCATAAGCTACCTAGCTTAGTACTTTGTATAAAAGTGCTGCAAATGCTAGATTTCAGCTTATGGACAGGGTTTTCTATTCCTTTATTGGTTTGTCTGTACTGTACTGTCTATTTTTCCCAATTGTACAGCATTGTGGAATATGTTGTGTGTTATAAATACCAATAATAATGTCACCCAAAGTCAAATTCCAACAAATTTATTTATGTGTAGTGTTGATTTTTTGAAGGAGAGTTATGATATATATTTAAGGCTGGGCCTGTAGTTGTGGGAGGGGCTTGGGTCCCCTTTATAAGGGCTTCCAATCCTCTCCCACTTTACCGTTGTTGGTCTGGCAAGTTAAGTGTGACGACTTCTGGTTACTTACAAGTCGCCATTTTCCTGTCTCTTACTGGTTTCCTCGTGATCCTGGTTCCATCTAAAGTCTACTTACCTGACTGCTCACCAAACGCTACAGGCCCGCTGCCTCATCCAGCTTGCTCGGAGACTTGTCTCGGAACTGTTCGTTTGAACCGTAAGTTAGACCCATACTCTCGCGCCTTGGTCGCACTTGTTCAGCGTCATCACTGTTTGGGTCTATTTCAATTCTTACCATTTCGTATAGTTTCATATGTGTTCAGCACTTTTCGCATTAAACACACGTACAAATTAGTTTGTTTTATGTTGTAGGGGCTTTCTGTTCTTTCAACAGGGGCCCTCGTTCGGCTCCTATCGCATAGGTTTACAAATGCTTAATCATTTAACCATTCGTATGATTTTCATATGAACTGTCTAGTGAATTGTATTGGTGACATGCGAAAAACTATTTAAAAGCGTAGACTGTTCGTACGATTCCTCCCAATTGCCTATTATTGCTATTTCCACTGTTACACGAATACACTAATAAAATGTTCCCTAAACCATACCTCACTTGCATCAATGTCACGTTATTTGCTAACCTATTACGACACCACCCCTCACAACATTTGGTTATATTTCTCATGGAAGGGTTGTCTGAAGGGTTTCACACAAGTATATTACTTGTCACTTGTCACTTGTCATCTGGTATGCTGGAATGCAATATTTGCAAACTGCGACAGAAGATCCAGTGTTAATGGGTGATCTTATCAAAACTGAATTGGAACAGGGTTTTGTGTTCGGGCCATTTAGTTCCTCACCTTTCACTTCATGGAGAACTAATCGTATTGGTGTTGTGAGGGGTAAAACTTCACATAAACACAGACTGATCATCGAATTATCGGCACCACATTGCTCCACGGCCCCCAGTCTTAATTCCCTCATACCCTCTAACGAATTCTCTCTGCAATATTCCACCATTGACAATGTCATCTGGGCCATTTTGGCTGCTGGGACAGGAGCATGGCACAGTAAAAAGGATATTGTCAATGCTTTCAAATTACTTCCCATTCACCCTTCACTTTGGCACCTGTACGGCATTAAGTGGCCCCCCAATTTCCTACAATTCTCCTACACTCTAGACAGATGCTAAGGCCAATACTGGCTTTGCAGCCATCTGTGGCAACAAATAGCTCTGGGGTCCATGGCCTAGCAAAGTTAAATCCCTACCTAGCTTCTCCACTACATCGGCATTGTTTTGAATTGTACCCAATGGTGGCCGCCGCTATTGCATGAGACACATGGGGTTTTTGAGGAGAGTCACATGGGTAGCAGCCACTTGCCAATTGCCAATTTTTCTTCACCTGTATTCACGTTCCGGGGGTCACAAATATATCAGCTGATCCCTTGTCTCATTTTCGCTTGCAGGCTTTCCTCCAGATTTTGCCCACCGCTTCCTGTCTGCCTACCACTGCCCCTCCATTCCAAGACATGCTCCTGGATTAAACGTTTTATTAACTCAGGCACGTAGTCTTTTCCACCTAGCACTTTCGGTTAACTCTAGGAAATCCTATGATAGGGCATTTCACATTTTCACCAAATTCATAGCAGAATTTCAAGTTCAGGACATGTTTGCTTTGGAGACTATTTTTTCTAACAGCCACCGTTCAGTTTCCTACCTTTTGAGTGCAGGAGGGTAGGTTCCCTGGAGTTCTCCTCCACCATTCTCTGCCCTTCTCTCCTCTTTTCCATGCAACTCCACGTCAATGTTAGCTTTGAGGAAGTGACAGCATCTCAATTCCTCCCATTGCTGGCTGCCAATATTAAAGGGGCCCTGTCACGCTGTTAAAGGGCCACCCAAGCGGGCCCCTGCTGACACATGCCAACTGGGCAGCCCTAAGTACATGGGAGTCAGATCTGGACCATGAAGCAATGGAAGAAGGCTGTTTGGTCTAAAGAATCACCTTTTCTTTTAGATCAGGTGGTTATGCATGTGTGTTGTTTACCTGGGAGCTGGCGGAGACAGTGTTATGCTCTGTGCAATGTTCTTAGGTCCTGGAATTCATGTGGATGTTCTTTGACATACACCACCTACCAAGAGATTGTTGTAGACCACGTAAATGTGCCAATGGCATGGCAATGGTGTTCTCTGATGGCAGTGCTCTCTTTCAGCAGGATAATGCAGTAGCCGCACTGCAAAATTGTTCGTAAGGGGTTTGAGGGGCCCTTGGCGTCCAAATTTCCCAGATCTCAGGTTGAGCATTTGTTGGATGTGCTGGAACAAATCTAATCTATGGAGGCCCCACCTCTCAACTGGTAGGGCTTAAATGATATGCTGTTTGTGATGCCTGATAATACAGGACATGTTCAGAGGACATATTCTGTGCCTAGACACATCAGAGCTGTTTAGGAAACACGAGGGATACCTACACAGGTTCTAATGTTGTGATTGATCCGCGTATATTTACCGTGAAATAATTTTCTCCACAATTTTACTCTATGATTTACTTACTCTACTTTTGGAGAAACCTTTATAGTAGAAGTCACTTAGTACACAAACATGAGCATAGGTAAATGCATTACAATTAATCCTCCCTTTGTACTATAAATAAAACATCAAGGTCTACCTAAACAAATGACCGGTTGCAGAAAACTACAATAATCAATTTTTAGATGTCTTTTAAGGAAATGGCCCTCTGTTTCTAATACATTAGTCTATTTTTAGATTCTTGTCACATATTGACTTTAAATCAAGTATTACCTACTACATGATATTGATGGCGGTCGGGAATGTTGATCCATTAACTATTCAAAGTGAAAAACAACATACATAAATACCTACAGCAAATGACTGGTTGATATATTCAGCTGTATTGTTTTAAAAAGCTGTGTTTAAAGCAGTCTGCTTTGTCCAAGGTATAATATGTATTATGATTAGCTGATGTTAAAATGATATATGAAAAATTAATTGTAAATTATTTTTTATCCCATGTATTAAAGTTTTGTTATCTTCATTGAGAAATGTTAGTAGATTATTTTTTTACTTCGGAATTGATGTAAACTCATAATTGATTGACAATATACATTAAGCAAATCATTAAATAATGGTGTTTTTGCCATTTTCTGTTTCAAATGTGAGACATATATACTTAGAAATTATATCTCTGTTTATTGTCTATTTTGAAATGTTCCTAAATATCAGTTTTTATATATTTTATATGAATTGTTAATGGGTTTTATATATTTTCGTCTAAAATGTTGCTTTGCCTTCCGTAGGGGTTACAACATTGGAATTAGGCTAGTGGAAGATTTTTTGGCTAATTCTGGTATAAAGAAGTGTCGAAGCTACAGTGAAACTGTTGACATAATAGCAAAGGTAAATCATTATATAACAAATTTTTATGTTACCAAAAATATGTGTTGCTCTTTATATCTCTGCATTTTAAATTCATAAACTATTTCTTGCTTGTCTGTATGAGCTTGTGTTTGTCAATGAGCTTGTCTGTAGTGAGCATGTGTGTGTCAGTGAGCTTGTCTATAGTGAGCATGTGTGTATGTGTGTCAGTGAGCTTATCTGTAGTGAGCATACAGGGCCGGCCTTAGGCGATTAGGCGCCTTGTGCAAATAATCTTTAGTGCCCCAACATCCTACCCAGTTCATCCATGTATGTGTGTGTGTGTGTATAGGGATGTAGTGTTTTAGGGGATTTATTAAATTAATAACGATTTAAAAACAAATATTAATTATGAATGTAGATCTCTGGTGTTCCAGTGTGCTGGGAATATGGTCTGCACCCTTCACCAGATGCAGACTATAAGTAACTGTCTCGCTAACTCAGGCATTTACAGTGTCAAGGCTTTCCTCTGGTAATCGGCAGCAACGCACTGAATGGCCAGAGCTTGGTAGACAGCTAATTATGGTCTTCAGCCAATGGAAGTGCAGGCCAGAGGCATTACAGTGGCAGACTAAGTATTTCATATAATACTGTGGTACACAGTTACAGACAGACAGTCTCACACACACACACTCAGTTATAGACTGGGGGGCCCAGCCCCCATGTGTAGCAGCGAAACTGCCGCCGGTGCAGTTGCACCGGGGCCCGCACGCTGTTGGGGCCCACCGGGTGGCCCACGCACTTACGCGACCGGGCCCCTTTAAAAAAATCTCAGCCGCAAAGTACTGCTGGGAGGAAGTGGCCGTCACTTCCTCCCAGCTCCCTCCCCTCCATGCTACGTGGGAGGGAAGAAAGCCAGGCCTTGGGAGCCACGTTGACTTTCACCTGCAAAAAAGGTAAGCAAAATTAGCTGTATGTTAGTATGTAAGTATGTATGTTAATATGTATGTCAGTATGTATGTATGTATGTATATGTGTGTGTGTGTGTGTCAGTATGTATGTATGTGTATGTGTGTGTGTGTGTGTCAGTATGTATGTATGTGTCAGTATGTTTGTATGTAAGTATGTATGTTTGTGTGTGTGTGTAAGTCAGTATATGTATCTATGCATGTCTGTCTGTGTGTATTTCAATATGTATGTATATGTTTGTGTCTGTCTGTTTGTGTGTGTATGTATTTATGTCCTTATGCATGTGTGTGTAGTGTGCATAGGAATTCATTCATATTGTTTATTGTCCGTCCCCCAACAGGGTCTGAGGGACCGTGAACTGGCCCCCTGTTTAAAACGTTTGAGGACCCCTGTCATTATGTATGTATGTATGTAAATATGAATGTATGTCTGTATGTATGCATGTATGTCAGCATGAATGTATGTCTGCTTGTCATTATGAACGTATGTCTGTGTGTATGTGTGAATGAATGTATGTATGTATGTCTGTATATATGCCAGTATGACTGTATGCCATTATGTATGTATGTATGTGTGTATGGATGTCAGCGTCTGTATGAATGTATGTCTGTATGAATGAATGTATGTCTGTGTGTATGTATGTTGGTGTATATATGTGTATGTCCTCACGCATGTGTGTCTGTATGTATGTTAGTATGTGTCTGTCACTATGTATGCCTGTGTGTATGTATCAGTATGTGTGTGTCAGTATGTATGCCTATATGCGTGTATGTCTGTTTCAGTATGTGTGTCTGTTAGTATCTATCTGTGTGTATATGTGTCCTTTTGTATCAGTGTGTGTTTTTGTGTCTGTGTGTGTATTCCTGTGGTCAGGATTTGGAGGCGGACAATGTGGGCGCGATTGGAGGCCCAGACCCTGAGCTGAGTTAGGGGCCCCAAAATTTCTGCTGGCGGCCCTGAGTCCCACACACAGGTACTGGCAGACAGTCACACACTCTCAGTTACAAACAGACAGTCACACACTCTCAGTTACAAACAGACAGTAACACACGCTCAGTTACAAACAGACAGTCACACACGCTCAGTTACAAGTAGACAGTCACACACGCTCAGTTAAAGGCAGACAGTCAAACAGACACACACACACACACTTAGTAACAGGCAGACAGTCACACACACATGCAGTTACAAACAGACAGTCACACACTCAATTGCAAGCAGGCAGTAACACACACTTAGTTACACACACAGGCAGTCACACACACTCAGTTACAGGCATACACTCTCAGGCACAGGCAGACAGGCGCACACACACACACTCGGTTACAGTCAGACAGTCACACACAGGCAGTCACACAGGTACAGGCAGATAGTCACACACACAGCTGGAGTCACACACAGACAAAATCACAAACACAGGCACCGTTACAGCCACACACACAGTTTCAGTCACACAAACACACACACAGTTAAAGTCACACACAGGCAGACACTCACACGGTTACAGTCACACACAGGCAGAAAGTCACACACACAGTTACAGTCACACACACACAGTTACAGTCACACATAGTTACAGTCACACACACACACAGTACAGTCACACACAGTTAAAGTCAGACACACAGGCACAGTCACACACAGACAGACAGTGGCACAAACAGTCAGACAGTCACACACACACAAGCAGGCAGTCACACACACACACACATACACACAGGCATGCCTAGGGCAGCACAAAACCAGGATACACCACTGCCTGGGAGGTGCTCTGTGAAACACCGCAATCTGTTGAAATCAAGTGAAGGAACACAGGCGACACTCCAAAGGCCTAGAATGCTTCTGTTTATTAGAGGGTAAGTCTCCTCAAAATTAAGTGCAACATTTTGGCTCCTTGCAGCCTTAATCATGCATAACAAGAACAAACATTCATTAGGTATATATACCCTTTTAATTAGTTAATTAGTAGATCACATGGTCAATCCAATTAACAAGAAATTCCTAAAATCCTGGCATGGATTACTCAGATAGGTTATAAGCTATGTAAACACAGAAAATCAATATAATAACATGACACAGAGTATTCTCTATTTATGGTGAAGGCAAATAGTCTCATGTCTAAATTCATGGATAACTCTACAGATTTAATCACTATTGTGATGAGAGCAATCTCGCCACATTGCATTGGAGAAGCCTGGTTGCTCGCGTGTTGCCTTTGGATTATGGCCCCATGTTAAAAGGCTTTATTTTCCCCTGCAAAGACATGAAAGCCTGGTCATTTGGTGCCTGGCCTGTTTGAGCGGTGATACCTCAGATAGCTATGCCATGGAGCCCATTCGTATAATGAAAGACTATGGGAAAGACTTTGGCTCCATGGCAATTGAACTGTATGTGTGTGCTCTGAGCGCCATTCAGTAATAATGTGCGCTCAGATCTGAGCTATCTGGGGATATTTTGAATTTACCTGTTTTGTGCAATGGCTGCACAGTTATATGTTTTTATGTGTTTTATTGTCTTTTGCTGCCATGTGTTCAATTGAGTTTTGCCTCTGTCTTTGGAGATAATTGGATTACTTCCCAATTATCTCCAGGATAGAAGACTCTGTGGAACTTGTTTTGGGAAGAAAAACCATGCTTCCTTTGGTCACAAAGGACTACGATCTATCTTTTGAACCACTGGACCAAGTTTATGTGAATGTGATGCATACTTTTCAAGTTATGAATAATGTGGAAAAATTGTATTTCTCTGCTTGTGATAATTGCATTTCCCATTGTGTAAGGTAATTGTATCACAGGCAGAGGGGAGGATTTTGTGTGGTAGTGTCTGAGTGTCTTGTATGTGTTTGTTGGTTGTGTTCCAAACCCTGTGGGTGGTACTAATGTGTATATAAGAACAATAAACCCACAGCTCTGCCTGTTCACTGCTTGACCCTCAACACAGAGCTTTGTCTCGTTCTTGTCTCGTTCTTGTTCTTTATTGTATGCTGTTCCAGTTTGACTGCTAGGAGTGTAAACCTATTCGTATGGTTTTTCCTATTCGGCTGTTTACAGCATTCATATGGTTTCCTGTTCGGCGGATTGGTGTTCTGCAGTAGCTGTGCCTGTGTCTCTGGAAGAGGAAGATCTACTAAACGACGGTTTAACCCTTTTATGCTGAGGGTGCCGTTACAACTATATACATTGGATGGACGGGCTGGCCCTGTTTGTAGTGAGCACCTGTGTGTGTCAGTACGCTTGTCTGCAGTGAGCATGTGTGTGTGTCAGTGAGCTTGTTAGTAGTGCGCATGTGTGTCAATGAACTTGTCTGTAGTGAGCATCTGTGTGTATACCAGTGAGTTTGTCTGTAGTAAGCTTGCATGTGTGTGTCAGTGAACTTGTCTGTAGTAAGCATGTGTGTCAGTGAACTTGTCTGTGTGTGTTAGAGAATTTATCTGTACTAAGTTTGTGTGTGTACCTGTAAGCTTGTGTGTGTCAATGAGATTGTGTGTACAAGTGAACTTGTGCAAGTGAGACTGTATAATTCCTATTGTATAATTATAATTTTTTTACCTTGAATGGGCCAATATTTTGAATTAAAAACTCTGATAATGTTAAATTTCGCTTTATAACATTTAAAACATGGCTACGTCCTGCTACTCCAGATTGAGCAATTCAAGAACATAGCTTATATATATATATATATATAGTGTTCAAGTAGAGATTCCACTAGATCTGTGAATTTTCTGGACACAACTGTGACAACTGCACTCCTGTGGGACACCACTTTACCCAGCCTGGCCACTCACTGAAGGACCTAAAAATCAAAGTACTGAAAGGGGGTTTTAAAAATACCCAGGAAAGAAAAGCCTTTGAAGCCAGAATGATTAAATGGTTTAACAGCAAGAAGAGAGGACTAAATATTGATTTGGGATTCCTGTCCCACTACCAACACTTTACATGAACACTCTCCCAGCATTATCTTACTATTCTGTCATATGTACCAACACTTTAAAATGCATTCCTATATGTTTATTCTATCTATATACAAAGTACTATGTGTAGACCTATGCTTTCCCATACTCGTATGCATGAATGCTTATATATATTACTGTGCACGTATATTTGTGTATATGAGTCCATGTGCATGTATGTATATGTGTTTATGTATATGTATATATACATGTGTTTATGCGTTCACATATACATATTTCTGTGTGTGTGCATGTATAAAGTGTATCATCCTGTGCACTGTCTGCTTGTTTGTTTTTCTTTTCCCTCTCTCCCCCCTACTCCTCTCTTCAACAAGATATTTATGACCCTCTGCTAAGATGGTGTCTATTTTCTAACAAACCTGTGTCTTATCTACACTCATGTCGCTTTAACCCCTGTATCACAACTCAACTTTGAATTCTATGTGTCGTTTTGCTCATAAATGCTTCAGACTTGAGAAAGGAAGGTTCTCCCGAAAGCTTGTCATTAAAAAATTCTGTTAGTCCAATAAAAAAGGTATTACAAGATAAGAATTTTATCTGTTTTTTACATCTATATATATATATATATATATACACACACACTGAAGAAATTTCTAAATGCAACACTTTTGTTTTTGCCCCCATTTTTCATAAACTGAGCTCAAAGATCTAAGACTTTTTTTCTATGTACACAAAAAGCCTATTTCTATCAAATATTGTTCACAAATCTATCTTAATCTGAGCACTTCTCCTTTGCCAAGATAATCAATCCACCTCACAAGTGTGGCATATCAAGATGCTGATTAGACAGCATGATTATTACACAGGTGTGCCTTAGGCAGGTCACAATAAAAGGCCACTCTAAAATGTGCAGTTTTACTGTATTGGTGGGGTCCGTGGAGATTTGTGGGGGGGGGGGGTCCGGGGCCATCTGAAAACCAGTCAGTATCTGGCATGACCACCATTTGCCTCACACAGTGCAACACATCTCCTTCGCATAGAGTTGATCAGGTTGTTGATTGTGGTCTGTGGAATGTTGATACACTCCTCTTCAATGGCTCTGTGAAGTTGCTGGATATTGGCAGGTCCTGAAACACGCTGTCGTATACACCAATCCAGAGCATCCCAAACACGCTTAATAGGTGACATGTCTGGTGAGTATGCTGGCCATGTAAGAACTGGGATGTTTTCAGTTTCCAGGAATTGTGTACAGATCCTTGCAGGGGCGTATTAGCCGCGAGGCAAACAAGGCATTTGCCTTGGGCGGCATTTTTCAGGGGGCGGCAAAAAACGCCGCCCCCCAAATGCCCAAGGCAAATGTCTTGTTAGCCTCGCGGCTAACAGACATTCTGGGCGCTGGGCGCTGGGCGGCAGTGGCTGCAGGGTGGGCGGGCGGCCGCCGAGGGAGCTCTTCCCCTGAGCGCTCTGCTCAGCTCCCTCGCGCGCCGCCAGCAGAGTGAGGCTGGGAGCAGGGTTGATGACGTCATATTCCGGCTCCCAGCCTCACTCTGCTGGCGGCGCGCGAGGGAGCTGAGCAGAGCGCTCAGGGGAAGAGCTCCCTCGCCGGCCGCCCGCCCGCCCAGCGCTGCAGCCACTGGACCCCAGGGAGAGGAAGAACCCCCCCCAGCATTAAAAAAACACTAGTGTGTGTGTGGAAGTCTGTTAGTGTGTATGTTAGTGTGTGTATGTATGTTAGTGTAGTGTGTGTATGTATGTTAGTGTGTGTATGTATGTTAGTGTGTGTGTGTGTGTATGTTAGTGTGTGTGTGTGGATGTCTGTTAGTGTGTGTATGTTAGTGTGTGTGTTAGTGTGTGTATGTTAGTGTTTGTGTCTGTTAGTGTGTGTTAGTGTTGGTTTGTGTATGTTAGTGTGTGTGTGTGTGTGTGTGTTAGTGTGTGTATGTTAGTGTGTGTGTGTGTATGTTAGTGTGTCTGTTATTGTGTGTATGTTAGTGTTTGTGTCTGTTAGTGTGTGTTAGTGTTAGTTTGTGTATGTTAGTGTGTGTGTGTGTGTTAGTGTGTGTCTGTTAGTGTTAGTGTGTGTATGTTAGTGTGTGTATGTTAGTGTTAGTGTGTGTGTCTGTTAGTGTTAGTGTGTATGTTAATGTTAGTGTGTGTGTGTCTGTTAGTGTGGATGTCTGTTAGTGTGGATGTCTGTTAGTGTGTGTGTTTGCCTGTTAGTGTGTGTGTGTGTGTTTGCCTGTGAGTGTGTGTGTCTGTTAGTGAGTGTGTGTCTGTTAGTGACTGTGTGTTTCTGTTAGCTAGTGAATGCGTATCTGTCAGTGAATGTGTGTGTGTGTATTTAGAAGGCGGAGCAGGGGGAAAGGTTGGGTGGCGGTTGCGCGGGTGGGGGTGGCGCGGGGGGGTGCCTGAGTTTTGTCCTGCCTAGGGCAGCACAAAACCAGGATACACCACTGGATCCTTGCAACATGGGGCCGTGCATTATCATGCTGCAACATAAGGTGATGGTCGTTGATGAATGGAACAACAATGGGCCTCAGAATCTCGTCACGGTATCTCTGTGCATTCAAAATGACATTAATACATTTTGTTGTCCATAACATATGCCTGCCCATACCATAACCCCACCACCACCATGGGGCACTCGATCCACAACATTGACATCAGCAAACCACTTACCCACACAACGCCAAACAAGCTGTCTGCCATCTGCCCTGTACATTGAAAACCGTGATTAATTCGTGAAGAGAACACCTCTCCAAAGTGCCAGACGCCATCAAATGTGAGCATTTGCCCACTCAAGACGGTTACGACGACGAACTGTAGTCAGGTCAAGACCCTGATGCGAACTATGAGCTTGCAGATGAACTCCCCTGAGTCAGTTTCTGAAAGTTTGTGCAGAAATTCTTTGGTTATGCAAACCAATTGTTGCAGCAGTTGTCCGGGTGGCTGATCTCAGACGATCTTGAGGTGAAGATGCTGGATGTGGAGGTCCTGGGCTGGTGTGGTTACATGTGGTCTGCAGTTGTGAGGCCAGTTGGATGTACTGCAAAATTCTCTGAAACGCCTTTGGAGACAGCTTATGGTAGAGAAATGAACATTCAATTCACAGGCAACAGCTCTAGTGGGCATTCCTGCAGCCAGCATGCCAATTGCACGCTCCCTCAAAACTTGCGACATCTGTGTCATTGTGTTGTGTGATAAAACTGCCCATTTTAGAGTGGCCTTTTATTGTGGCCAGCCTAAGGCACCCCTGTGCAATAATCATGCTGTCTAATCCGCATCTTGATATGCCTGTGAGGTGGATGGATTATCTCAGCAAAAGAGTGCTCACTAACACAGATTTAGACAGATTTGTGAACAATATTTGATAGAAATAGGCATTTTGTGTACATAGAAAACGTCTTAGATCTTTGAGTTCAGCTCATGAAAAATGGGGGCAAAAACAAAAGTGTCGCATTTAAAATTCTTGTTCAGTATATGTGTGTGTGTGTGTGTGTATATATATATATATATATATATATATATATATATATAATCTATGGAAAAAGAATGTATGCCAGTCATATAAATCATTGTGCCATGGAAGTATATAGGTCATGGTGCGAGGAGTCCTCACTCCTGATCTTCCTCACTAAATGTCTATTAGAAAGGATGCTGTTAAGAGAAGGTTACAGCTGGGGTGGGAGTCTTGGTGTAGCATTAATACTAACACTGCCTAAACCAAAAACCTACACTGCATGCTCCCTGTGTCCTTTAATTTTAACTTTGTCATGTTAATTTATTTTTTATTTTTTTGTGTGAATCCTAGTATGTGAGCGTGCATGTGTGTGTGCGCATGTGCACACACACTCAATGACGTCATGAGAAGAACAATTACTTTTAATTGTTATACTTTTGTTTTAAATACTGCTTATTAGTTTTACCAAAAAATAATCCAGTTGTATAAAATGAGTGTAAGGTATGCAAAATTGTACAAGCAGGTAGACATTCTGACAAGCAGGTATACAATCTGCATGCATTTCTAACCTTAATGGATTCAGGCCCCACTAGGCCACCAGGGATACAGTCAGCAACACAGGAATCACCAGCAATCATAACACCTCTGGTTCTGCAGGAGCTTTTCCCCCTCTATGCAGAAAGGAGGAATGTAAAATGCATTTTTGAAAATATTACACACCTCTTGGGTGAGCCTTATACTATCAGTTCACCTTGCTTCTTTCGGTTTCAGGTAAAACATCTCTAATGAGAGAGAGAGAGAGAGATGGGTATTTTTCCTTTTGGAACATCACTCAGACTCCCCTCCACACACACACATAACAATCAGCAAACACAGGCAAACTCAGAATAAGGGACACAAGGACAAAATGAAAATATTAACACAGGGGATTTTGGAGGTTAAGGGAAATTGGACTATAGGCACAGTGGAAGACATATGAGGGCATATGGGAAGAGGGACACAAATGGATATATATGGGGATAAAGACACACAGGAGATGGGGAGTGGGGCACAGGTTGGGGGGAATACGAGAAGTGAAAAATGCCATGGAAAGTAATGAGACATTAACGGTGCGGGAAGTAACTTATGAATTGAGGGAATATTACTTTAACGTCGTAATTAATGTAGGAAGTTAATTGTGTGGGATAACAGGGTGGGCATATGGACATAAGTTAATACAAGTAGAAGGGGGCATACAACTTGAACTAAAAACATTGTGTCTATTAATAACCTACCAATGCCTCTGTCCATCAACTATCCTTTCTTGACAACCTTACATTTTTATGTAAGACGGTTATTATATACACTGAACAACATGTGTCATTAATCTGCATCCACTTCCTATATGCATTGCTAAGACCTATCCAATATAGCCAACCATATAGTCTGCAGAAGGAAAAGTGACCAAATGCATTAAAGCTTAAATACAAGTTTTCAGAGCCAGAGTGCGTGGTATAGTTGAGGTTTTATTTTTGTGAGCCATAAACCAAAATCATCACATCAGTGATAAAACATATTTTCTGCAGTACTATTGTTGAAGGAAGTATATAGATTCTGATTGTTACGAACACTGGTATAGTAGAGCCTGAGTGATTATAGTTGCAGTTCAGTTGTAGATACGAATAGTTTCAGACGAATGCAGCTTCCAAGTAGTTTTCTCCCCAGAAAGTAGACAGTTACCCAAACATAAGCCTAGACTTCATGAAGGTTCAACAGGAATCAATTTTAATGATGCCATACTGGCTTTTATGCAAGTCCCCATGCAAGGGGCACTTCCACATGGACCTTGTGGGGGACAGGGACACAAAAGTTACAGCCAATAATATTACAGTGACAAAGATGAACACTCCGAATGCAAACAGACAATCCCCTCCTCTCTGCCTTTGAGATAATTGAGTCAGCTAACTTAATAACTCAATTATCTCCAGGCAGTAAAAACATATTTTTCCCAAAACTCAGAAAGTACCCTAAAACACATAGTATCCCCATAAAAAGTCACATCCCCTGATAGCCCTGATCTGGGTGACCAACATATCCAAAAATCACCGAGATCAGTTCAGGGTTTTTTGAATTTTATGGAAGTCCCATTTGACCGACTGCACACAAGGCTCCTGCCCAGAAACCATTCCATGAGTTTAGGCTGTGCGGTCGGTCTATTTCAAAAAGTCATTAAAAACAACAAATAAATGCACGAACAGAGCCCCCTGGCTCATAGTAACGATTGTTCCCTTGGTTCATGGGAACCAAACTACCGAACAGCACTCTCCTGGCTGTTCAGGAAAAGGAAGCAGGCTTTCGTATGGTTTGACCGATATTCGTGAAGTTGTGTGTCATATTTTTGTTCCAGACACTTGATTTTTGTTCCAGACACTCGACACTGTCTCCTTTCGTACAAACAAGATGGCCGCCGTTTTTTCTCATACGTGGTGTTCGGCTATACGAATGGCGGCCACACAGGGAGAGCGCTTAATCAAGTTTTCTTTGAAGATAATGAGCCACGGGGTGGTCGGTGTTCGGTAGTTACAGCTACCGAACCAATAAAACATAAAAAG
The DNA here is from genome assembly GCA_933207985.1 of Pelobates cultripes. Classification (NCBI taxonomy): domain Eukaryota; kingdom Metazoa; phylum Chordata; class Amphibia; order Anura; family Pelobatidae; genus Pelobates; species Pelobates cultripes. Next base: position 261,914,117 of record OW240913.1, read on the forward strand.
TCCCAAATGGCAATAAAAGTCTTGAATAACCTGCTATTTTCTTCACACTGATGATACCAAACATGAAAAGCAATCACGGCAGGGGTGGAATTATATACTTTTGACACCCAAGAAAAACACTCCCTTTTTGATGATTTTATGGCCTCGTAAATTGAAGTTACACCTTCCATTACATTGCACTATATGGTTATATTAATCCTTTGCACAATATACATATAAGTTAAAACCTGAATAGCAAAGAATACTTAAATACTATTTGGCATGCAATTCTTAAATGGTACCACTTTAGTTTAGTTTTTTGTTGTATTTTTTTGTTGTTTTTATTTTATCTGTACATATCTGTAGTTAAATTGCTAGTAAATAGATATTTTGTTGCTGCTACTTTTTGGCTGTGTGTGTGTGTGTGTGTGTGTATTTATATATATATTTTTACATAAAATGATCAAAACAGGAGCTGAAAGGAATGCTGTTAATCGAAAATAAAGGTGTGGCATTCTACCATTTCAAGTGTGGACTTGCAAACTCAACATTGGCATATTTTGTAGGTGAGCAGATGTGTGTTGATTACATATTTTATTTTGCATATTTGCTGTTGACAATTTCACAAATAGAATCACAATTTTTATATTTGTTTTTGTCACAGGGTACCTTTAACTTTATTTTTTCATGTTTTCAGTAAAAACTGATTCCCTAATAGAGATAATAAAATAAATAGTTGCACATTTTATATTTTCACACAACAGAAAATCAATTCAATTAAATTGCTTCATAATTAAAATATTTTTATTTGTGTCATGGCCAGGATTGAAATAATAACCTGCATTTGGAGCTTTGCACTCTATGAAGCATCTTAGTGCAGCAATATGAATTGTACAATTGTGTATTTGTTTTACACTCTGCAAGTTATTCATTCCTGTATTTAAACAAGAAAAGTGTGAGATGGAAAGGACTAAAATGTACCCTTCCATTCAATTATTTGCTACTGTTCTTGTTTCATGTTCTGTTTGTGTATCAATAAAGTTTGTTTGTTTTTTCCCCCCTTAAATTTACACATTAGGCCACTTGTCTCCTCTGTACTTTAAATGCTGTTTAGCACTACTGTCTTACCAGTAAAGCCCACATTATGTTTCTTTAGGAAATAATTTTATGCAAATTAGTAAATTATTATTTAACTGATTTATGCGTTTAAAGTGGGGTCACGTGTGCCAAAAAGTGCAAATTATTGGGCAAACAATATAAAATATTACATGACATCGAGCATCGGTGCTAAATAATTTCTAATTGAGGATGAATTAATTAAGAAATACATTGTGACCTAATGTTGGAGCTGAATTCATGTGTGGTACTTTGCATCAAAGTGGTAACATTACTGCCCTTCTGTGCACCAGCCTGGCTTCATATTAGTTTATAGAGCATATTTGTTAACATCTATGATTTCATTACACTAGTACTTTAACCCCTTAAGGACAGAACTTCTGGAATAAAAGGGAATCATGACGGAATATTTCCATCATGTGTCCTTAAGGGGTTAAACATCTGATATAGTTTTTTTTTTGTTTGTTTGTTTTTTGATACCTCAAATATTTTTACCCCTGCTACTTTCTGTTCTGTTGAGTCATGCAGATTGAGGTACTCAAAGGTTTCCTCCATGTTACTAAATGTGCACCAAGATTTAAGGGTATGGATTTAATCAAAAGAAAGAAATATATAGAAGTGGGATTTGGCCTGGTGGTATGCTGTGTTTAGCAGTCAAATTTTGCTTGGGCATGCTTGTTGTATAGAGAATTATATATAACTAATTCAGTTAGGCAAAACCCTTCGTAGGTATAAATGTCCTTTGTCTTGAAGGTGATACATCTGAATTTGTGCTGTGATAACACTTAAAGTTAAATAGTAAGCTGAAAACATAATAAACTGTCTGGCCATCATAGAAATTACTTCAAACTCTGTTGCTACAGAAAGCCACTAGTATTGTGTGTTAATATTGGGGCAGCCACCATTTAAAGGACCACTATAGGCTTAATGAAGCTTAATGAAGTGGTCTGGGTGCCAGGTCGAGCTAGGATTAACTAGTTCTTCTATAAACATATATATGTTATATGTTTATAATAGGGTTAATCCAGCCTCTAGTGGCTGTCTCATTGACAGCCGCTAGAGGCGCTTCCGCACTTCTCACTGTGATTTTCACAGTAAGAAGACTCCAGTATCCATAGGAAAGCATTGAGAATGCTTTCCTATGGACTGGCTGAATGCGCGCGCGGCTCGTGCCGTTCATGCGCATTCAGCCGATGATGACGAGAAGGAGGAGGAGAGTCCCCCGCCCAGCCCTGGAAAAAGAGGTAAATTTAACCCCTCCCACCCCCTAGAGCCTGGTGGGAGGGGGGCCCTGAAGGTGGGTGGAGGGGACCTAGAGATCTTATAAAACCAGGAAAAAGAGTATCTTTTCCTGGCACTATAGTGGTTCTTTAACCCCTTAAGGACCAAACTTCTGGAATAAAAGGGAATCATGACATGTCACACATGTCATGTGTCCTTAAGGGGTTAAACTTGTGTAACCAGCAGGAACATTACGACTTCTCCCCTTTTACATGTTTGCACCACTTTTCAGAAATAACACTTTTTCTACCTGACCCTAATATTTCTTGAACAAATATCAGACACTGTACACCTCTCCTGTTTATGATACTTTATTTTATACAGTTGTCTCCTATTATCACAATTTCTCAGGTATGGGTGGGGCTAGATTGTATACCTTTGAACTTTGAGCATAATCAAAGCGATTTTGGTGACCACGATCTCTTGTAAAAAAAAAAAATAGGCATTTAGGTATAAGGTATGAGTGTTACTCACATAGTAAGTTTTCAGTGGCCAAAACATTTCTAAACGTGATTCATTTGTGCAGTCGAATGTCTTTCAACTCCATACACAGCCAGTCCTGAAGATACTTGACCACAACTAAAACCTAATTGCTGCAGTGGAAATGTGATTATAGTATAAATACCGAAACCTTTCCTGAGACTATCATTAAGATGATATCTTCACTGTGTGGAGATGGCTTCTGTTGAATAATTAATTCAGTCTCTATCTCATTAAACCCCAAAGTGACTGTTGTCAGATGGTTTGCACTCTCAGTATATTGGTACATAAAAATTGGCACATTTTAATCAGCCTGAATATAATGTGATACTGTAACAGGTGTTACACATATACTAGACAAACTAAACTAAAAGTCATTCAAACTATACTAACTTAAAATCTGACCATTGGTGCATATTATTTATAAACACTTTGCTAAAAAAAATGTTTATTTTTTTATTTTAAACAGCTAGTTTGAATAGCTATTAATTAAATTACCATAATTAAATATATTTTCACTAGGTAATATCAGTTATTATTTGCAAGTCCAAAGTTTTGTTTGATTTTTTTTTTACAGTATTGTTCAACTGCTTTATAATGTCATATTCTATGTGAGTTACTCTTCACAACAAGCCTATTATCAGTCACTTATCTGTTAATTAAATCCAACTTAATTCAGTATAATGTTCTGCACTTTGCAGACCTTTTCCAAGAATGTTATAATTGTTTAGATGCAAAACCCATTAATATAGCTGTAATTTTAGTGATAACCAAATTACTATATTGATGTCTTTTATTCACTTTCATCATGATGGGAAACAATTTTCTTAAACGGTTTCTCATGGCCAATGCGTTCATAAATTTTATCAAGTCCTCTGATTTTGAAAATGTAATTGGAAATTAAATCCTCCCAAAAAAGAAACTTGATTAGAACTCATGTAGTATTTTTCATCCTTCTTGATTAGAGCTTATAGAATTTGACATACACTGATCAGACACAACATTAAAACCACCTGCCTAATATCGTGTAGGTCCCCCTGCTCCGTACTGCAGGAACAGCTCTGATGCATTGAGGCATGGACACCACAAGACCTCTAAACTTTTCCTGTGGTATCTGGCACCAAGACATTAGCAGCAGATCCTTTATGTCCTGTAAGTTACGAGGTGGGGCCCCCATGAATCAGATTTGTTGTTGCAGCAAATCCCACAGATGCTCAATGAAGGGGATCCCATGTATTTAGTCCATATAATGTGCAACCTTTCATTAAAGACAACCAGGAGACTCATAAGTGGCTAATCCAAAGTACTGCAAAACCAAATGCACTAAAGGAGCTTAAGGAACCCAAAACACTGATCATATGTGCAAAGCTCATATGAAACATTTAAAAAGTGATGAAGGGACTTAGCATTCAAAGTGTTGAAGTGTTGTTAGATGTCCATTTATTTCTTTCAACTTTGATTTTCATTCTAGCTTGCAGTAGATCAAATCAGAATGCCTTGTTGTTCACAAAGTTTGTCAACTTACTGATGGGAGAAAATCTAGCTATACACAATTCAAATGAGGACAATGCTGATGATATAGGGAAAATTAAAGGACCACTATAGTGCCAGGAAAACATACTCATTTTCCTGGCACTATAGTGCCCTGAGGGTGCCCCCACCCTCAGGGTCCCCCTCCTGCCGGGCTCTGGGGGGGGGGGGAGGAAGGGGTTAAACTTACCTCTTTCTCCAGCGCCGGGCAGGGAGCTCTCCTCTTTCTCTCCGCTTCCTCTCCTCCTCTTCGGCTGAATGCGCATGCGCGGCAGGAGCTGCGCGCGCATTCAGCCAATCCATAGGAAAGCATTCTCAATGCTTTCCTATGGACGCTGGCTTCTTCTCACTGTGAAAATCACAGTGAGAAGCGCGGAAGCCCTCGAGCGGCTGTCAATGAGACAGCCACTAGAGGCTGGATTAACCCATTTATAAACATAGCAGTTTCTGTGAAACTGCTATGTTTATAGAAAAAAGGGTTAAACCTAGCTGGACCAGGCACCCAGACCACCTCATTAAGCTGAAGTGGTCTCTGTGCCTATAGCGGTCCTTTAAATGCCCCTAGGCTTCCAACGAGTGTATTTGTGTAGTTTGTTGTTTTTTCCCCTTATTTATGTCTTGAATGTTTTATTATTTTAAACTCTGTTTTCACTGTCACAAGATGAGGACTTAAGGCTGCATGTCATAACATCGGGTTGATGTAAACATTAATTTATTTTTACAGGTATTTGCTAGGATAATTATTTTCTAAAGGTCTTAAAATGCTATGATGTAATATATTTTTAAAAATATTTTCGTTAGTGGGTGGTACGAGGTTGAGAGTTAAATTTATTCATTCCATTGATCGACGCCTGTTTATTTCCTGCCCCCAACCCCTGTGCATGCAATGAAGAAAGAAAGGGTATCATATTGGCCTCTTTATGGTTTTAATAGGACAGTGTATCTTTTTTTCATTCTAGTGCCACTGCTGTTTTCATCCTTTTCTCGTGAGTTTCAGCTGTACAGTTCCTTTGGATGGTACGGGCAACACAGTAGTTAATGAGGGTTACTGTGGGCAAAATGCCTTTAGAGTATTTATGTACATCACTCCTGTTTTAGTCTTATAGGCATTTTTTTTCTGTAGAAAGTATGGGTTGAGGAATTCAATTCTCAAAGAAATTAAGAATATAATAAGAAAATTACAGTAAACGGGATATATTCTTTTTGCTATGTTGTGCTATTACTACATAAAAAGAAGAGGTAATTTAGCACTAGTCATGTCCCGTGTCTGTCTCTATATCTTATGAACAAGATGTTGCATCAGGGCACTTGGATATATAGACTCCAAAGAAGCACATCAGCATAAAGCTGTGTGTACAGAGAATCACATATTTTCCAGTGTCCCAGATATTGTGTTATTTATACATTGTTTCCATTATCTCTTTTGTAATTCAAATAATAGTTAAATAATTTCCTGTTCTCCATCCGCACTGGTTATGATTTCTTCACTTGAGGATCGACTGACTTTATCAGCTCGTTCTACAAACCTATGCAAAGTACTGTAATACTGATGTTGAGTGGTGTTGAATGAATAATACAAGGAAGAAACTTCATCCCATGACTTGTTGTCTGGCATTTCAAAGACCTCTGGTTCCTTGTTCTCAAAGAAGCTTCTTATATTTCTCTCTGCAAGTTTTGTGGCATATTCTTGTGCGAGTTGATCAAATTTTTCTTTTTCTTTTCCCATATATATTCTCCAGAATGTTGTTTGTAGGGAACTGACTTTTGAGCGACAGTTGACATAACAGGTGAGTAAAAGAGAAGCGACAGATGTTACAGTGATCAGCCACCAACCGAGAACCTGTAAATAGGAAGCAGACAGTAAATATAAGAGTAAAAATAACTTTATATATAATAACATTCCAATGAGCCGTAGTATTTGCAACACACAATTCGCAATAATATCCAAATCTCCCCAATGCTTTCATATAACTAAATTACATGTTCATTAAAATGTTGTGTATATATAATATTCTTACATATAACACTCACACACTGCACATATAGACACAGATGTAGTCACCCATTTACTAACGAACACTTTTTGATTGAAACAAATATCAGCATAACATTTATTTGAAGTAAGGGATACAAAACTAGCTTATAAACCTGTATAACTTTTGACAAACGTGCCAATGGCACAAGCTCCTGGAGGGGCCTGCTAGCTACCCTCCTGCCCCAGGACTATGGGCCATATACAAAGACCCTGTTCAGGAGTTAAATCTCCTCCGAACCACCATTAGTAGCTTGCCCTGGGTGCCCCTGGTTCAGTGATTTCCCTTCATGCGAATGTAACCTAAGGCTGGCTCCATGGCGGCCGTTCTCATGAACCAAACCCACAAATTGTCCTCAGTGGTACTTAGCTGCGAATGTTATGGAACTAAATTCGGCATGAGGACTTTGTGGGTTTCTGGTTACCTCAGCATGACTTAGCCACGAATGTTATGGAACTGTTTTTCGTCACGAGGTGAACGTGCGGTTACCAAACAACTTGGTTCGTGGTGTGAACCACTTTGAAATCTGCCAGGAGAGCACTTTTTGGAGGAAAAGTGCCTGAGACTAAGTGGAACAAACGCTACCTAAGAGTTAGCCGGAGCACCCCGTATTGCGGCCGCAGAAGTTCCCGAAAGTTGACCGGCAAAAGCACCAAACGCCTTGGAACTGTTTTGGGCATAGGACCACGTGTGTGGCCGGTCAGAATTTTAACACTGCATGGATCTGAGCGCTATTTGGAGAACTTATGCGCTCAGATCAGGTCTATTTAATTATGTATTACTTGTAGGGTTATGTTATGATGTTTTGGGGTATTTTTAGGTTTTATATTTTTATGTTTACCTCTCTGTTCCTGGGAGATAATTAGCTTACCAGTCTTTAATGCAATTATCTCAAATGCACAGATATTTATGGGAGGGGCTTGCATTGTATCATGTGTAGACCCTCTGCTGGGAGTCTGTGTATATAACTGGGTCATCTGCCCATAATAAAACCAGTCTTCTTGTACCCTTCATCAAGTCTAGGCTGATGTTTGGGTAGCTCAGAGCTTTAATCACTGCTTCACTTGTGATTTGGGAGAACAAAAGCAAATATACTCAGTCGGAGAATAGGAGATCCGTTACATAACTTTGTAACTATAAAACACTTTTTAACTATACGTTTTATATCTAGATTGCTTTGCAAACAAACTTAAAATAATGCATATTTAAACTATTTTTATTTTTCCCTTTATGTTCATCTTTTATAAAGAATATTTGGGAAATGAAAATCCCATTATACAGTGTTTATTATCTTGGAATATTACACACAGGGTCTGATATGTTAGAATAAAAACAGAATGCAATTTCTCTCACATAAAGTAGGTGTGACAAACAGACAAGTAAAAATTGTCAAATACCTTGCTTATAGGTAGTTGTAAGAACCCTGAATGCATTACTAGCAGTGCTGCTTATTAAAAATTATAATAACAAATAGAATGTCTGCAATTGAGCATAAAGGCCACGTGTAGTAAATACAGTTATATCATATATTGTTAAATTAAGTAGTTTAAACTGTTTTAGCAATCATTATCACTTGCTGTTATGCTAATTCAATGCTGACAGTGAAATGGTAGAGACCATTCACTCCTTTCCTCTCTCTGACTGTAGGAGTGCTTTAACCCAGTGAAACTTCCTGTACTGTTTGAGAGCAGGGGATGAGCTTACATTTTCAACAACTTTACATTCATTGTATCACTGACTAATGTCTACAAAGTGTGTCATCATTTAATGGGGGCTTATTGTTTTGTCTAATGGATTCAGTTGCATTAAAGAACCACTCAAAGCACCATAATTACTACAGTGCATGGTATCAGGAGTGTCCTGGCTACATACCCAGTGAAAGAAGTCAAACCCTTTCCTAACAGTTTGACTTCTTACCTGGGGTGTGCCAGCTGGAACTTATGAAGGCTGTCCTGAGCTAAGCACACTGCAAGGCCAGGTCATGGGTATTCAGCTGATCGCTCTCTTCATCACTGGGGTTAAATCAGTGAGAAGAGTTTCTGGCTACTGAGAGACAGGGAACGGCACCCAGAGGTTCCAGAGACTCCTTGCATAATAACCACGTCAAATTAATTATTGTGCTTGGTGTATTCCTTTTTATAGAATGTTTATATATAAATGTTTGTATACATTGTTGTAAGTTTCAGATTTCAAAGCATGTGCTTTTAACACAAGCTGTACTTAATATAATCTACCCACAGCTCTACATTTTTTTACAATATAAATGTCAGAATGGATTCATCTCTTTCATAAATGACCCGCTATACACAAAACTGTTGTGGTTATAATACAGGTATAGTAGGCCACAATGCTGGTAATTCAAAATATAAAAGTCATGTTTTAATTCTAGCGCACAAAGATGGAAATATAGCATAGCCTTGTGGTTATGTTATAGTGCTGCAGTAATGAGATCAATCTAATAAGATATAAAGCGGTGCAGTGTTTCAAGTCAGTATTTTGTTAGGCCAACGGCTTCTCAAACCCTAGGTCCTTATTGATTCAAACAAATACACAGGTTAAAGCCAGTTTAATTAAACCATTTTTATAATTATTTTTCATGATATTTTTTTATATTTTGAGAGAGACACCAGTCTAATAATGTTTTCACAGTTTAGAAATAAAATAATTTCCTATGAGAGAAAGCTCATCTGGATGTGAATTATATGTCAACACTTAATTCTGGATCTTCCATGCACTCCAGTTACAAATATCTCTGCTATTACCACAGTCTTACTTTTCATAATTAAAGAACCTTATAAACAGAGTCTGATCCCATGTTTCTTCTGTTTTGAAAACATTTCACTACTTAAAGATGTTACCTCTTTTTGATCTGCCCTTCTTTTAAAATATATAAACAAGTCACTATGATTTGCATTAATCCATCAAAGTAACCAGATCTGCATTGATCCTCAAAAGTTTCAACATCTCTTTTCATGTTTAGAGTTTTAATCTATATTTAAAAAAAAAAAAAATTATTTACTAGTACGTTGTTTTGTTTTTTTAAATCAATTTTTTTTTTTTTTTTTATTAGTAAGATAACAGAACACACACATTGTATTGTAATTGGTTCTGGAAAAAAAAGTGTGTGTAATTTAACACATTTTAATAAGGGTTCTAATATTACATAGACACATGTATTTTTATTATATAATTGAACATTGTGAGGAAATTTAATATGTAACAACTTAGAATAATGTGAGCTGTATACAAAAATAAGTCTTACATGTTGACAAGACAACCTATTATTGGCTGCTTTGCTACTGGCAAGGATTTCTGTCAGTCACTTACTATGCACAGTCAGTGGTGGCTTCTTCCATGAGCAGCAATAAATATAACATGAGGTATGCACAATACCTTAAGCAAGCCAATAAAATTAAACATTATCTCAAATTTCCTCCTCAGTACCAGGTTTGCGAAAAGTGACCAGTAACAGGCTGACATCATGCAGAGGCTATTGAGGCTATTATTTGAAAGGAACAATGATATGCAGTGGTTGTGGTAGTTGGAGAGTTCCTTTAAAAAAGAAAGTGGTGGAGAAGAAGTCAGCAGTCCTACATCACTACGTTCATGAACACTAAACTTGTTCACGGAGGGATATATTTGTTTATAAGTGCTTCTATTTTGTGCTTCTATTTTGTTATGTAGGAACTAAGAAATCTAACAAAAACAAATGATTACTGTTTTTCTTAAAAGGAAACTGTCAATTCACATAATGTTTTATAAAATATTTACTTATTCATATATTTAACAAATATGTACTTGTTGGATGTGAAAAATAAAACCAAATGTGGAAAAATACACATCTTTAACCTGCAACTGGGCTCCTCCATCTTAGCTCGCTGCCAATCATTATTAGATGCTCTGTCCTTTGCACCTGGCTGTCCAAATCGAGCATAGTGAAAACATAGAAGAGCAGTAAAGGAAAGAAACAATATCTCTATTTCTCATCTTGGTTTGTAATATGTGCCCTGACTTTGCTTTGTCTGAACTGGAATATGATGTTCTTTTCTAAATCTTTAAAGAAACACTATAGGGTCAGGTACACAAACACAACACATATCCACCCCCCTCCTCTCTACCCCATTAGAGCACTTTACAGTTCTGTAGGTCGCTGGCCTGCCACGATCTGCCTCTTTAGCTGACATCATCAGAATTGGGAAAAGATTGGATTGGCTGAAATCGTCAAGGAAGTGGGACAGGACGGGGTGGGGCCAAGTCCTGCCCTTGCCAGTTAGCATCTACTCATAGAGATGCATTTAATCAATGCATCTCTATGAGTAAAGTTCCGTGTCAGCATACAGAGTGTGGAGATGCTGAATATCACTGCCCCAGGAAGCACCTCCAGCAGACATCTGAGGAGTGGCCACTGAAGGTGTCCCTAGGATGTAATGTACACACTGCCTTTTCTCTAAAAGAAACAGTGTTTACTGCCAAAAGCCTTCAGGGAGTGATTATACTCACCAGAACCACTACATTAAGCTGTAGTTGTTCTGGAGAATATAGTGTCCCTTTTATTTAAATTGAAAAGGAAACCTCATCTGCATCTCATGAAAAAAGGTTAAGTTGAGATGATCAAATTATTCCTTTATGGATACATGTAAGAAAGGCAGCTTTGCAAAAGCACACCCTGAATTTTAAGTTAAAAAAAAATCCAACAAAAAATACAGACAAAAATCCTGTATTTCTGTCTGTATATAATGTGCAAAATTTCATTATTTTGTGTTTTACATATTGCTGATGAGCAATATATACAAAAAAATTGTATTTAATTGCCAGCTTAAAATATAACCCTTTTGCTTAGATTACCTGTTCCTCCCCTGTGTTGGCTGCTAAAATGTCGCACTGCAGTTTGAGCCATAGACATCTGAACAATTTTATTCAGTCATGTTATGAAGAGGGGCTGAATGGAGATGAAGAAAAGTAAAGGCAATTTACTTTATCCTATCTAGTGAACCAAAGTAAATTCTGAACCATTTATTCAGGGTTGGTAAGGGAAGGGTTAGTTTTCAAAACCAAATCAGCAGATTAGGGGTTAATGAAAAACACTCCTTAATGAAGGTGTTTATTAAAGGCTTTGTTATTGAGGAAGCAGACAAAGCTTCTTAAGTTACTGTATTATTGTGTGTGTTTAAAACTATTAAAGAGAGAATAAAATGGCAGGTTGGTTTAATTGCAGTTTTTAAGGCAGTAATTCTTTTTCAGGATAGCACCAGGGCGGGAGACCACAGGACCACCAACAAAAAAAAAGAAGGTATTTCAACCTCCCCACACACTGTCGGACAGTACCCCCTCCACACACTATCACACCTCTCATACACACACTGTCGGACCCCAGACACACTGTTACCCCCTCCACACACTGTCACCGCCACACACACACACACTGTCACCACCCCACACACACTGCCACCCCCCACCCCACACACACACTTTGTTATCCCCACACACACATACATTTTCTTTTTTTGTTGCAATTAAGCTGTGAAAAAAAGTCACTTCAATCTCTCCTGACAGCCTTAGCCCATAGCCACCGGGCACCTTCAGTCAGTTACTGAGTTTCCTACTGGCCAGTCCGCAGCTGACTGGTGTGTATTGAGAGGGCCTGCAAACTCTGAAATCGTCCCGGTTACGCTACTGGTACATGCTTACCAAAATCTTTATTATCTATTAGATACAATTTCACTTTAAAGTTCTACATATCTTGTATGTATACTAAGTATCTACATCTAGTAATTATTTTTCATAAAAGTAGAGTTAAATGAATTAAGATGTATTAATATATCTATAATATACGATTTTATCTTCTTACCTGAGACTGAGCTTGCAGAATCCTTGCTATTTCTATTGCGTCTGTAGCCGGCATTGATGTATTGCCACAGGTGACTTTGAATAGATCTCTGGGGCAGTTGCTGGATTTATTGTTGCACAGAAACTGAACAAACTCTGGATTCTGCCAACCACTCATAGCACATGCATAGAAAGTGCCATTAAGCAAGGCAATCGCAATCCACATAACAGGAACTATAAAAGCATTAGCTGTGAGATGTAAGGAAACAAAGAAGCAGTAAAAAGAATTTCCTGTTGGGAACATCTTCTTTGGGTTCAGACAACATCCAGTATATAGCTTCCATGTCCTGTTGTCTAAGAAATACGCTATGACCAGAAGTATTAATGCAGGAGCAAAGAGGAACACACATCCATAAACGAGGTTCTGGTGGCTGCATGGACACTTGAAAGCAACCAGAGAAAACAATTGTTGGCCACCTACAGTCATTAGTGCCAAAAAACCATAGACTATTGCAGATTTCTTTTCAGTGAAGAACAGTACAAACTTATGCAAACCATCCATGCTTAAAATGTGAAGCAGTCCAGTAGTTGTGTGCCATTCAAGAATTTAAGCGATTGTAACACGCCAAATTCCGAGACTAAAACTAGTTTGTTGGGTTTATGGGATTCAGCTTTTGCTTTGTCAATCCAGTAAAAGCTGTTTTAAAAGGACCCTGTGAAAACAAATTTTGCAGTTTGTTTTATTACACGTGGTGTCATCTCTTGTTAAACAGAAAACTGGAGTTTAATATATTTAATGAGTAAACAATGACATTTTAAAAAAAGATGATTTTCAGCCATTCTGTTGTATATGTTACATTTATGTTTTTGAACAACGAAATGTTCTGCTAATAAGAGAGACAGAACTAAAATTATATGCATCTTAAAGGAATACATATCTGTCTGAGCACATATCAGTCCTGATAGAACATAGAAACATTGAAACATAGAATGTGACGGCAAATAAGAACCATTCGGCCCATCTAGTCTGCCCAAGTTTTAAAAATACTTTCATTGGTCCCCAGCCTAATCTTATAGTTAGGATAGCCTTATGCCTATTCCACGCATGCTTAAACTTCTTTACTGTGTTAACCTATTCCATGCTTCCACTACCCTCTCAGAAAAGTAATACTTCCTGATATTATTTTAAACATTTGCCCCTCTAATTTAAGACTATGTCCTCTTGTTGTGGTTGTTTTTCTTCTTTTAAATAGATGTGCCTATTTAGTAGACGGCTCCCAGAGGTATAAAAAAATAAAAAAATTTAAGGAATTATTCACCTTTTCTCCAGTGTCAATTCTCCCTTGACACTGCCGCAAACTCCTCCTTAAGTGACATTATCCTGGAGGTGTGCTTCCAGGATGAAAGTCCAATCCAGTGTTCCTCATGGAGCAGCAGTGGAGACCTAAGGCGCATGCACGGCACTCACCACGATGCACCTAAGATTGTGCCATAGAGAGTCATTGAATACAATGATTCTCTTTGACATATTGTAATGGCACTGTGCATGCATGCGTGACATCACGGTATGTTACAGTATGAGAGCCAGGAAGTAAGAGTTCCTGCTCTCATATGCAGAGGGCTTGAAGGCGTGGTTTGAAACCATGCTTCCAAGCCTTCTAATTAGGGAAATAAAGGGTTTGGGGGTTAGGAGAGGGGGCTGGACTGCAGTAAACTAAAGTTATCTCAATAAAGGGTATCAATAAGCACTTCTGTGTATCTACTCACTTGGAATTTAAACCGGGATGTGGACGATATAGGTTCATAAAGATGCAATATAGGGTTGCTCAACTCATGTCCTGCAGGCCATTTGTGGCCCGCAGGACCCTTTACTGTGGCTCGCAAATACAACTATCAAATATATACTAATAAGATGTTGTAGTAACTTCAAATTTAATGACAACTGTCAACTCAAAACTATTTTTTTTTGCCCCTAGGTCTCCCATTTTACCTTTTTTAACACTTTACTTCCAGCATGTCAATCTCAAAGGCTAACACGGGTCAAATAAACAAGGTTTAAGTTAATGAGGGCCGCAAAAAAACCAACTTATGACATATTAAGAAAAGTTTGGTAATGGGACTAAGATGGTGAATGGTTGCTGTTGCACAGCTGTAAAAAACAAATTACATTATCTTGTTGATTTGGAAGTCCTATGAGTGTGTTCTTCACTTTGGCTGAGATCATCAAACTTTATGATCTTAGCCTTTCCAATGCTTCCCCATACACTGCCCCCCCCTCCCTCCACTCTTATACACTGCCCCTTCCCCCCACTCTAATACACTTTCCTCCCATATAATAAACTACCCCCAAATTAATACAATGGCCCCCCCAATCTAATACACGGCCTCCCATGCCCCCCCCCCACTAATACACTGCCCTTTCCCTCAATCTAACACACTGCCCTCCTTCCTCCACTTTAATTGAATACCCTGCCCCCACTCTCACTACTCTAATGTACCACACTGTCCTCCCTCCCTCAATTTCATACACTGCCCTCCCCCAATTCAACACACTGCCCATCTCACACCACTCTAATACACTGCCCCATCCCTACTTCAGCTCAATTAAGTGGTCTGGGTGCCAGGTTCATCTAGGGTTAACCCTGCAGCTGTAAACATAGCAGTTTCAGAGAAACTTCTTTGTTTACACTAGGGTTAATCCAGCCTCGAGTGGCTGTCTCATTGACAGCCGCTAGAGGCACTTCCGCATTTCTCACTGTGAAAATCACAGTGAGAAGATGCTGACGTCCATAGGAAAGCATTGAGAAACGCTTTCCTATGGACTGATTGAATGCGCGTGTGGCTCTTTCCATGCATGCGCATTTGGTGCTGACGTCGGCTGAGGGAGGAGAGTTTAGAGGTAAGAGAAAGGTAAGAGTTTAGCCCCTTCAGCCCCCTTCAGCCCGGCGAGAGTGGGTCCTTGAGGGTGGGGGGGACCTAAAGACCCTATAGTGCCAGGAAAACAAATTTGTTTTCCTGGCACTATAGTGGTCTTTTAAGCCCTGAAAGTTACGAGGTGGGGCCTCCATTGTTCAGTGTTGTTCCAGCACATCCCACAGCTTCATCAGATTGAGATCTGGGGAATTTGGAGGCCAATGCAACACCATAAATGTTATTGTCATGTTCCTCAAACTTGCAACACACTATCCAATTTCTTAAGTGCTGTCTCCCATGGCGGAATCCTTGAAAAAACTAAATCTGCAGCTGGATTCAATCTAAAACTTTAGAACATTTGCACATTAGTTCTATTTAGAAATCAGTTATATTTGAATATCACAATTTACATAAAGCACACAAATATTAGAATATTAAATTCATATATGAAAGAAAACCTAGATTAAAATTATAAAAAGTAAATCTTAGAGGATAAGTACAACCTAATAGCTAACAAAAAGTTATAGATTGTGCTAAAATCATTTTAAAATAATCTTTTGTATATTTTTTAAATAAGACTGACATTGTGCAATCAATGGTCACATTGAATAAATAACATTACATTGATGGGTAAATAGTAGACATGTGCATTCGTTTTCATGCGAATACTATTCCGTCTGAAAATTCTGGTGTTTTTGTATTTGTTTACTAAAAATATGAACAAAACGAAAGGGCAAATGCATTACCGTTTCATTGCATTCATTTAATAGACTCTGTACTGCAGGGGAATTAACCCCCACAGCATGGAAAAATAACAGTGCGCATGAGCGACATAAAACCAAGGAGGGAGCTGGCAGTGCAACCAGATCCCTCCTTGTAATAAATAACTATTCCTACCCTCCCCTCCCCCGCATTAAAACCTATGTGGGTCACTGTGACCCCCATTTTAATAAAAGGGAGGTAAATCCTCCCGCATGCCCCTACTCGATGGCATGCCACGAGAAAGGGCATGTTGCCTACACAGAGAGCAGCCAGTAGCTGCTCGCTGTCAGTTAACACTAAATATAAATCAGTATGGGGGTCACTATGACCACCATATTGATAAAAGGGAGTAGGGTCATTTCACAAGTCCCTTGTCGCCTAAACAAATTTAAAAGTACTTGTGACTGGGCAGCTATTGCTGCCCAGTTGCTAGTGCAAGAAGAGGGGATGTGGCACAGGTCCCCCCCATTCCCCAATGGTGTGGAATACAAATAACAAAGATGGGGGGGACATATTGCCCCCCCCGCACCTCCACTCATGATCCGCGGGTGGGAGCTATTAATATAAACGGGGGGAACTAATGTCCTCCCTGGTACTCACCCATGAGTGGGGACCCTAAATAAATAAATAATGGGCAGGTGACCTAATGTCCCCCCCAGGTTCCCACCCAAGAATGGCAGGTAGGGGACCCTAATTAATTAAAGGGGGACCTAATGTCCCCCTTGGTCCCCACCCATGAGCGGCGGGTGGGGACCCTAAATAAATACCTCCTACCCCTGTCACAGCCACTCCAACCACCCCACCCACTGTCACAGCCCCGCCACTCTACCCCTGTCACAGCCCCTTCAATCACCCTCTACCCCGTCACAGCTCCCTCTACCCTGTGTCACAGCCAACGACCCCCTATCACACTCCCTCCAACCCCCTTCCATCCCCTGTCACAGTCCCTCCAACCACCCTCTACCCCCTGTCACAGCCCCTCCAACCTCCCTACCCCCTGTCACACACACTCCAATCCCCCTCTTCTTCCTATCACAGCCCCTGACTGGGTAGGGAGTGGAGTGGCTGTAAAAGGGGGCTACCACTGTCACACCCCCTTTTACAGCCACTCCACCCTCTACTCAGTCACAGCCACTCCACCCCCACCATGTCACAGCCCCTCAAGCCCCCCCCCCACCATGCCACAGCCCCTCCAGCCCCCTTACCCTCTCACAGCCATCCTACCCTGTTACACCCCCCTTACTGGCTGTGGAATGACAGCTCCCTCACCCTGTCATCCCACAGCCACCCACACACCCCTCCACACACAGACACCTTGTCACTCCTCCACACACACACAGACACACACACCCTTTCACAGCCCCCCCACACACAAACACCCTATCACAGCCCCCCTCCACATACCCTGTCACCCCCACCCACACCCTATCATCCACACGCATACACTGTCACCCCATGTATATCACCATTCCCAAACACTTTTAGCAGGCAGACAGCCACACACAGGCAGACAGCCACACACAGGCAGACAGTCTAACACGCACACACAGGTACTCACACACACAGAGGCAGACAGCCACACAGGCAGACAGCCACACACAGGCAGACAGTCACACACACACACACAGTCACACACAGGCAGACAGCCACACACACAGACAACAACACACACAGCCACACACTAGGCAGCCACACACATAGGCAGACAGCTACACACACACACACATACAGGCAGACAGCCACACACACACAGGCAGACATACACATACACACACAGGCAGACAGCCACACACACAGGCAGTACAGCCACACACACACACACAGCCACACAGTCAGACACACACAGGCAGACAGCCACACACACAGGCAGACAGCCACACACACACAGACAGACAGCCACACACACGCATTACAGACAGCCACACACACACACATACACAGGCAGACAGCCACACACACACAGGCAGACATACACACACACACACAGGCAGACAGACACACACACAGGCAGACAGCCACACACACACACACACACACATAGTCACACACACACACAGGCAGACAGCCACACACACAGGCAGACAGCCACACACACACACACACACACAGCCATGCACACAGGCAGACAGGCAGACAGCCACACACACAGGCAGACAGCCACACACACACACACAGCCACACAGTCACACACACACAGGCAGACAGCCACACACACAGGCAGACAGCCACACACACACAGACAGACAGCCACACACACGCACAGGCAGACAGCCACACACACACAGGCAGACAGCCACACACACAGCCAGACCATCAAACACACACAGACACAAATATAGCATACATACAAACAGTCACACACACACACACACACAGGTACTCACACACACAAACAGGCAGACAGTTGCACATACTCACACACATTCACAAACAGACAGTCATACATGGTTACCTCTGTCCTTTATGGTCTGGGAGGAGTGGAGGCAGTGCAGGCTGCTCCTAAGGTCTGGTTGTTGGGGAAGCAGGGACTCCTTCCTGCTTCCCATGCAGCCGTCACTTTTAGCTCCGACCCGCTGTCATTTTAGCTCCGCCCCTGCCGCAAAGTAACCCCGTCCCCACCCCAATGCTGGGAGTTTTTTTTTCTAATCCTAATGTAATCCTCCCCCCAGGTAGCCGGCCATGTGTGAGCTGTGTCGGCCACATGGCGCCCCCTGGTCCATTGCGCCCTGTGCAGCCGCACAGCTCTCACAACCCTAAGGCCGGCCCTGCCTGTCACACTCCCTCCTCCAACCATGTCACAATCGCAGCCTATCATTCTCACCCTGTCACACCCACCCTGTCACAGTTACCCCTTTACTCACCTTGTCACACTGACAAACTGAAGACATTCATCATACACACATGCACAAAGGACACAAGCAGCCCCCATCAACACCACACACTGCAAGCAGCTTCCCCACACACTTACGTCCCAGACACATGCTCATAAAGACATACATTCACACACAAGGATACTCTCGATCAGACACACACTTTCATGCACATACACAGGTAGACAATGCCAGACACACTCAGAAATACACACACTGGCAGTAATGTATACATGGAAGGACGGCCTTAGGGGTGTGCGAGCTGTGCGACCACACAGGGGGCCATGGAGCATGGCCGACACAGCTCACACATTGCCGGCTACCAGAGTAGAGGATTTCATTATTCTCCACCCGGATTTTTTTTTTTTTAAAACATTGCGGCGTGGGCAGGGCTAAATGACAGTGGGGCAGGGCTAAAAGTGCCGGAACAACCAGAATCCAGGAACTGCACTACTTCCACCTCCATAATGAATAGAGGTAACTATGTGTGCCTGTGTGTGTAACTGTCTGCCTGTGCGTGTGTCTTTGTGTGACTGTCTGCCTGTGTGTGTGTGAGAGAGACTGCCTTCCTGTGTGTGTCTGTGTCTGCGTGTGTGTGTGTGTATGACTGTCTGCGTGTGTGTGTGTGTGACTGTCTGCCTCTGTGTGTGTGAGGTGTGAGTGTGTGACTGTCTGACTGTGTGTGTGTATGACTGTCTGCCTGTGTGTGTGTGAGACTGTCTGCCTGTGTGTGTGTGTGTGTGTGTGACGGTCTGCCTGTGTGCGTGTGCGTGGCTGTCTGCCTGTGTGTGGCTGTCTGCGTGTGTGTGTGTGTGTGTGACTGTCTGTGTGTGTGTGTGACTGTCTGCCTGTGTGTGTGTGTGGCTGCCTGCATGTAACAGTGTGTGTGTGACACTGTATGTGTGGCTGTATGTACTTGACTGTCCATCTGTACCTGTGTGTGTTTGTAATTGTCTGCCTGTGACTGTGTGTGTGTGTGTGTGTGTGACTGTCTGCCTGTAACTCTGTGTGTGTATGTGTGTAATGAATATTTATTTTTAAATCATTATTAATTTAATAAATCCCCTATACAGTCACTACACTTCTATACATGGATGACAGAGGAGAGGGGGGCTTTGAGAAAATGTTTTGCACAGGGCGCCTAAAGGCCTAAAGCTGGCCTGTATACACGACTGCAAGGCTATGTAATCATACCCCACAATCGTGTATAAATGATAAGCATAATTTCTAATTAAATTTGTTTATTGCAAATTAATTTTGTTTGCAAATTATGCCATAACTACAGTCGGAGAGCTCACAATGCAGAGGCACAGGGAGCCGCTACACTGCAAGCCTCTGAACAATGAATACAGAGACTAGCTCTCTGTATCTAGCACTGCAAGCTTGTCCTTCAATACAACTACAGCACCTTATACACACAATGCAACTTCTATTTTTTTTTCACTTTGGGTGTTAGTTACCATGCACTACCTAAACATTTATTAAACTGGGTTACTTCAAGAAAACCACAATTTTATTCACACTAAATACAGCAGATCAGAATCTTTAAAAACTGATAAAATAATTCATTTTTTTTACTTTTATGTACTATATTACAATTTCAAGCCACAAATAAATCCACTGACCAGTAGAAGTCTTGTGGTTTAGATTTCTTCAAACAAATCAATAGAAGAGTTAGCCTTATATAGAATTGTGACCTCTGCAGAGCAACATTTATCTGACCCACACCACACAAATGGTTTTGCATAATATTCTCACATTTTAAGTATGACAAGTCATATTGATATAAGAATAAATAAACTGTACCTAGAAAGAATGCTATAGGAATATCTTGGTTAGGTTCTCCAACCTGTTTGCTAATTTTTTTGGAATGTGTTGAGCTGTATTTTCATTAAAAAAAAAGCTTTTAAAGTAACACTCCAAGTACCATAACCACTAAAGCTCACTATACTGCTTATGGTGCCAGGAGTGCCCTGGTGCTCCCCAACGTAAGTAGGCTTAAAAGCGTCTGTTAACTCAACTGTTTACTGCCTGAGTGTGTCAGCTGATCACTGTTGAACAATAAGCTAATAACCTGCTTAGCTTAGCTCCAAATTACATAGTTACATAGTTACATAGCTGAAAAGAGACTTGCGTCCATCAAGTTCAGCCTTCCTCACATTTTTTTTTGCTGTTGATCCAAAAGAAGGCAAAAAAAAAAAAAGTTTGAAGCACAATTTTGCAACAAGCTAGGAAAAAAATTCCTTCTTGACCCCAGAATGGCAGTAGATTTATCCTTGGATTAAGCAGTTATACTAATCAACATAGACACTAGGGAGGTACAGCTATTGATAGCTGGGGAGATTCTTGTATTGATTGTTTTTTTGATCATTTTTACAAACATTTTTTATTATTATTATTTTTTATTTTTCGTATTTTGATATCATTTATCCAATTCAACTTCCAGTTATTATTTACATGTCTGGAGTATCGTCTTCAGATTTGTGAATTTTCTTTGATGTTCTAAATAGGGGTTAAGCCCCATATGACACTACTGGAGTGTCAATAAAGGTGTTTGTATCTATTGAATAGGTATTTTACCCTATCCATAGATATATTTTGATTATTGAAAGATTATATCCTTGAATATTTTTGCAAGTATGCATCTAGTAGCTGTTTGAACATCTGTATGGACTCTGATAAAACCACTTCTTCAGGCAGAGAATTCCACATCCTGATTGTTCTCACAGTAAAAAAAAACCTTTCCTTTGCATTAGACAAAATCTTCTTTCTTCCAGTCTAAACGCATGGCCTCGTGTCCTATGTAAAGTCCGATTTCTGAATAGATTTCCACGCAATGGTTTGTATTGGCCCAGTTGTATAATGTTATCATATCCCCTCTCAGGCGACGTTTTTCTAAACTAAATAGGTTTAAATTTGTTAACCTTTCTTCACAGCTGATATGTTCCATTCCTTTTATAAATTTTGTAGCCCGCCTCTGCACTTTTTCTAGTGCCATAATATCCTTCTTTAGAACAGGTGCCCAAAATTGCACAGCATATTCAATATGTGGTCTTACCAGTGATTTGTAAAGAGGCAAAATTATATTCTCGTCCAGAGAATGAATGCCCTTTTCATGCATGACAATACCTTACTGGCCTTGGCCACTGCTGATTGACATTGCACATTGTTGCATAGTTTGTTGTCTATAACAATTCCCAAGTCCTTTTCGTGTGTTGTTATCCCTAATTCGCTTCCATTAAGGGTATACGTTGCTTGTGTATTCTTTACGCCGAACTGCAGAACTTTGCATTTTTCAACATTAAATTTAATCTGCCATTTGAGTGCCCAGTCCCCCCATCTCTCTAAATCCCTCTGCAGCAAAGTAATATCTTGCTCACATTGTATTATTTTACAAAGTTTTGTGTCATCTGCAAACACTGAAACATGACTTTCAATGCTGTCTTCAAGATCATTTATAAACATGTTAAATAGAAGGGGTCCTAGAACAGACCCCTGAGGGACACCACTTGCCACCTCTGTCCAGCTTGAAAATTTACCATTAATGACAACTTTTTGTACTCTGTTTTTAAGCCAATGTTCTACCCAAGAACAAGCATTTTCATCTAGACAGATTTCCTTAAGTTTGAACACTAATCTATTGTGTGGGACTGTATCAAATGCCTTGTCAAAATCCAAATACATCACATCCACTGCAACACCCTGATCTATACTTCTACTTACTTCTTCGTAGAACGCAATCAAGTTAGTTTGACATGACCTGTGCTTCATAAAACCATGCTGATTTTTGCTGATAACCACCTTCTCAAGGAATTCTTGAATGTTATCCCTTAATAACCTTTCAAATATTTTCCCAGCCACAGAAGTTAAGCTCACAGGTCTATAATTTCCAGGCAAGGATTTTGAACCCTTTTTGAATATAGGAACCACATCTGCCTTCCTCCAATCCTCCAAAACACTTCCTGAAAGAAAAGAATCTTGAAAGATTAAAAACAGAGGTTCACTTATTTCTACACTTAGTTCCTTAACCCCTTAAGGACACAACTTCTGGAATAAAAGAGAATCGTGACGGAATATTTGCGTCATGTGTCCTTAAGGGGTTAAGTACACGTGGATGGATACCGTCAGGGCCAGGAGCTTTGTTTATATTAACTTTCTTTAGTTGCTGAGACCTTTCAGTTTGGGAAGAGAGGAATAAGCACCCAGCAAACCAAATGTAAGGAGTAAAACATTCTAAAATGGTTTTATTACTTATATTGGAGGGGGTCAGGACAATTCTGACACCATAACTACTACTACACACTCCGGAGGTAATGGAGTTTGGCTTGTTCCAGTAATTTCCGATTCCAGTGTAATTGATTGATACCTCTAGCTGATTCTGTTTTCAGTCTTATCATTCTAAATTAGGTTATAAATAAACTATGCTTGCATTAGTCTCTGTAAGGGGACACACAGCCTCTATTTGACCATTGTATGTGCACACCCTATATTATATGGAATTTGTTCAATGCTGAGGAGCATCCTAATGACAGATGTTTGACAAACTACACGTATTGTCTACATTGTTGGCCAAATATACTATAATTGCATTGAAAGGGTTCCTATTGACATAATCTGATTCCTTGAAAGATCTTTTAGATTATTAAATTATAAACACATTAGAGGTTTTGTCTAAAAAAATTGTTATTGTTTGAGCAGTTCTATTGTGTATAATAAGAAAATAAAGACATAAGACAGATTATGTTCATTATCAGCTAACAGCAAAATGCTTGCAGGTGCCTCAGCAGAGACATGTATTTGATATATTATTTTTTTTGAACTGAGAAATTTGCACACTCTAGAAGAATTCTCTTTCAGAAAAAAGTAAATTATAATAATGCTAACCACACATAACATTTAAAAAAATTGAACAAATTATGAAGAACACTGTTACCTTAAATTTCAAGTAAGAGGGAGAAAAAACATTGGAAGGACAAGGAGTCCAACACATCCACCTGATAATGCTGAAAACCTTACCTGATTTTTTTTTTGTGTGATACATACACACCAAATTTGGTTCCATCAGTCAAAGGAGAGCTGTCACCTCCCCACATAGTTAAATGCAGATAAACACTTACAAAGAAACACAATTAAAACACCTAGAAGAGCTCTTGGTGAGTCAGTTTCATTACATGGGCGTCCGCAGAAATTTTTCCGGGGGGAGGGGGGGGCATAATTGTAAAGACATCCATGCTTGGTCCCTTTTTGACAGTGTCATGAAAGGGAAGGGGCATAGTCATTATCACATAAAGCCAGGGTGAATAGCGTTTTCACAACAATGGTGTTCCTTTAAGCAAATTAAAGGAACATTATGGACACCATAACAACTTCATCTAAATGAAAATGCTATGATGCCAGGAAGCCCCTGGGTGCTCTCTTTCCTTTAAGGGGTTAAACCGCTCTCAAATGGTTTAACCCCAAAGGCTTCCTCCAGCTCCAGATCTCCAGGTCGCTCAGTGGTATTCGGCTTCTGAAATGCAGTGTCATGAAGTGCAGATTGACATCAGGCATGGGTGCCACTGATTGACGAAAGTGGTCAGCTGACGCTCTATGCCAATCACTAGTTTCCAGTTCATAAAAATGTTTTACTTTTTCATGAATGGAGAGCTACTGATTGGCTTAGAGTGCCAACTGACCGCTCTAGCCAATCAGCGACGCCCCTACATAGCGGCACTCTGTGCTTCCTGACACTAAATAAAAGTGAACATAATAACACTGATTTTTTTTTTACCTTGGGAGATGAGAAGGTCCAAAGTTTCCCTGCCAGGCCCAGGTACCAAAACCTTATGATGTGGTGTCCAGAATAAAGTGGAGGGTTTACTTCACTTGTCCTTCCTGCTCAAATCTCCTTTTCTTCTCCTTCATTTGACACAGTCTTCTTTTTCTTCTGACACTGTCTTCTCTCTTCCTTGGTTCCTTCTGCTCCTTTACCTTTCTGCTGCTTTCTGCTTATTTTGAGCCCTTCCGTTCGTTTCTCTTTCTAAACCCTTTCTTCTCCTTGCAGACCCTTTCTGTTCCTCTCCTACTTTACCTTTGTGCTCCTTCCGATTTTTTCTGCTCCTTCACCTTTGTGCTCCTTCTGTCCCTTTCTGCTCTTTGCAGACCCTTCCTTCTCCTTGCTGCCCTTTGCAGACCCTTCCTGCTCCTTGCTGCTCCTTGCAGACCCTTCCTGCTAATTTCTGCTCCTTCTCCTACTTTACATTTGTGCCCCTTCCAGCTGATTGCTGCCCTTTCCAGCTCCTTGCTGACCATTTCTGCTCCTTCTACTTAACCTTTGTGCTTCTTTACCTTCCAGCTCCTTGCTGACCCTTCCTTCTCCTTGCTGACCCATCTTTCTCCTTGCTGACCCATCGTGCTTCTTGCTGCCCCTTTTGTGCTACTTGCTGTCCCTTCCAGCTCCTTGCTGCCCCTTTCTGCTCATTTTTGTTCTTTCTCCTTTCTGCTCCTTCTCTTGCTTTACCTTCCTGATCCTTGCTGACCCTTCCTTTAGGCTGTCTCCCCCACCTCTCACTTACCTGATCTATAGGCTGCCTCCCCCCATCCCTCACTTACTTGATCTATAGGCAGTTTTTCCCCCCCATCCCTCACTTCACCGATCTATAGGCTGCCCTCCCTCCCCTCACTCACTTCCTGATCTGTAGCCTGCCCCCATGCCTCACTTCCTGATCTATAGGCTGCCCCCATGTCCCACTTCCTGATCTATAGTCTGCCCCCATGCCTTTCTTCCCTGTTTCTATAGGCTGGGCCCCATGCCTCACCTCCCCTGATCTATAGGCTGCCCCTCATGCCTCACTTCCTGATCTATAGGCTGCCCTCATGCCTCACTTCTCTGATCTATAGGCTGCCCCCATCCTCGCTTTCCTGATCTATAGGCTTGCCCCCATGCCTCACTTCCCTGATCTATAGGCTGCCCCCCCATGCATCACTTCCCTAATCTATAGGCTGCCCCCCCATGCATCACTTTCCTGATCTGTAGGCTCTCCCCCCATCCCTCATTTACCTGATCTGTAGGCTGACTCTGCTGGCTGCATGTGCTGCTCCCCTTCGGATGCAGTCAGTGGAGAGAAGCAGGGATAAGATGTAGCTTCCTATCCCTGTCTCTCTCCATACACAGCGCTACCTACTGGCCAGCGCCGGCATTGCACTGTATTTTCAATCACAGGAAAAATATCAGAACAAGCCCATGTTCTGGACGCCCATGTTTCATGATCTATCTAACTTGATGCATATTGACAATTGATTCATTAATATTCTGGAGGATATTTGGCTGGCTCATACTCTATTGTTGGTTTAACGGATTAATTCCAGGATTGTTTTTGTCTAGGTTGCTACTTGTCTTTGAACTGTAACTATTTCCTCTGGCTTATTGGAAAATTTACCTCTCTAGGACCCAGCAGAAAGTCGTACCTTCCAACAGTCCTAGATCTGGTGGGACTGTTACAATTTAGGAGTTCTGTCATACTGGGTATGTTCTATGGTGTCCCATATCTGAATACGCCAAAGGACAGCTTAGAAATCTTGTTTGGCTTATTCTTCATTAAACCTTTCACTCCAAAAATCGTGTATACATGTTTTTACTTTCATTTATCGTATTTTTCCATGCATAAGACTATGTTTGTTTCTAAATTTGTTTACTCTAAAATTAAGGGGTTATCTTATGCACGGAATGCAATTGCAAGCGGTTAAAAAAAACACTTGCGCATGGAGCATGGCAGCCAACCAAGCTAGTCGCTTGGTTACTTACGGCTTACTGTAGTTTGGGCACAAAACTTGGCTACTCGCTGACAGAAAACACAGCTGACTGTTGGGTTCACTACTGCCAGGTTCCTGCAGACATAGGCTGTGTTGTACACCTCTGTGACCTGCTGATGTACTTGAAAAAGATGAGGTGCTTCTCCAAGATCGATTGTGTGCACGGGTCTGGGAGATCTTGCATAACCGCATGCTTCCGCTCATCACTCTGAACAATGCCAAGTCCTCACGGCTCCGGATTACAGAGAGACACCGAAGGGTGAAGTATTGCATGGACATTCCCTGTAGGGTACCGCGGGCAGAGGGCATAGTTGCCGCCACCAGCAGGACGTCGGTCCAAGGAACCAGTGTCTGGAGTGTGAGTGGGCCGGGACCGCTAGGGTATCCTTATCAGCCAAATTGGACTTCAGTGCTATAGATGTTTAAAATATGTATTTCTTAATTTTGGGCTCAAAAAATAGGGATCGTCTTATACATGGGGGTGTCTTATACACGGAAAATATAACTAAATTTATTCCATAAAGCCTCACCCTTATTAACACTACAATGATTGCCAGCCTGTAGAGGAATGAATTTCTCTGTCAGGAGCCACATGTAATGATCACTTGTTTAATGTCTGCTAGTGTAATTAAAATGACAGCTACTCTTACTAAACTGGTATAGAAAGTTTCAATGGATTATCCCATTCCAATTAATAGAGGTCGGAGGAGTGAAGGAACTCTCCCAGTTCACTATCAGCATTACATTAGCAGTCCAGAGACTGTCTCTGGTTGCTATAACACTTTTTAAATACTGTGACTTTATTTTAGAAACATCATTTAAATATATTTACTGTATGTTGGCATTATGATCAAAAGCAGATTTTTTTTAACTCTGTTGCCATTTTTAGAAATCTTTACTGCTAGTAATGTATTCAGGGTCTTTATAAACAGGGTTCTAAATTTCCATTTACCACTAGTCTTTGGTGAGAGAAAATTTAGCCTTGGCTATCAGAAATATTCCACTAGTACGTGGATATATGGACCCTCTAGACTTGCAGTGGTGAGGCACACACACAAGTAACCATTACCCTAGCCATCATATTATAATTATGACTTTTACTTTGGGAGAGGGACACTGTAGTGTTAGGAAAACAGCTTTGTGATTGAGAGCTGGAAAGGAGAGAGAGCCTGGACCGACAGCAGTCCACCCTCATCAGCTCCAGTCTTCTCTCATCTGCTGCAATCTGCTCTCACTGGATTCCACAGAAGCCACCTTCTGGTATCCTGCACCCAAAAGGTATGGAAACTGGAGAGTGACGAAAAAAAAGATTCCTTCATTCATAGTGTCTGTGTGTTCAGATGAGAACACATGCATGCATTTATATGTCAAAATTACTGGAAAAAAAACCCACCCTTTAAAACACACACGAACTCCATTTAAAGACACAACTACATGAAAACATATAGATTCGACACACAAACAGATATAAACACAACAGTATATTCAAATGCACTAATTTCACATAAATACTCCCTTGCAAACACATTCAAACACAACCATCCACAATGGATCTACCTTATTGCCACCCCTGCTCTGAAGTGAGACACAAACATAATTATTCAATCAGTACCAAATTCATAGCTTTTCTCTCCCTCTGCGTCTATAATGTATAGAAACGCCTGCATAAAGGGGCTGCTGACAGTCTCCTGTAAATTGCATAAATAGAAGAATGCGGCTCTTTGAAGGGATACACTGTGGGATAAAATTTGGCTGTGGGGAAGAATGTACTGAGGAAAGATTGGGCGATTGTAATGAAACAATATAAAGAAAATAAATATTAGCATGGTAATAAAATACATTCTTTTGACATTATTTAAATGCATATTTAATTATATTTTGTGTGATTCACATGAACACTTTCATTTCACATTACACAGCCAAAATCAACATAATTTCATGATTAAAGAAAAGGTAGCTTTTAGTAAATGTAAAGCCTGTGACACCCAAATAATTGTTTTAATTGAAGTGTCTGTATTCAGCTAGTCATGTTTGTTATATAAGATTTGTGTAGGTGAATCCCATAATAACAAGGGCAGTTAAACTCTTCAGTGCCATTTGTGGCTTATCTGATTATTAAAAATGCAATAATATCTAAAAAAAAAAATAGACAGTGAAGTCAAATGTGCATGATTTGTAAGTAAACGAGGTACATGCATATGTGGTTAAAAAGAATAAAAATCGATGATCTCAGTCAATCCAGAGATTTCCCATTTAGAGGCTAGCAATTTCATTTATTTTATTACTCTTTGATATGGTTTAAAATGATCTGATATGAACCTTAGAGTACAATGCAATGCCATGTATTAATCTGTATTTCTCCTATGTAATATAGGGATGTATCTGTTTTTAAAGTGTCATTCGAAACACCATCTACACTCCATTGATTTGAAGTGGCCATAATGCCTGGAATCTGTATGTGCTTCATTTACTAAGTTTAAATAGATGTAACTTCACCTCTAGGGTATTGAGGTATCATTAGGCAACCTGAAACAAGTTCTGAGCAGGCTAATGTCAATTCTATGCAATGTCATTTATTGGCTGAAAAAAATCAGCTGACATGTTCAGCCAATGAATTAGCATCAGCATCGGCTCCTGCAGCATTGCAGATGCCAGATGCGGCTCAGCCACCATTATAAAACTGTTTGCCCATTACCAAGGAACAGCAGTAGTATACTCCTGATCTCATAACCACTGCAGCAGTTGGAGTAACTTCTTTCCAGTTATGGTTTTTGGGTTTGCGGCATCTGTAAATGAGTAATGAAACTGGGGTTGGAGACCAGTCAGTAGTGGCTCCCATAGAGAATAACAGGAGCTGATAATTCCCTGTTGCTACTGGTGAAATTGCACAGTTGATAAACAGCCAATACTTGCTAACATTAGAAACAGGTGTTTTAGAGAATAGCAGGTTGTTTGTGAAATGAATAGCGATAATGTTTCTTCACAGGGCAAACCAGACCAATATTAAAGCAAAATAAGTAGACATCAGCAATTCGTTTCGTTCAGAATTTAAATTCAGACAAATTTAAGATGGTAGGAGATAGGGGTAGGGGTAGCGTTAGGGGTAGAGTTAAAGATAGGGTTAGGGGGTAGGGGATAGGGGTTAGGACTAGAGTTGAGCAAACCCGAACTGTAAAGTTCGGGTTTGTACCTGTGGCGAAACCAACCTCGCCACTGTGAACTGGAGAAGCCTGGTTGCTCGCCTGCTCCCTTTGGACTATGGCCCTCCAGGTTAAACTGTTTATTTCCCCTGCAGAAAGGCTTATTTGTGTGATCTGAGTGCCATTCATCTAATAATGTGCACTCAGATCCCAGCTATCTGGGGATATGTGAAATGTCTGTGTGTTATGTGTAAATGTGACTTTATGTATTTTAAAGTGTTTTGTGTCTTTTTGCAACCATGTGCTTAATGGAGTCTTGTGTCTGTCCTGGGAGATAATTGAATCACTCTCCAGGATAGAAGACTCTGAAACTGGTTTGGGCCAGAAAGCCATGCTTCATTTAGTCACAAAGGACTTTCCCTTAACTTTTGAACCCCTGGTCTGATTCGTGCCATTTTTTTAATATGTTGTTCCCCTGAATGGATTGATTGTGAATATTTAATTTTATGTGAATGTGATGTATGGTTTTAGAGTTATGAAAGTTGGGTAGAAAGTATGTTTTAACTGTATGTAATTGAGTTTCCTCTCAGGATAAGGGGAGGGAATATGTGGGATGTAACTGATATGTGATTGGTTGTTTTGTAACGCCCTGTGGGCTGTACTATGTTTGTGGATTGGGAATAAAAGAGACTGTATGTGACAGTACAGGGAGTTCCTGCTTAACCCTCAAAGTGAAGTGTCTTCTCATTATTGGGGGAGGATTTATTGTATGCTGTTCCAGTTTGACTGCTAGGAGAGTAAACCTATTCGTATGGTTCCTATTCAACTGTCTACAGCATTCATATGCTTGGGAGAATTTATTTGTTTCTCCGGTTCGGTGATTGTGGTGTCTGCCAGAGTGCTTGGAGTCCTCAGGAAACGCTAGGAGCATCCTTCAACTGAGGTACCCAGTCGGGGTGCCAGGCGATCCATTACAGTACCGAACATTAGGTTTTTTGGACCCCGGACCCAAACACGGACGTATCACTGTATGTTCGGGTTGGAGTTCAGTGTTCAGTGATTTAATGGCGCTTTTTGAAAGGATGCAGGGCAGCCAATCAACAAGCGTTTGACTCATGTGCCTTTAGAAGCCATCACAGCCATGCCTACTAATGGCATGGCTGTGATTGGCCAGTGCAGCATGTGACCCAGCCTCTATATATAAGCTGGAGTCGCGTAGCGCCGCACGCACATGAGGTCTTATTAGTGTAGGGAGAGGATGCTGCAGCTGTGAGGGACAGCTTAGGAAAGAATTCTGCAAACTAGTAAATTAGTGAGATGGGGTGCACTTCATATCTGAGAGTAAAATAGAAACTTCAAATATCGCGGTTACATCAGACTTTTAAAAAGTCAATTTTTTTGGGTGCTAAATAGTACATTAGTGGGATAGTACATTAGTGGGGTGCACTTCATATCTGAGAGTTAAATAGAATCGTCAAATACTGCTGTCACATTGCAGTTTTAAAACTTAAAATTTTTTGGGTGCTAAACTGCTAAATAGTATTTTAGAAGCGTCTAATAGTGTGCTAACAACGCAGAGGTAAACATTCTTATTTTCTGGGTGCTAACCTGCTAAATAGTACATTTTGTGGCCTGCTCTTCATATCTGAGAGTCAAATAGAAGCGTCTAACAGTGTGCTTACTGCGCAGTTGTAAAAATTCTAATTTTCTGGGTGCTAATCTGCTAATTAGTACATTTTGTGGCCTGCTCTTCATATCTGGGAGTCAAATAGAAGAGTCTAATAGTGTGCTTACAATGCAGTTGTAAAAATTCTTATTTTCTGGGTGCTAATCTGCTAAATAGTACATTTGCGGACTGCACTTCATACCTGAGAGTCAAATAGAAGCGTCTAATAGTGTGCTTACAGCGCAGTTGTAAACATTCTAATTTTCTGGGTGCTAATCTGCTAAATAGTACATTTTGTGGCCTGCTCTTCGTATCTGAGAGTCAAATAGAAGCGTCTAATAGATTGCTTACAGTGCAGTTGTAAAAATTCTTATTTTCTGGGTGCTAATCTGCTAAATAGTACATTTTGTGGCCTGCACTTCATATCTGAGAGTCAAATAGAAGAGTCTAATAGTGTGCTTAAAGCGTAGTTGTAAAAATTCTTATTTTCTGGGTGCTAATCTACTAAATAGTACATTTGCAGGCTGCACTTCATATCTGAGAGTCAAATAGAAGCGTCTAATAGTGTGCTTACAGCGCAGTTGTAAAAATTCTAATTTTCTGGGTACTAATCTGCTAAATGGTACATTTGCGGACTGCACTTCATATCTAAGAGTCAA
Organism: Pelobates cultripes; assembly: GCA_933207985.1. Lineage (NCBI taxonomy): Eukaryota > Metazoa > Chordata > Amphibia > Anura > Pelobatidae > Pelobates > Pelobates cultripes. The sequence continues at coordinate 261,946,163 of OW240913.1, forward strand.
ATAGAAGTGTGTAATAGTCTGCTTACTGAGCAGTTGTAAAAATTCTAATTTTCTGGGTGCTAACCTGCTAAATGGTACATTTGCGGACTGCACTTCATATCTGAGAGTCAAATAGAAGCGTCTAATAGTGTGCTTACAGCGCAGTTGTAAAAATTCAAATTTTCGGAGAGCTAATCTGCAAAATTAAAATAAATACGAAATCAGCGCTTAGTGGGTAAGTCCCTATTGATTAAAAAAGGGTCCAGCACAACCAAAATAGTCATTCAATGCAGAGTTTCAATTCCAATGTTCTATAGGGGGTATTTCCAAATTTCACACGGATTGATTTCTGTAACAGTGGCACATATAGCAAATCTGTATCCTTTTGTGTGTCCAGACCTTTAAAAAAAGGAAACTGACATAGCGTAAAAACGTTACAGTTTTATTCCCATATGTTAAAACACCCCCCTAAGAGAAACTCTTACAATGTACTATTGTGAATCTTATCTCTAAGGTTCACAGTTACAGCAAATTGAAACAAAGTATCAGTGGAAGGTTGAGATGTTACCGCTCCGTAAATAGATAGTTCGAACTGATCCTGTGCACTTGGACCCGTCCTTCACAAGAACGCCGACTTCCAGATACTGCTTTGCTGTGGTATATTCAAAAGTCCCGCCAAAAAACACATCTACGCGTTTCGCTCATTGAACTGAGCTTTTTCAAGATGAAGTGTATGGGGGGACAATGGATATTTATAATCCTCTTTCAATTAAAAAATCTTTCAATTACAAATCCGTTAGTTTATCATTAAACCACATGATCCAATTAAACAATTTCGTTTTCAAAATAAATTCTTGCTTGAAAACACATTAAAATACAATGACTGCTTCTTTTACTTTCTAATAATCTTAATTTGTTTAACACCAATATATTGTTTAAATTTCCCATGATAGAACAATTCTTATCAATTAATCCCAATGAAACAAAATAAAATTTTTATAATTCATTTTGAGCAATATAGAAAAATCCATTCTTAAAAATTGAAAGATTATTTTGTACATTGAATGTATATAATTTATGACAAATTGTCTCTTATCTAATACATAAAGCATAAGTGGGTGCAGCTATTATATAATAATGAAAAAAATGATTAATAATAATGATAAGATAAAAATTCTAATAAGATAAAAATTACATAGACCTACTTTATAAAATCTGTGACATTTCCAGTTCTGCATTTAGTCCATAAGGTGCTAAAGTTTTTAGCGTATAGATCCAATACATTTCCTTATATAGCAAATCTTTTATAAGATCCCCCCCCCTCCAGGGAATTTTGACATTTTGAATCCCACAATATGATAGAGATCCTGGGTCACTTTTATGATAATTTTTAAAATGTTCCGAAAGTGAATGTTTTTCAAACTTCCTATTAATGTTGTAAATGTGTTCACTTAATCTTATTTTTAACATTCTTTTGGTTTGTCCCACATATTGTAAACCGCAGGTGCAGCTCAATAAATAAATAACCTGTTTTGTATTACAGGTTATACATTCTTTGATTCTATAAACCTTTTTAGTTGCTGTAGACTTAAATTCAAAAACTGCTCCAAAGGGGGGACCTATTAGTTTACAAATCCTACATGATCCACATTTATAAAAACCTTTCTGTGAATTTAAGAAATGTTTTTCCGGGGATGGTCTAACATAACTGTGAACCAATTTGTCTTTTAGAGTTGGTGCTCCCCTAAACACGACTTTGGGTTTTTCTGGTAATATGGACATTAATTGTGGATCTTGTTTTAGCAGATTCCAATTTTTCTGAACTGCTTTCTTGATATAACTGGCTTGAGCATTAAAGTTAAATATTTCATAAAAATATTGGCATAGCTGGGTGCAAACCTAGTCCCCATAGCCGTTCCATTGATCTGTAAGAAAATATCATCCTTGTACCAAAAGAAATTATGTCTCAAAATAAAATCTATACACTCCAACAGAAATTCAACCTGTTCCATATTTAGAGTTTGATTTTCATACAAAATATGTCTTATTGCACGTAGTCCCAAGTCGTGTTGTATTACAGTGTATAATGAAGTCATGTCACACGTCACTAGCCAAAAACCCTTTTTCCAAGTAATTTCATTGACTAATTTTAGAAGATCTCCACTATCCTTCAAATAAGATTTTGAAAGCTTCATGTATGGTTGTAAGAGCACATCTATATATTGTGATAAATTAGATGTCAAGGAGTCTATCCCTGAGATGATAGGTCTCCCCGGGGGCTGTGAGATGCTCTTGTGTATTTTAGGGAGATAATAAAACACGGGTTTCTTGGCATGTGTGATTGTAACAAAATCGAGTTCTTTTTTTGTTAAAATCCCCATAAAACTCCCTTTTTCTAATAATGTATATAAGGATTTCTTAAAGTCCATGGTTGGATCTTTTTTTAAACGTTTATAGGTGCTTTCATCATTTAAAATTCGATTACATTCGATATCATAATCTCTCGTGTTTAAAACCACTATGCCCCCCCCCTTATCCGCTGGTTTTATTGTAATGGTTGAGTCATCTTCTAATTCTCTAAGGGCCTTTTTCTCGGATATAGTCAAATTAAACTTATGTCCTGGCAATTTCTCTGGAATTTTTTCCAAGTCAGCAATAACTGCCAGACTAAATGCGCTCATAGCTGCACTTGTTTGATTGTTGGGATAAAATGTAGACTTATTTCTTAAGTCTGTATGTTGAAAAGTATCTCTAGAGGATTCTTTACTATTTAAAATCGGATTATTTAGAAAAAAGCGTTTCAATGATAGCTTACGTATAAATCTTTGAACATCCAAAAAATTGGAAAAAGGGTCTGATATTTTCGTAGGAGCATATTTAAGACCTTTATTAAGAACCCTAACCTGATCTTTGGTTAGGGTTATGTTAGATAGATTAAAAATTCCTGTCATTGCTACCATCTCGTTCTTTTTCTTGATTCTTTTTCCTCCTCTGCATCCCCTAAAAAGGGTCTTTTCTTTCTGTCTGAATAGTTTTTGTCTATCATTTGTCGATTTAAAAAATTCCGTCTGGGTCCTAAAAAATAATTCTCAGTTTGATAATGATTAGCAGAGTGTCCATTCCGGTCATTCTCAGAGTCATTATTTCTGTCTAGAGCTTCAAACCTGTTTTTATGTCTCCAGGTTGTATGATCTATTGGTTTATATATTTTAGGGGTTTCACAAATTTTATTTTGATATTGGGGTATTTTCTCTTTTTTCTGATACCTCACAGTGGTCCATCTGGACTCTTTGGGGGTTCTCATTATAGGGGGAGCATTCCTATTTAGAGTGTTCCCTGTGTATTGGAAACGTTTGGGAGAGTTTCCATTCACCTGGGATTTTCTATAAAATTCCCTAGATGTATTCTTCTTTGTTCCTCCTTTATTTTTATAATCTCTAACTCGATTCTCCTTGAAATCCTGCTCATCTCTCTCATATTTTTTCTTCTTTATACTTATAGCCTCTTCAAAGGTTTTTTCTAGTTTTTTCTCTATTTTTTCCATTAAAGAAACACACTCTGGAAGTTCTAAATAGGGAGTAAGGGTTTCTTTAAGATTATCAATATCCCGATCAATTGCTGTTAACATTCTTTTCCGTTTGCATATAATATGACTCATCAATTCGTATGAGCAATTATTGAGAATACGATCCCAGACTATGTTAAATTCTGGGTCGTCTTTATCTGTGGATGATTGTAACATTATCCGTAATCCTCGTGGAATAATACGGCTTTCCCAATATTTCTCCAGGGAAGCAACTTCTAATTTGAGTTTAATCTCCTTAGTAATTAGTTTCTCCAATGAAAAAACCTCTTTTCTCCATTGGTTTTCCTTGCTAAAGTTAAGATTATTTTCTTGACCTTGTTTCAATACAAGGTCAATTTTACATTGTTCTCTAAATGAGAATAAGGACATATTTACTGCTGCTACTCTAAATTTAGGGAAAATCACAGAATATAAAACACAGTATAGAGAGCGCAAAAAAGTATAAAATAAATACTAAAAAGTAAAACAGTGAACTTTCTAAAACAATGTTCCAAATTCGATTGTTCACAAGAAAAATAGAAAAAAGCTGCTAATTACATAAAAAACCTTCCCAAAGTTTTTAAATATCCCATAGGACAAAGAAATAAAAATAAATACGAAATCAGCGCTTAGTGGGTAAGTCCCTATTGATTAAAAAAGGGTCCAGCACAACCAAAATAGTCATTCAATGCAGAGTTTCAATTCCAATGTTCTATAGGGGGTATTTCCAAATTTCACACGGATTGATTTCTGTAACAGTGGCACATATAGCAAATCTGTATCCTTTTGTGATACATTTTGGGGTGTGCACTTCATATCTGAGAGTCAAAAAGAAGCATCTAATAGTGTGCTTACAGCGCAGTTGTAAAAATTCTAATTTTCTGGGTGCTAATCTGCTAAATAGTACATTTTGTGGCCTGCTCTTCATATCTGAGAGTCAAATAGAAGCTTCTTGTGGCAAACCTAACCACTTGGACATTATATAAAGACTATAGCTTTAAGGGTTGCCTGTGCTGTTTTGAGGATGTGTATGTTTCTGTGTGTATAGACTGTGATTGCCTAACATTGTATTACTTGCATTGGCTATCTGCCAAAAGCAGATAGCTGATTTCCTTTCGTTTCACGAACAGCGCCTTTGCGGGCTGTTCGTGAACTGAATAAGACCCCCATGTATAGCCCACACATTGAGAGACGTGTGGCGCTCGTTAACCGATTACAACAATGTTGCAATCGATAATTAGAGGCTCTCCTAGGTGGCCGTCGTTCGACTACCGACCATGCGGCGTTCGGCCATCTTGGATCCTTTGTTCCTCCAGGGGTGTTTGGTCGTCGAGCGCGTGGTACTAAAAACGGCTACTCGACGGCGCGAACACCGCTGGACTTCCAGGCCGTTCGGGAGTTCTGGGCCGTTCGTTTTTTTTTTTCCCAATGTATCAATCGGTCGTTTAAATGCATGTTTTGGTGAATATGTTTTTCGTACGGCGTTCGGTTGTTTTAGCTGGGATCTGAGCGGTAATCTCACAAACGATGCGCTCAGACCCCAGCTATCTACCGAACGTCCATTCGTGCAAATAGACCTAATATTCGAAAAGTTGTATATTTTAATGTAAATTGTCGGTTCTGCTGCACGGAGGGATAATCCACTTAACGGTACATTCCAGTGGGAGGATCCCTCTCGTGCAGCAGTGCCTGATGGGAGAAATGCTGTAAGTTCCCCACGTAAGTTCCCCATTGCCGCTCCACTACACGTCTAATAGTGTGCTTACAGCGCAGTTGTAAAAATTCTAATTTTCTGGGTGCTAATCTGCTAAATAGTACATTTGCGGACTGCACTTCATATCTAAGAGTCAAATACAAGCGTCTAATAGTGTGCTTACAGCGCAGTTGTAAAAATTCTAATTTTCTGGGTGCTAATCTGCTAAATAGTACATTTTGTGGCCTGCTTTTCATACCTGAGAGTCAAATAGAAGCGTCTAATAGTGTGCTTACAGCACAGTTGTAAAAATTCTAATTTTCTGGGTGCTAATCTGCTAAATAGTACATTTGTGGACTGCACTTCATATCTGAGAGTCAAATAGAAGCGTCTAATAGTGTGCTTACAGTGCAGTTGTAAAAATTATAATTTTTTGCGTGCTAAATAGTACATTTGCGGCCTGTGGTGCATTTCTTGCAGTCCAATAAACCAAAAAAAAAAGAAAATTGTTGACTGTTGGCGGTTACATTGTCGCCTGACATAAAACATCTGTTAGTTTGGTGGGTAAACACAAGGAATGAGGAGAGCGTCAAATAAGGGACGTGGCCCTGGTCGTGGTGCTTCTGGTGTTGGTGGAATCCCTGTTGCAAGGAGAGGACGTGGTCGATCTGTGCCAGCTACACTCACAAGTGAAACACCGTCCTCATGTGCAAGTACACGACAGAACCCTCAGCGTTATTTGGTAGGCCCGAATATCGCTCTACTAATGGTGAGGCCAGAACAAGTACAGGCGATAGTAGATTGGATGGCTGACAGTGCCTCCAGTTCCTGCACATTGTCTCCCACCCGGTGCCCTGCTGAAAGCGCAGAGTTGGCACGTGCAGCCCATGGCCATCTGTCTATCACCTCACCCCCTTGCAAATCACCCAAGCAGTCTGAGCCACAAGTCATGAAGCAGTCTCTTATGCTTTTTGATGACTCTGCTGGTGGGGTTTCCATGGGCCAGCCACCTAGCCCTGCCCCAGAAGTGGAAGGGATTGAGTGCACTGATGCACAACCACTTATGTGTGAGGATGTGGACATGCAAGGACCACCGCAGCATGTCTCTGATGATGACGAAACACAGGTGCCAACTGCTGTGGCTTTCGGCAGTGTGCAGACCGGCAAGGAGGGCAGGGTTGAGGAGTGGGTGGAAGATGATGTGGAGGATGATGAGGTCCTAGACCCCACATGGAAAGAAGGTCATGAGAGTGACCTGTGCAGTTTGGAGGAAGAGGCGGTGGTCACACAGAGGCACCAGCACAGCATAAGAGGGAGCAGGGTGCAAAAGCGGAGCGGCCATTACGCCTGTTACTGCCCACCGCACCCAGGGACCGAGCACACCAAAGCCAGCTCCAAGGAGTTCCCTGGAGTGGCAGTTCTTCAGACAATGTGCTGACGACAAGACACGAATGGTTTGCACGCTGTGCAATCAGAGCCTGAAGCGAGGCATAAACGTGCTAAACCTGAGCACAACCTGCGTGACCAGGCATTTACATGCAAAGCAAGAGCTGCAGTGGAGTAAGCACATCAAAAACCAAGAAAAGCCTCAGGCACCTCCTGCTTCCTCTTCTGCTGCTGTCTCGGCCTCTTCCTCCACCTCTGGAGTGACAGTGGCACCTGCCACCCCTCAAACAGAGGACGTGGCAACAATGCAACCACATCCGCCAACGTCCCCAAGCATCTCCACACTGTCCCATGGAAGCGTTCAGCTGTCCATCTCCCAAACACTGGAGAGAAAGAGGAAGTACGCCCCTAGCCACCCGCGATCCCTGGCCCTGAATGCCAGCATTTAAAAATGCATGGCCTTTGAAATGCTGTCATTCTGTCTGGTGGAGATGGACAGTTTTAAAAACCTGATGGCGGTGGCTATCCAAAAGTACGTGGTTCCCAGCCGCCACTACTTTTACAGGCGAGCCATCCCTTCCCTGCACAACCAATTGGCGGACAAATTCACGTGTGCACTGCGCAACTCCATCAGTGGCAAGGTCCACAAAACCACAGATACGTGGACCAGTAAGCATGGGCAGGGACGCTATATCTCCCTTACTGCACACTGGGCAAATGTAGTGGCTGCTGGGCCTGATGCGGATAGCAGTTTGACGCTTGTCCTTCCGCCACCGAGGATTGCAGGGCATTTCTCTTTGCCTTCTGTTGCCTCCTCCTCCTACTCCGCTCCCTCCCCCTCTACCACCACCTCATCCGGGCAGCGTAACACCTTCATCACCAACTTCAGCACAGCCAGGGGGAAACGACAGCAGGCTGTTTTAAAACTCATTTTGTTTAGGGGAAAACCCCCACACCGCGCAGGAGCTGTGGACGGGCATGGAACAACAGACCGATGAGTGGTTGTTGCCACTGAGCCTCAAGCCCGGCCTGGTGGTGTGCGATAATGGGGAAATCTTGTAGCAGCTCTGGGCCTAGTCGGTTTACCGCACATCCCTTACCTGGTGCATGTGCTGAATTTGGTGGTGCAGAAATTCCTGAAAAACTACCCAGATATATCAGAGCTGCTGCTTTCAGCGTTCTCACCCTGCTGCTGCTCGCCTGTCTGCGCTGCAGCGTAACTTCAGCCTTTCCGCTCACCGCCTCATGAGACTGTGCGAGCAGCAACAGGCAATAGTGGAGTTTCAGCTGCAGCACGCATGGGTCAGTCGCTCTGCGGAACAAAGTTTTCTTTTTTTATATGTCCCAATATTTTGGGGGCTATCGCAATTAAAAAAAAAACAAACAAACAAACAAACACCGCTGCTTCCACCTACACCGCCACGGTCACCGCCTCCTCAACCTATGGGTCACTTAGTATAAACTATGTACACATTAGCAGAGGCTTGTAAAGGCCTTTTCTCCATGCATCAGGAGTTGAGCATTTCTCCATGCATCAGGACTGCAAGAAATGCACCACAGGTGCAAATGTTTCTTTTTTTGTTTTATATGTTCCAATATTTTGGGGGCTACCCCAATAAACATAAATAAATAAATAAATAAAAAACAGTGTTGGCTACCTCCTCCTCCTCCACCGCTGCTTCCACCTACACTGCCACGGTCACTGCCTCCTCAACCTATGAGTCACTTAGTATAAACTATGTACACATTAGCAGAGGCTTGTGAAGACCTTTTCTCCATGCATCAGGAGTTGAGCTCAGTTTGAACAATGACTCTCTCAAATGGATTATTCTGTTGATCCTCCTGATAGCCATGCTTTAGATTTTGATTTATGTTCTTCCAAAGCTAAAGTAAAAAATTCCATCTAGTGCTATTTTATGGCTCAGCTGTATTTTTAATTTTTATGTTATTTTAAGTGAGTTCCCTATCCACATTTGTTTGGCTCCCCATTGACTTCAATGGGGTTCCGGGTCAAGTTCGAGCCCAAACCCGGACTTTTATTTCAAAGTTCGGCTGAACCCGCCGGACCCGAACATCCAGGTGTCCGTTCAACTCTAGTTAGGACATATTTACATTAGACATAATGGGGAAGTGTAATTTTCACACTAGGTAGCATAAACTAAAAAATAAACAACTATGTATCAGAACAAATTCAAATAGCACACTGACAGCAGTTTGTTCTTTTAAATATCTTAGGGGGTAGGGTTAGGGGTAGGATTAGGGGGTAGGGTTAGGGGGTAGCCTTAGGGATTTGACAAAGTCCAAAATTCCCGAATTCCGAAGTGCGGAATTGCCGAAGTCCCGAAGTGCTGAATTTTCAAAGTCCCGAATCTGAAGTGCCGAACCAAACCAAATTTTTTGCCTATACACATCCCTAGAAATAAGCCACACTATTAAAAACCTAAGTCAGTGGCTGAACCCTTCATTCCTATAAACAACATAAAATATAAATAAATATATATATATATATATATATATATAGCATTGTAACAGAGTTGATCCTCAAATATGCATGTATTCAAACATGCACTGACCACACCCATACTAAATAGAATTCTCTTGACCATGATGCTTTGTCTAGTTATCGCCCTATCTCCATCCTTCCCTTTGACTCCAAGCTCTTTGAGATTCCTTAATTGACCCGCTACAGTCTGTCTTCTGCTCCCAACTTTCCACAGAGACTGCCCTGACCAAGGTGACTAATGATGACTATTATGCGGATACTTATTCTTGATCTTTCTGCCGCATTCGACACTGTTGACTACCACTTCTTCTCCTCTACCTCAGTGACCTTGGCCTCAGTGACACAGCTCTTTCCAGGTTCCTTTACTACATATCTGACTGCTCCTTCAGCGTCTCCTTCTCTGGTTTGCCCTCTCCTCCTGTACCTCTCTCGGTTGGAGTTCCTCAAGGCTCTATACCAGCTCAACTTCTCAATTTACACTGCCTCTCTTAAACACCTGATATCGTTCTATGGTTTTCAATATCACTTGTACACTGATGATACACAAATCCACCTTTGCTTGCCTGATCTTTCTCCCCATGTGCTGGAATGTGTTACCAACTGCCTTTTCTCTGTTTCTGACTGGATGACTTAACAATTACTAAAATTCAACCTCTCCAAGATCGAATCTCCTGTCTTTCCTCCTCCTAAAACTATGTCTGCATCTGTTTTACCTAAAGGTCAATGTAGTTAGCATAACCTCTACCCTGTAGGTGTGCTCCCTTGACATGCTCTTTGACTTGGACTTCTCCTTCACCCCTTACATCACCTTAAAACATTTTTTGTATTTGCTCCTTTTAACTCAGGATGCAACTAAGACTTTGTCCATGCTCTTGTTATTTCCCACCTTAATTATTGTAACCTTTACTCATTGGACTGAAAAGTGTACGTATTGCCCTTCTACTGTCCATAATGAACTCGTATGCCAGACTGATCTACATTACCTCACCCCTCTGTCAGTTTCTTCACTGGCTGCCTGTTTCATTTAGGATATGGTTCAAAATTCTTATACTTACTTACAAAGCTAGCCATAACCGTGCCCCTGCTGAGATCTCCTCACTCATTAGAAGATGTGCTCCAGCCAGGGCCTCTTCGCCGACGACCTATAAGTGTCCCGTTCTTGCACCTACACCTCACACTCTCACCTGTAAGACTTTTCCAACGATGTCCCCTCCTTATGGAATGTCCTCCTGTGGCAGGCACACACCAATAGCCACAGTCAAGTTAAAGATAAGTGGGGGAAAGAGATAATCCAGATTGGATGTTCCCTAATCTGCCCCTGTCTTCTGTAGTAACTATTTTATGATTCACTTTGCAGCAAAAATTTCCTTAATTGATTCTCCCTTCCAATGACTGGGGCTATTGTTGAAGCTGCGGAATTATACTCCCCATTCATGTAAATTATGTAACAGATAACTTGTTACAAGCAGCGATAAGGGAGACCTCTATAGTAGGCCAGTAGTAATTGATATTATTTGGGAGAATAAATGGATTTATTAGGCCACCTCTTTTTTCTTTAATTAGTGAGACTGCAATAAATAATAGGACACCAAAACAGTAAGGAATATGGCACTGACCCAACAGCTCAAAATATAAAAACCTTAACCTGCCACCAATATGACAGACCAGAAATTTACAACAATGATTAGGCTAAAGTTAGGTCTCTTAGAATATGTTTATTGATCATATAATTAAAGGGACACTCCAGGCACCCTGACCACTTCTGCCCATTGGAGTGGTCTGGGTGCCAACTCCCACTACCCTTAACCCTGCAGCTGTAATTATTGCAGTTTTCATAAACTGACCCGAAAACCACTGCCGAGGGACATCGGCGGGGTCTCAGGTAAGTGACTGAAGGGGTTTTCACCTCTTCAGCAACCGGGGATGGGGGGTGGGAGGGAGAGGGGACCTGCAGTGCCAGGAAAACGTATTGTTTTCCTGGCACTGGGGAGTCCCTCTAAGCAAGGGTGGGCATACCTCTGTATGGTGAATTATTCTGAAATGCAATACATAGAAATATGAGACATTTATAGTAAAAGTAGCTAGTAACATATATTTGCTGAAATGTGTGTTACAACAAAATATAGAAAACATATTACTCCTATCGAATGTTTCTAGCAAATATTGAAATTAATTCTGTTGTTAGTTATTTTAGGGTTGTATTTAAGTTATGACCTGAGCATTTAACTTCTGGTTATATTTGTTTATATATTCAGGTAGCTTTTAAAATGTACCTTGGGATTACCCCGACAACGATTGGAGCAAATGATGGAGGCAATGGATTTTCCCTGGTTTTGGATAAAAATCCACTTGTTGACTTTGTTGAAGAGCTCCCAGCTGGACGCCCATCACTGTCCTACTGCAACCTTCTATCAGGAGTCATCAGAGGTGCTTTGGAAATGGTAATGTATAATTTATTATAGAGAAACTTCTGACTCTGGATGACAGAACCTGTATCCAACTCATTGTAAGACCTATGTAGGCACCATCTCATTTTTTTTTTGTCAAACAATTTTAGAAAAGTTTGCAAAAAAAATGGGTCTCTGCACTGTGTCCTCTGTACATCAATTTTGACAATGCAAAAATTACAACAAACGCACTATCAAATTATAATTTGTCTATCCTAACCCATGAAAAGTTAGACATATTTACATTAGACATAATGGGGTTTGTTCATTCAAATATCTAGGTATGTTGCTAGACCCCAATCTATCCTTTGCCCTTCACATTGAAAAAATCTCTTTTAAACTTTACCCCAAACTAGGTGCCCTGTACAGAAACAAATCCTGCCTACGCCCTACAGTAAGGAAACAGATAGTAGTACAACAAATCCTAATGCCGGTCATTAACCCCTTAAGACCGGAGGGCGTACAATTACGCCCTATTTTAGGCGGCTCTAAACACAGCCGGGCGTAATTGTACGCCCTCCTGTTTTTGTTTACTTACCCAGTCGCCGGCGGTCCCACGCCAGCAATCGCAGTGGGGGGGACTCCCAGGGAGCCCCCCCGTGGCAGATCCTCCTCCTCTGGTGCCCCCCGGCCATGTGAGAGTGAGGTCCTTGCGAGGACCTCACAATCACATGGCCGGGATAGCTGGCTTCTGTATTGCCAGCAGGGGGGCTGCATGTAATTACAGGTGGTCCCCCTGCTGGCTAGAAATAAAATTAAAATAAAATTAATAAGTGTAAAAAAAATATATATATACTTAGATCATTTATATATGATCTAAGTATATATATATACACATATATACACTGTCTAGGTGTATTTTACTATTAATATATATATAATTCTATATATATATATATTAATATCAAATTACATGTAGACTGATACTGATTAAATAGATATATAATTATTGTTATATATATTTATATATAATATAAAAAAATTAAATATGTAAATACGTTAAAAAATAAAATTAAAAAAATTATTTAAAAAAATAATTAAAAAATATATAGATGTGTGTTATTTCGTTCTAACTGTATTGTGATATTAATATATATATATATATTTATATCAAAATACACGTAGAACGAAATAATATATATATCTACATACATAAATATATACCGTATATACTCGAGTCAGTCTGTATTATGGCAATTTATATTGCCATAATACAGACCAGGACCGCCGGGCTCATTACAAGCCCGGCGGTCCTGTTGGGGGCTGACAGCGAGCTCTTACTTACCTTCCTGCAGCTCCTGTCAGCTCCCTCCTCCTCCGTGCAGCTCCTCGGTCAGCTCCGTTCTGCTCACAGTGTAAGTCTCGCGAGAGCCGCGGGTCTTGCGAGACTTACACTGTAAACAGAACGGAGCTGACTGAGGAGCTGCACGGAGGAGAAGGGAGCTGACAGGAGTTGCAGGAAGGTAAGTAAGAGCTCACTGCCAGCCCCCCCACTGAACTGCCAATGTCACTGGACCACCAGGGATTTAATATTATTTTATTTTGATAATAATAAAATAATATTATTAAAATAATATTATTATATTATTATTATTTTAATATTTGCATTATTTTTTTTTAAATGTTTTTTTGTCGACCCACCCTGCTTGTTGCCTGGCCAGGGAGGGGCGACAAAAAACATTTAAAAAAAAATAATGCAAATATTAAAATAATAATAATATAATAATAAAATAATATTATTATTTTAATATTATTTTAATATTATTTTATTATTATATTATTATTATTTTAATATTTGCATTATTATTTTTTTAAATGTTTTTTGTCCCCCCTCCCTGCTTGTGTTCAGCGAAGTCTCCCGAGTACAACAGTACCCCTCATGTACAGGTTTTATGGTGTTATCAAAAGTTACAGCGTCAAATATAAGGCTTGCATTTCATTTTTTTCACATTAAAATTCGCCTCATAGCACTTTAACAAGCTGTTGTGATTATAGTGCCTTCAGTGCACCTTTACAGATATTTGTGATTTTACACTGAAGTTGATGGTAGCAGTTCATCTCGCGAAACTTTGTGGTGTCCCTATAAAAATTTCCAGTTACCTTTATAGACACTTTTATTCTTAAACACTATTTAAATCAAAGGAAAGGCAATTTGTTAAGGGGAGGGCACATGCCATGCAGGTACTGAGGTTATTAGTATGTACTTCTCAAACAGGATGCACTGTAAAAAGAAAATAATTAGGGTCAATTTAATAAATAGATGCATTCTGTTGCATAATGAAGATAAATAATTGTATTATTCTTTTTTTACAGGTCCACTTACCTGCTGATGTTACTTTTATTCAAGATATACTGAAAGGAGATGATGTAACTGAAATCGGAATAACATTTCTAAGGAAACTTGATGACAAAAAATCAAAACGAAGAAAATGAAGATATTCCTTCAGCAAGATTTATATATGTCTTTCCAAAGATATTGGCCTATTATTTATTTCAGTTTAACCAAGTAAAGAAAAAAATGGGGTCTCATAAATCCACCTATTCTTTCAAATAATATTGATAACTATAGGTCTCCTTTATTCTTCATGCAAAACTTTTAAATGGGAACCAACACTTTACAGGATTGTTATTGATATATTAATGCATCCCCTTTATTTAACAAATATGTGTAGATACGGGAGATGTGAAATTTAAAATTGAAGAAACACTCCGGGCACCATAACAACAATGCAATAAAATTGTTATGGTGCCAGGAGGTCCCCAGCGCCAGCTTACCTTTATAGGTTAAAGTCTTCTCTCCAGAACTAGTTCGCTTTGCCCTTGCACTTCTTTGACATCAAACAAAAGAACAAGAAACTTACATATCTTTCTCAAGCTGTTTCTATGAATGGGAACTACTGATAAACGTAGATCTGCATTACCCCTCTACCAAGGATTACTGGAAGAACAGGGACAGAGCTAAACAGCACTGGGAAAAAATACTTTGGTGTTAAACCAATGACACCTGGGACCTTTTAGCACCATACCAATGTCACTTAATTGATGTTGTTATTGGTTCCCTTTAATTGTAGAATTTCACACTTTTTATCCTGAAACTGGGAACCTCCATCTTGGCTTCAATGCCAGTCATATCAATCATTGTTATAAACCATGTCCTTTACACCTCGCAGTCAGCATAGAGTAAGAATACAGAGAAGAAGAGGCTTGAAACAATGTATTTTTTTTTTTGTGACATTGAAGCCGGAGAAGAGATATATCTTGGTGTCATCAGCGTACAGGTGATATGGAATCCAAAAGAGGTAATAAGTTTGCCAAGACAGGCAGTATAAAGAGACAGAGCCTTGGGGGACTCCAAACGAGAAGAGTTTGAAGAAGGACAGCATGATCAACGGTGACAAATGCAGCAGAGAGGTCAAGAAGAATTAGTATGGAGTAGTGGCCTCTGGATTTAGCTGTGATTAAGTCATTAGTAACTTTAATAAGAGCAGTCTCAGTAGAGTGGAGAGGGCGGAAGCCAGATTGAAGAGGGTCAAGTAGAGAGTTGGAATTGAGGAAGTAAGACATACGGGTAAAAGACAAGTCTTTCCAGAAACTTTGAGGGAAAAGGGAGCAGGGATATGGGACAATAGTTAGAGGGGGAGGACGGGTCAAGGGATGTTTTTTCAGGATAGGTACTACAGTGACATGTTTAAGGTTAGCAGGGACAATGCCAGAAGAGAGAGAGCAGTTGAAGATGTGTGTTAAGGAAGGCACAAGACAGGGGGAGGGAGATCTGATAAGGTGAGATGGGACAGGATCTAGCAGGCAAGTGGTGGGGCGAGAGGAAAAGAGAAGTGCAGCCACCTCTTGTTTAGTAGCCGGGGAGAAAGTCTGAAGGGTAGGAAAGGCATTAACTATGTGTGGTTGAGAAAGTGAATGGAAAGGTGGGGAGAATTCTTTCCATAGCTGTTCAATCGTGTCGGTAAAATAGCATGCAAAGCTATCGGCTGTAAGGTTAGTTTGGGGGGTGGCTACAGCAGGGCAAAGAAGAGAGTTAAATGTGTCAAAGAGACGCCTGGGATTGCAGGAGCATAAACTAATGAGAGGTTGAAAAGTATGACTGTTTAAAAGTATGACTGTTTGGCGAGGGCAAGGGCTGTGCTGTATGAACACTATATGAATCTATAATGGAGAAAGTCTGACTGGGTGCAAGACTTCCTCCAGAAGTGTTCAGCACAATGGAGCATCTTTGCAGGTAGCGTGTTGATCTGGTATGCCACGGTTGGGGACGTGTCCTCCTCGAGGTGCATGTTTGGAGGGGGGCTGCAGCGTTCAAGGCTGTATTATATATAAACATTGCCAGGAAGGAACAGGATAGGGAAGGGATGGCTAACATTTGAGAATCGATATCAGCTGCCAGCTGCTGGAGGACAATATAATTAAGGTTCCTCCTGAGTTGAGGGGGGTTAGGCTGAGGTTGTTGGGTGAGGGGGTACTCGGGAGAAAATGCTAAGAGGTGGTGATCAGATAGAGGAAATGGAGTGTTGCAGATATTAGATACTGTACATGAATAAGAGAAAATCAGGTTGAGATTATTGCCAGGTACATGAGTAGGAGAATTAGCCCACTGCGATAGGCCAAGGGAGGAAGTAATTGAAAGTAGTTTAGAGGCTGCTGAGGTCAAAGGTGGGTTAATGGGAATATTGAAGTCCCCGAGAATTAGGGATGGAATATTAGAAGAGAGGAAGTAGGGTAGCCAGGCAGTAAAGTGGTCAGGTGAGAGGAGAGGGAAACCAGGGGGGTGATAAATAATGGCAATGTTAGCAGAGAAGGGTTTGAAGAGGCAAATCAAATTAATTTCAAATGATGGGAAAGAGAGGAAAGGGGGGTGGGTAGAGGTTTGAAGGAGCAGTGATGTGATAGGAGAAACCCTACACCACCACCTTTACATTCAGAGTGTCTTGGGTTGTGGGTAAGTTGAAGACCACCAAAGGATAAAGATGCGGGGGTAGCAGTGTCAGAGGGGGAGAGCCATGTTTCTGTTAAAGCTAGTAAATCTAGGGAACAAGAGATGAAGAAGTCGTGGACAGCAGTGGAATTTGTAATATTGCATTCCAGAGGGCAGTATTGAAGGAGGATTTAGAAGAAGAGTAACATGAGATGGGTATGAGATTGGCTTTCCAGAGATGATACCTCTGCTTAGGCAATTCTGCAGAGCTTAGTTGCTTGTGAGTACTGGGTGTTGATAATCAATGCTGCTATATTGGGGCCCATTTTGAAATATAAAGTTTGGGGTTTAAAAAATATAATAAACACACCATTATGGGTGGGGAGACATGGAGATATTGAGGTGAATAGAGGGGAAAAACCTGAGGAGATAACATTTGGGATAAAAAGATATGAAGAATGGTGAAAGTCATAGACAGTGAACATAAATTTACATGAATCACCTGCTCTCAAGCAGGATTATATTTCAAGGTTGATATTTGAGTGGTACTTGATTTTAGATTTATTAAGATACATTTATAATATTATTTGGGTTCTAATATTACCAAAACGCAACAATAATTCTTGTAATCTTGTATAATTGAATGTCAGAAACAGTTATTCATTTTTAGAGGCAGTTCAAATTTATAAATGAAGACTGCCAATGCCATGCTGTCAATCAGAATTTGCATCTCATTTACATCTCAAGAATACCAATATATCAATTAAACAGTTTAGTTGCTAATATGTTAATAAGGAAGGAATGTATTAGAAATGTTCTATAAAAAAAGCCATGCCGAAATAAATGTTCTAGTTTTAGAATACATGTAAGACTTTATAAGAAATCTAATCAATAAAGAAAAAAGGGGAGCGTAAATAAAGAAAAATAACTTGAAGATAATTATAAAGAAGTCTCTTATTGCAGATCAAAATAGTTCCATGGAAATGTAGGAAAAACAAAGAAATAAAAACAAACAGTATCACTCTATTACTATTACTTTAAAGCACACTAACACTGTTGATAATGTAGATTAAAAATGTAGGTCTAATACAACAATGTTTACTAGCAACAGATATACATAAAAACAATTAAATCACAATAAAAACAGTGAATATATATATATATATATATATATATATATATAAACATACACATACACATAGATGGGAAAGTGGGGAAATTTGAGTTTTTGCCTCTTACTAGAGATTGCTGGTCAGTACATGTAGCATGACAAGCTGCCACTCACAAACGCTCAGCGTATTGTTGCAGTCCCCCAATTGCCTCCCTCTGTGACGCTCAGCTCCGTCTACTGTCGCAGTTTCAGGCGTTTCACCTGCGGTTCCATCACAACGTGAGTCATAATCTCCTCCATCTTTTATCCGGATATTTAAGGGCAAACAGTGTTAAGCCACTCTGAGATTCAATTAGTTATTGCACAAGTCAATTATTAACATATTCAATTGCAATTATCCATATGTCCAGCAGTATTACGTCAATTCCATTAACTCTTTCCATGCTAATAAAAACTAAACTGTCTATATATATATATATATATATATATATATATATATACACACACACATTTTATCTAACAGAGACAAAGACAATATAAACAGAAGAAAAAAAACTATTTTCCAAAAATCATTTTTTTTAAAAGAGAAATATTTTAGAAACATATTGAACAACATTAGGAAAAACAAAAAACAAAAAGGAGGACAAAATAATAACTGTATTGCAAGGCTACTGTATATATATATATAAACAAATGTAAAATGGTGTCATTTGCTAAAATAAAGATAAAAACAACCATATAGTCAATATATATATACATACATACAAATATATATTCAAAATATATGAAATGTATACACCACCTTTACTTAAAAAATGGAGCACTACACTAATGAGATGAAAAAAAAATGTTTTTAAAAAATTTCACATTTCAAAATCGTTATTTAATCAATTGAAGATTATATTAGCTTTAGTGTACTAATAATCTTAATTTTAGTAATGACAGGAGGCGAATATTTGCATATCTTTCTTTACTGAAAACTCCAGCAGCATAGAAACAGTAACAACCAATCAGAAAAAAGATATGATGCCCATAAAAGGCCCTGTCTATGACATCACTTCCTCTTTCTTTGAGGCGAAACAGAATATAACAGTAAGAACATAAACAACTATAGGTAACCGATCAATAACATAACAGGGAACATGACTTTGGTAATTTTCCGATGAATTGGTATGGTAGATGAGTCTTCGTCCTGAAGAGAAGACGTTCACGCTGAAAGAAAAAGAAAAAAGTGAAAGGTCTCTATAGTGGAAACTTGTCCGCATATAATAACCGATCAGAGTCTGATAATCTCAATGACTAGTATGTAGAGAAAATTGTTAATACTATATACAATTCGAACTATAATACATGTAATAATGAAAACATAACATACATCAAGGAATATGAGCAAGAAACCAATTAACCAGTACGAAGAACAGTTACCTGTCTGAAAAATAAAACCGTCTTAACGTGCATGTCTTCCTGAACCCTAAACCCGATGTGTGTAATGTGGAGTAACCTGGGGGGGTCCTATAGGGTGGGAAATATTCGCCTCCTGTCATTACTAAAATTAAGATTATTAGTACACTAAAGCTAATATAATCTTACCACATGACAGGAGGCTTCATATTTGCATTTTTAACCACGGGGTTGCCTTGCACTGGGACGTGTGCCGCTGATATGGCTGATCTGATCACATTGAGGGATCGGTATGATCGGCCTAAAGCGAACAGATGGGAAAGGTAGTTAAGGATTAATGGGATAGGGGCAGTAAAGGGATCGGAGTCCCTTTCCACGCACCAATTACACCAGGCAGACCAGGCTGAAATGTAGCATTTCCTGGTGTCGGGAGCCCATGAGTCCCATAGGAGATCCTTAGCTGACTGTGATAGGCCGATGACCG
Organism: Pelobates cultripes; assembly: GCA_933207985.1. NCBI lineage: Eukaryota > Metazoa > Chordata > Amphibia > Anura > Pelobatidae > Pelobates > Pelobates cultripes. The sequence continues at coordinate 261,965,659 of OW240913.1, forward strand.
ACCAGGATCCCCTGAAATCGTCCAGGCCACCAGTTCTAATTGTCTGTTCAGGACGAGATCGTGGGTTTCCCCTCGAGGTCCCGTCAGAAGTAGAGGGAAGTTCGGAAGCAGCAGTGGGGTCTCCTGAGACATCTCTAGCAGCTCTGGGAACCATGGTTGACTCCGCCAGAGGGGTGTCACTAGGAGGAGAGATATCCCGTGAATGCGCGTGTGTCGGAGTACGCGTGGGATCATGGAGAATGGTGGGAAAGCGTATCCCCCTTCCATGGGCCAGGTTTGTAGAAACGCATCTACGGCTTCGCCCTTGGGGTCTGGAAGCCAACTGTAGTATCTCGGTAGTTGGTGATTCGTCCTGGAGGCGAACAGGTCCAATATTAGTGGTTCCTTCTGTCGGCGTAGCTCCCTGAAAACTTCCTCGTTGAGTTTCCAATCGCTGTTGTCTCGCCAGTGGCGTGAGAACCAGTCCGCCGTCAGATTGGAGGTTCCCGGCAGGTATTCCGCCTGTAGGGTGATGTTCCGTGTCAGGCAGAAGCTGTAAATCTCTTTCGTGGCTTCTGTTAGTGCCCTTGACCTTGCTCCGCCCAGGCGGTTGACGTATTGCACCGCCGAAATGTTGTCCATGCGGAGCAGAATGCAACAGTTCGACTTGTCTTTGGCCAGGCTGCGGATCGCGAAGGATCCTGCGATCAGTTCCAGGCAGTTGATGTGTAGGTTCGTCTCCTCCCCTTGCCATGGGCCTCCCGTGGAGGCGTCTGTGCAGTGTGCGCCCCATCCCCACAGACTGGCGTCTGACTCCACGATGAAGTCCGGGGACGGGCCGAATATCGCCTTGCCATTCCAGGCTTGTATGTGTAGTAACCACCATCGAAGTTCTGCTCTCACTTCTGTCGACAGTGGGATCCAGTGGTCGTATGAATGTCCCGTGCGTAAGTATTTCGCCTTTAGTCGTTGCATGGCCCTGTAGTGTAGGGGCCCCGGGAATATCGCCTGTATGGAGGATAAGAGAAGCCCTACTATCCGGGCAAGCATTCTGAGCGGTATCGTATCCATCTTTAGTACCCGTCTGATTTCCTTCCGTATTGAGGCTATCTTCGTTGTCGGTAGTCGTAACACGCAGTCCTTCGAGTCGATGTCGAAGCCTAGGAGTTGGATCGACTGGGAGGGAAAGAGAGACGATTTTTGCCTGTTCACTACGAAACCCAAGGATTCCAGTAAGTGAACTACAAATTTCGTCTGCGATCGTAGTCTGGAAGCGGATTCGCAAAAAATCAGCAAATCGTCCAGGTATACGAGACATCGTATGCCCAACGTTCGAATGTGAGCCATCACCGGTCTCAGCAGTTTCGTGAAACACCACGGAGCCGAGCTGAGGCCGAACGGCAGGCATGTGAACTGGCATGTGTGTCCTCTCCATAGGAAGCGAAGGAAGCGTCGGCAGTTGGTGTCCACCGGTACGGATAGGTACGCGTCTTTGAGATCTAGACGCGTAAACCAGTCGTTCCTGGTGAGAAGGTCTTGTAACAGATGTATTCCCTCCATCTTGAAGTGCCTGTACACCACGTAGGTGTTCAGGTTTCGTAGGTTGATGACTGGTCTGTAGTCACCGGTTTTCTTCTTGACTAGGAAAATGTTGCTTAGGAAACTTCCTTCTCTCGGGGCGAATTGGATCGCGCCCTTTTTGAAGAGTGTGTGAATCTCTTCGTCTACTAGGCGCTTTTGGTCCGCCGACATGTGCATCGGAGTAGGGGGAGTGGTTTGTATGGGTTGCGTGTAAAACTCTATCACGAAGCCTTTCACCGTCTGGAGAACCCAGGCATCCGTGGTGATGAGTCGCCAGTTCTGTAAGAAAAGGGACAGGCCACCTGCTACAAAATTGGACACAGATTGGTATGTAAGTGGACTCACCATTAGAGAAATGGCTGCGTCCTCGACCTCTGAAGCCTCTGGTTCTTCCCGTACCTCTGTACGATGGTCTCTGTGTTGTGGACGCTTGGAGCTTGCGGGTAGGATCTGGAACCTGTCGCCCAGAAGCGGCTGGTGGCTCGGTTCCGTTGCCGACCAGCCCTCCCAAAAACACCTCTTCCTGCGGGGGTGTGGAAGACCTGCTTGAGCGAGGTTTGAGCCTTGTTCAAGGTGGTGAAGAGGTTGACGTGCTTCTTAAGCTCCGTGATGAAATCGTCGCCAAATAAAAGGCCTTGCGCCTTCGGGCCAAATTCCTTTGCCCCTAGATCCAGGAGCTTGTTGTCTATGCGTATTAGCGCTGACTTGCGTCTTTCGGTGCACAATGCCGCGTTTGCGTTGCCCAGTAGGCAAATTGAACGCTGAGCCCATTCCCGTATAATATTGGGGTCCAGCTGTGAGCCCTGGCTGAGCGCTAAGTCTGCAAAATACAGCATCTTGGTAATGGGGCCTAGTAAATCTAGCACTTTGTCCTGTGCCGCCTTTAAGCCTTTTTCCACGCCTTTTCGGGGGTCCCGTCCCGAACGTGACATGAAGACCACCACCGTGTTATCAAATTCGGGCGTGAGTGCTACCTTGTCGGGTAGCAGTGGTCTGGGGCACTCGGCTTTGAGGCGTGCTCGCACCTCTTTCTCCAGAGGCTTACGTAGCCAGTAGTGTACGAACTTCGTTAGGTGGTCCGGGAGGCTCCACTCCGAGGAGCGAGGGTGTCGGATACTTCGGGGGTCGAAGAGGGGGTTTCCCAGATCGTCCACGAACATTCCGTCCTCTGTCTTGCCGAGGTTGGTGCCACTGGTGCTTGCTCTGTCCCGGTCGTCACCGAGTACCGTCTCTCTGACGTATTTTGAGGAGGTGGGAAAATCTTGCCACTCTTGCTCATCCGAATGGGAGCCTTCCTCACGCCATTCGTCCACTACGTCCAGGGTATGAGGCGCACAGAAGTCGTCCTCGTCGGAGGAAGGCGGAGGTGGTGGTTTGGACAGTCGTTGTTCATAGTTCTTAGGACGCTTGACGGACGTTTTGCTTTTGGTCACAGTGGAAGGGGGGCTAGAGCCCTTCCGTTGCCGTTTTGCCTTGGATATTTCCGAGCCGGAGGCTTCCATCGGATCTGAAGGGCTGGCGTCGCCCTGGGTTTGTGGTAGCGCTCTCAGGAGAGCTTTTTCCACTGAGGCCGCTACGGCGGCATTTATCATAGCCTGGAAATCCTGTGTGGCTTGGGTGTCTTCCATGGCTCAGTGGGGTTTTTCCCTTTCCTGTTTGGGTGACAGAGGCGAAATGTCAGGATATATGCTAGATATGGGTATCTAGAGTGCCCAGCTCCTTGTACAACTGGGGTTCATCCAGGGTAGTTGCCCGTTCTAAAGTGGGGCAGAACGTAAGGCTCTGAGATTCGAAAAGGCCACCCTATAGGCAGGGTGGTCCGGTATGTGTCAGTGGTGGTGGTGCGTATGGACTCACCACAGTTGTACATCAGAGCCGTATGCACGGATTGTCATCAATAATAATAAATATTAATGTAATAGCGTAGTCCCACGTGCATGTAGTTGGGGTTCACCCCAGGTGGTGTGCCATGGACACCCACGTAATAGTAAATGGTGGTGTGCCAGAGGACACCCACGTAATAGTAAATGGTCTGCGTGGCCTAGCATGCTTGTCTGGGGGGTCACCCCAGGTGGTGTGCCATGTAAAAAATACCCAGAGGACACCCACGTTTGTGTGTACCTATAGGTACAGTAATGCAGTATGACCCAGTGTAGGGTATATCAGTGTGCTCAGTCTCCTTTAATGTTCTGTATATGTTTTACATTTGCTGTGTATTGGGACTTGCCCAATTGTAATGCATGCTTGTTTGTCCTCCCAAACCTCTGGGTCTCTGAGGATGAAAAAATATATAATAACCATAATGGGCCCAGGGTCCTTTAATACTCCGTGTGTGCAAGCTAGTGCCAGCACTTGGGGGAGGAGGACAAGGTTAGGGGGTGAGCAGGAGTGCTGATCGGGTGAATCCCGATCCGCAGTGAGCGTACAGAGCGGCCGTCTTGTATCTCGCGAGCCGCGAGATCCAAGATGGCCGCCGCTCGCAATCGAAGCAGCACGACGGAGCTCGCGGTCGCGGGTCCGGAGTGCGGGGTGTAGAAGGTAAGGGGCCCAGCCTCCCTCCACCCGTCCCCACACCCTCCCTGAGAGTCTATGAGGTGGGTCCGTGGAGCGCACGCGGCACGGCAGCCGGGCGCCCGCGGACCGCACAGGAGATCAGTGAAAACAAAAGGCTCGGTAGAAAGGAGAGTTAAGAGGGAGGGGAACAGGTATAGGAGGTCCAGGGAAAACAATTTAGGTAAAATAAGTTCAAATAAAGAAAAAGCAGTACAAAATTATTAAGTATCCATAGAGGGAAAAAATACTCTGACCTGTGTAGGCTGGAGCAGCAAAGAAAGAGGAAGTGATGTCATAGACAGGGCCTTTTATGGGCATCATATCTTTTTTCTGATTGGTTGTTACTGTTTCTATGCTGCTGGAGTTTTCAGTAAAGAAAGATATGCAAATATGAAGCCTCCTGTCATGTGGTAAAATTTGGGATTAAAGCATCTGATTCAAAAACCGATCTTATCTCCGCCTGCCACAACCTCTTAATAAAGTGGCTCATGTATGATGATATGGTCACATTTAAAAAAAAAGGTACTTAATGAAATTAATCAAATAAAACCCCTCAATAGATTTCAATTGAATTTACCCTACAAGAACAAAGGGCATTAAAAGATCTGCAAAATTATAAAAAAAAATATTGTAACACACTGATTGGTGGTCTGAGCTTTTGTGAGTGGCAGCTTGTAATGCTGCATGTACTTATCAGCAATCTCTAGTACGAGGCAAAAACTCAAATTTTCCCATTTCCCCTCTGTGTATACATATACTGAATATTTAAGTGTATCAGATGCCCCCATGTATAAGACAACCCCTATTTTTTGAGTCCAAATTTAGGAAATAAATATTTTAAACATCAGATAGAACTTTGATATTTTAGAGGTGATTTCTGAGGAGAACATCACACTTCTGATTCTCATGCCTCCCCTGTGCTACAGTACTCTGTGAAGTTAATGGCTCTTTTGTGCAGTTTCCACAATACAGCTGGTGGTATGAACGCATGCTGGGACATCTCAGCAGTATTCCCTCTGCCCACTGCTCCCCATTTCCTCCTACATAAATATAAATCAGAAAGCAAGACCTACCTGAGGTGGAGCATACCTTAATATGGCTGCTCTTTTTATGGTGTGGCATGTCTCTGGAGCTCCGTTGGTGGTAAGTTCTGACATCTGCTGGAGCTCCCACGCAAATAGGTACCTCTTCCTCCTTGCCACAGGATTCAGAAGTGGATCGGCAGAAGGGAGACCAGATATTTGTGGGCTATGGCACACGGGAATGCGTCAGACGCCATCTTGTGGGTTTCTCGTGTGGGGTTTTTTAACCCCTGCAGTGACATTCCGTGTATAGGATGACCCACAATTTAAGAGTAAAAAAAATTAGAATAAAACATAGTCTTATACATGGAAAATACGGTATATCTTTTTATACATCTTTTCTTTTATGATTTCATTGTTTTTATGTATATCTGTTGTTAATAAACATTGTTGTATTATATCTACATATTTACTCTATATTACCAGCAGTATTAGTCTGCCTTAGAGTAACTTTTTCTCTATTGATTATATTATTGTTGCTGTGTATCAGGGTTTTTGTTTTTTTCCTTAGGGTGTAAAGCACTTAAGTGTGAAGCTGCTTCTGAATGCATACACAATTCTGTATATAATTATAACCACTGGTGTATTTTAAAAGGTAATGGTGTATTTATTGAAAGGAGGTCTTTTCCCAATCCCCACCACCACCACCTAAATGCCTTTTTAGCGCTCCTATTAGTTTTTATTTTTATATAATTTTATAATAAATCTATATTACCAGTAGATCCAATTGCTTAGTTGGAGAATTGCACAGGTTAATATTGTTAATAATAACACCAAGTCTCCCTAAAAGTAGAAAGCAAAACATATCTTTATCATAAGAGAATTAAATGATCCTGTGTAATTCAAGGTATTTCCTCACATAATATTGCTTTGTTAATAATACAAGGGAAAATATCCACCCCAATAACAACTCCCGCTCATTAAAGCTTACCTTCAGGGATTAAATCATTTTAAACCATGGTTTAACCCTAATTTTGGACCACCAATGTCCAACACTGTTGCCCCCTGCATCCTTTGACCTGGCCACTGCAGTATGTGGAAGATTTGCCAGAATGCCAGTGGATGATGCCCTCAGTCAATCACTATCCAGCCATTGATGTAAACAGTAACGTTACATTGTTATCTAAACTGTAATTCTCCCATTCATATCCATGGAAAAAAAAGTTATATTCGATTACCATAAAATATGCCATTCTCTTATAATAAAACTTAGTTTGACATTCTTTAAGGAAGGTGAGATGCATTATCCTCATATTTAAATTAAAACTTTAAAAGAAAACCGTACATATATATGATTAAAAGCATTTATTTTACAAAGGGAATCAAATGAAGCACGTTCAAACATATTCTGCGGACATTAGTCAGAGAAAACAAATTGTTCATAAATTTGACATAATGTTTGTATTTATCAAAATGCTCATAAATATTTTAAAAGAAAGTTGACTTTTTATTTCCCTGAGTTTATGAGACATGCTAAATCCCTTAATGGCATTATTTTCCTATAACATACATTTCAATACAATATATCTCCCATTACCTGTAAACAAAACATTTCCTACTGTATTTATATTTCATATGGAAAATGAAAAAAAAAAAAAATACAGGATTGTTTCTACTTCCTGTATAAATTAAGCCACCCACATACAGATGTGTCAACATATTGGGTATTATTAGTTTAGAACTAGTTAAGGATTTTAGTAAAAAATTTATTGTAAGCATCTAACCAAATATGATTTTATATTTTTATATATTTTTTTACTATTGTTTTCTTTATTATACAATCCATACATTGCGTACATGATATATCATACTATAATGTAATATAAAACTATATATATTCTGTACAATTCCTAGTTTTGCTTGTCATCCATTTAACCACCAGATGGCACTCACATACACAATCAGCTAAAACAAAAAATATCAAATGTTTGCGAATACATACATATGTTTTAATAATTACAAATATGTTTCAAATAGGGGTTTATTCACTAAATAGTGAATCAAGGTGGATTGAATACATAACACACAATATTGACAAAATACTCAAGTTTTGAATACAGATGAGTTTAGAACTTTAATACGTTTTCGGTTACTAGATTTTTAAGTTATGTTTTAAATTCACCAAAAGTCAATGTTTGGAGAATAAAATCAAACTAAACTACGTAATCTGCAAGGTGTTATAATTTACCAAAGAATAATCGCATACATAGAAGAAAATATTTTACCTTACTAAACTATTAAAAGTTAAAAAGGCCCTCTCAGCACATTAGCCACTGCCAGCAGGCTATTGCTTCATAGTCATTATGTGTTTAGAGTGTCCCTTTAGGTGTTAGAGTGTGATGAATATGCCAGGAACACTTTTTGTACTGCAGATATATATATTGTCTGTTTTATTGTTGTTGCTTTCCTTAATTTTAAGTTGTGCACGTGACTAACCTGGTTGCCCTTCTATTTTTCGGTAAAGTCAGAGTTGAATATAGATTACTACCTTAGTTATGCAATATACTCCTGTGTGAAATTGTTCTGTACCCCCATCTTGCTGTCTTTGTATATATTTTCTATTATGTGTATTATCTATGTTTACTACCGTTTTCCCCAAAAAATAAGACATCCCCCAAAAGTAAGCACTAGTCACTAGTTCGCTTATCTATGTTCGGGAAATCCCCCGAACGTAGGCCTACTTTCAAGCAGGTGCTTGCTATTATTTTTCACCATAATAGGACATCTCCCGAAAATAAGCCCTAGTGCTTTGTTCGGGGGAAAAATTAATATAAGACCCAGTCTTATTTTAAGGGAAAGACGGAATAAACTTTCTGTAGGCTATAATAAGATAAGCCTTGCATCAAATACATTTGTTTGTGACTCTGTGACTATGGGCACCTGAAGCAGAGTTTAAAGGAATCTTATTAAATACAGTGTCTCCAGTATTATGGTTGTCCAAGTCACTGGATGTACCTATAGTCTCCTAAGGTCAGTTCAGTCATGCTAACCACCCAAAACACTAAAAAGTTATTAGTGGAAACGTGTTGCAGCATTTTGTTTATTGTTTAGAATGTAGTCAACTTTAAAGGATCACTATAGGATCAGGAACACAAACATGTATTCCTGACCCTATAGTGTTAAAACCACCATCTAGCCCCCCTGGGCCCTTCATGCCTCCATAAATATAGCAACATATTACTGTATTCAAGCCAGAAGCTGTAGATCTGCATGCTGTTTGCCTAAAAAAAAAAAACAAGCAGTCTGCTGACATCATCAGAAGTGGTAGCCTGAACCAATCACAGTGCTTCCCCGTAGGATTGGCTGAGACTGACAATGAGGCAGTTCAGGGGCAGAGCCAGCATGATTCAAACACAGCCCTGGCCAATCAGCATCTCCTCATAGAGATGAATTGAATCAATGAATCTCTATGAGGAAAGTTCAGTGTCTGCATGCAGAGGGAGGAGATACGGAATGATTGGATGCATTTTAGGCAGCCATGACCAAGGAAGGATCTCTAACAGCCATATGAGGAGTGGCCAGTGAAGTTATCACTAGGCTGTAATGTAAACACTGCATTTTCTCTGAAAATACAGTGTTTACAGCAAAATAGCCTGAAGGTAATGATTCTACACTCCAGAACAAATTCAATAAGCTGAAGTTGTTCTGGTGACTATAGTGTCCCTTTAAAGAGAGGCTACAGACAAAACATGTAAACTGCAACTATATAATGACAATCATTAGAGATAGAGACATTTTTGGTAATATATGTATGGTGTGGTATTCGGTTTGATATTGATGTAAAGGCTGTGCTGAATAGTGCTGAAGTAATGATTCACATACACAGTCATTGGTTTACTCTTATTGGCTCAAATTAGACATTTTTGAGACGTGAGCAGGGAATTACAAACAGGAAGCTGAGGAACTGCTGATCTGCAAAAATACAGAGGGAGAAAAAGTATATTTACGTTTAACATTTCACAAAACCTTTTATGCAGCGGCAACATAATGATGAAAGAGTAACAAATTCACATGACTATTTAGCACATAGAATCCCACTAAACAGTTTCTGATGCTTCTTTTTCTCCGTTTGTCTTGGTATTTCCCTCTATTAATTTGTGTATCATGCTATAGTAGTCCGGATTCGCTTTGAAATTGTAAGATGAGGATATACGCTGCCATTCTCTGGAGGTCGGCATTACGAATGGATCAGGTTGGGTCTGTTCAAAAAAACTTGTAACATTCCTTTCTGCAAAGCTGATGGCAAGCTCATTAGTTTTTTTATCAACCATCTCCTGCTCATGTCTTATATAACTTTTCCAAAATTTCCTCTGTCGATAACGAACTGGTGAGCAACATCGACTTGCGCATATACTTAGCACTGCTAGAAGTAACACAGCAGCAATTAAAGTCCAACCGATTATCTAAGAAAAGAAAGCAAAACCATGAAAGCTAATTAAAGATAAATATGTCGGTCAGGTATCAGTTTGAAGGAACCTTCTGTTGGAGTAGTAATCTCAGTCATATATAATATGTGTATTGACAGTAAGTTGCCAGTGTGTATTGGAATTCTAAATAAAGGGCACTGCCACATTTTTGGCACAAATTCATAACTAACTCACTAACAGGGTATTTACTTAAGTCAGGCATTCATAGTGAATTTCACATTTAAAGGGACACCAAAACACCAAAAGGGATGCATTTAACCTCCTAAGGACTGAGCCAAATGTACACGTTGTGATCAAAACAAAACGTAACCAAAACCTGGAATTTGACTGTTTATGTCTGTTCAACTGTATTTCACCTCTTTTATATTAAGTGCACCCACACTTATTATATATCATTTTATTCAGGGGAAACAGGGATTTCATTTAACGTCAATATTTAGCTATGAAACCTAATTTAATATGAATAAAATATAAAAAAATGGGGGGAAATGTTTTTTTTAGTTCTACGTGACATTTTAACGGTGAATGTCATAATACTGTTAGCTTTACTGGAATAAAATACACATATTTGTATTCAGCAATGTCTCACATGTAAAACAGTACCCCCTATGTACAGGTTTTTATGTTTTTTGGGGGAAGTTAAAGGGTCAAATATAGCATGTTACATTTTTCAGGTTATGCACATTGAGATTCGCCAGATTGGTTATGTTGCCTTTGAGACCAAATGGTAGCCCAGGAATGAAAATTACCCCCATGATGGCATACCATTTGCAAAAGTAGACAACCCAAGGCATTACAAATGGGGTATATCCAGTCCTTTCTAGTAGCCACTTAGTTACAAACAAATTTAGCATTCATATTTGTTTGTGTGTGAAAAATGCAAAAAACTAAATTGAATGCTAATTCTGGCCAGTGTTTGTTACTAAGTGGCTACTAAAAAAGACTGGACATACCTTGGGTTGTCTACTTTTGCAAATGGTATGCCATCATGGGGGTAATTCTCATTCCTGGGCTACCATACAGTCTCAAAAGCAACATAACCAGTGGGGAAAAAAGGAAACTCAAGCCTTATATTTGACTCAGTAACTTTTGAAAACACCATAAAACCTGTACATGGGTGGTACTGTTGTACTCAGGAGACTTCGCCAAACACAAATATTAGTGTTTCAAAATAGTAAAATGTATCACAACAATATCGTCAGTGGAAGTACTGTTTGTGTGTGAAATATGCAAAAAACTGCATTTGTGTTCAGCGAAGTCTCCCAAGTAAAACAATAACCCCCATGTACAGTTTTTATGGTATCCTAGAAAGTTACAGTGTTAAATATAGGGCTTGCAAGCCAAATTCTCTGGACTTTCAGCCTGGGCTGTCAGGCAGGTCCCACAAATTGTAATTAATAAAATAACTTGATTATGTAAAAATATTATATAAATATATTTGTAGAATTGAAAAAATATATATATATGTATATGTTTTAAGGCCATTTGGCCTGTATTTGTGGGAGGGGCTTAAATTAATTCACTCCCCTATATAAGGGACACCCCTTACCTGACTCATATCGCTTGAGGTCAGCATCAGAATGATTTCCACTTCCGGGTCATCCAGACGCCATTTTACCTGATTACTCCATGAGGTTTTCTAACTTGAGCTGTGTCAGGAATTCAGCCACAGGCTTTTCCGGCCTATCACCTTCTTTCTTCAATCTATTGCTGTGGATGGTGTCCAAGTGACTCACAAACCGTAAGTCGGCCTACCCGTTACGCCAGGCACCATGCACGGGTCAGGTCCTCACTTTACGGCTGCATTTGGTCTAAATCTGTCCTAAAACCATTGCATCATTTGTTTAAACTCACTTGTTTATATCTGTCACTGGCTCATTTCGAGCATTAGCATACTCCCAAACAGGTGAGGGCCTCACCTGTCACTCCCCTTCCTATTTTTCTGGTTACTGTCACCGAGAGGCCAACATCCTGCCACAACGTTCGGTGGCCACACAAAATCCCCTCGCGCCAAGCATAGATAGAGCCTCTCAAGCCACTTGGCAACTAGCAGGGCCTCACCAGTCACCCAAAAAAAAACACCAAGCCTAATCGTTTCGCCTTACGGCTTAGCTAGCAAGCCGGTACAAGACCCCTGGGTACAAATATATAATTGCAATCTTTATTGTTATTTAAGTATTTCTCAAAAAGATGGTAAAGAATCACCTCTTCCTAGCACCATGGCTAGAAGTGATATCATATCATTTGTTTAAACTCACTTGTTTATTTCTGTCACTGGCTCATTTCGAGCATTAGCATACTCCCAAACGGGAACACATTCTGTTTCAATTGCCTAAACATACTAGGCAATTCTGTGCGTGCATTTCGAATCTCACTGCTCGTTTCGTTTTGTTTCCCTGACATACCAGGCTCACGGTTCGTGCAATTTTCTACCAAACGGGAACTAGTTCATGCATTTACTATTGTACTACACACACGCTTCGTGCGTTTACAACCCATGAACAGAACTTTGGTTTGTTACAATGACTGTTATTAAGCTATTATGTTCACTTATTGTATATTGTCAAACGGGCACTGTTTGTTTCCCTGTCACACAACTATAATGCTGGGGCATAGCTCACAAACAATGTTTCACATAAACCACACTGACCCCTACAGGTCACTCTCAAAATCTCACGTTAACCTTGCATTTGGATTAACCCCTTAAGGACCAAACTCTGGAATAAATGATATGTCACACATGTCATGTATCCTTCAGGGGTTAAAGGGTATTTTACCATACAATCAGAATTTCTGACCCCTACTGGTCAACAGCAAAACTGTCTTCACATGTCATATACAATTACCAGCCAATATAAATTACGCATAAGATTGTTTTAAACATAACCATAAACCATGAATTAAACTCCAACACGGGCTCAACTTCAGGTTTAATTCACAATAATTTACATTTCACATTAACACTAACAGTGGTTCTATCAACACTGCCACCTACAGGTCTGTCAAGTACATTGACAATTTTCATGGGGTTTTACAAACACCAAAACACTGACCCCTATAGGTCAACAGACAAACAACATTTCACATACCAATCAGTATCAACTACACTGCCACCTATAGGGCACTCGGCAGATCTCCAGTGCACTTGCATTTTGCAACTCCATGTTCACTTGCCATTCAATAAGGCATACAACAATTCACATAGCAAGCAGTATATCAATATCTGTTATAAATACACATATTATTACACAGTAGCACACGCATCTGTATATACGTAACTGGTAATATGGTTCACATACATACAGCACTTAATGGGTTAAGATTGATACATATTTAACCAGTATGGATATGATGTTTAATATTTACATATCACGGCACTTTACTTTCACATATACTGTATGTTTTAAGATAAGCTTGGTCTATGCCATATTTCCTTATGCCATACGATTTTATCCATTCAGGTTACAGTTACTACTAAAAAACCTATAAGGATTGTCAGGTTCAATACCATACTACCAGGTACGTACACCTGCTCACGTAGTTATCCATCTCTTACCTTCCCTGGAATAGTAATAGTGTACCGGCAATTAGGGTTCTAGGGCCCAATAGGTATTACCCCCTTTTTTCTCTGCATTATGCTTCAGTTAGTGGTCCCGCGAGGCCAACACCCCGCCTCACACTCGGAGGCATACACCCCTCGGGCCACTCGTGAGCTAGCCGCCTCGCATTGTATCATAGAGAGGGCCTCACCTGTCACTCCCCTTCCTATTTTTCTGGTTACTGTCACCGAGAGGCCAACATCCTGCCACAACGTTCGGTGGCCACACAAAATCCCCTCGCGCCAAGCATAGATAGAGCCTCTCAAGCCACTTGGCAACTAGCAGGGCCTCACCAGTCACCAAAAAACACCAAGCCTAATCGTTTCGCCTTACGGCTTAGCTAGCAAGCCGGTACAAGACCCCTGGGTACAAATATATAATTGCAATCTTTATTGTTATTTAAGTATTTCTCAAAAAGATGGTAAAGAATCACCTCTTCCTAGCACCATGGCTAGAAGTGATACACCTTCATCTCTTACCTTCCCTGGAATAGTAGTAATGTACTGGCAATTAGGGTTCTATGGCCCAATAGGTATTACCCCCTGTTTCTCTGCTTTACGCTTTGGTTAGTGGTCCCGCGAGGCCAACACCCCGCCTCACACTCGGAGGCATACACCCCTCGGGCCACTCGTGAGCTAGCCGCCTCGCATTGTATCATAGAGAGGGCCTCACCTGTCACTCCCCCTCCTATTTTCTGGTTACTGTCACCGAGAGGCCAACATCCTGCCACAACGTTCGGTGGCCACAAAAAAAAATCCCCTCGCGCCAAGCATAGATAGAGCCTCTCAAGCCACTTGGCAACTAGCAGGGCCTCACCAGTCACCAAAAAACACCAAGCCTTATCGTTTCGCCTTACGGCTTAGCTAGCAAGCCAGTACAAGACCCTGGGTACAAATAATAATTGCAATCTTTATTGTTATTTAAGTATTTCTCAAAAAGATGGTGAAGAATCACCTCTTCCTGGCCCCCCCGGCTAGAAGTGATACACCTTCAAGCAGAGGAGATGTGGCTCCGACCTAAGGAGGCGACAAATCCCCTACCCTGCCACAGCAAGGAAAGCAGAGTTATTCAAACTCCTCCATACATCAATGGACAACACGGAGGCAGGGGAAGGCCCAGCAACACCAACTCAGGTGACACCCAGGCCATGCTAGCTCACTCATAAACTCATGAGCCAAAAAATTTACGACAGACTGGCAATTTCGAGTCAGTCACAGCCCTCACAAGGCTGGGCCTCACGCTACTGTACAACCAGCACCAACCGAAACTCGGTTACTTGGTACAAGACGTTAACCCTGCACATATGATCCCGGCACATTGGGGAAACAAGGCATATATATGTATGATGATGTATCTATGATGGTCAGACCCAGGGATTCTAGGTAAATCGGGAACTGACCATCCCTTGGTTGTGTTGGCATTTGGAATATGTAGAGATGCTTATTTGTGCAGGTACCCATACAGAAGGGATTTTCTCCCAAACAAACGGGTGAGCACTCTCAGGCTCCAGGTACCAGCACCTCTGAACTACCATAGACAATTGGTATTAGTAGTTGCATTGCATATAGACTGTTGCATATATGTTCAAATCATTCAGGGCACATGACAAACCATGTGTCCCAATGCAACTTGCAAATAACGTACTCACCATCTGTACACACCAATGCATTTTCAACACTACTGACTCATCACCCTTCCAGACTTGTAGTAGAGTTACTAAGGCTCTGGAGCTTCAAAGGGCTCCCATACAGGTATCATAAATAAACTCTCAAGGAATATAGCATGCCCTCACTTACAGTCAGCACAACAGAACCGTCGGCTGTAAACACACTCATAGCCAAGATTTGCAGAGGGGTTTTTACTTGGGTTTTCCAATCTCCACCATTTACAGCATGGCACCAAACACAAACGCATTGGTATTGTCACAAGGGAATCTTCCCTTAAACAAAGACTAACCATAGACTTATTGGCACCACACACCTTCGCTACCCCAAGTCTCAACTCCCTCATACCCTCCGAGGAGTTTCCTTACTATACACACCATTGATCTACCTTTACAGCTATCACTCAAGCAGGGGTTGAAGCTTCGTTAAGTAAGACCAATATCATCAACACAGTAAACAGCTACCATCTACCCTACAAACTGGCACTTACATGGCATAAAATGGGCAATCCTTTCCCCGCTAAAAGCAGCTGCTGTGGCATGGGGTAAATCATGGTCAGGGTCATCAATCCGTTGTTACTCAGACAACTAAGCACATGTCATATCATCAACAAATGCCACTCATCATCCATACGATCATGGTATTGCTGGGGAACTCACTTGGTTGGCCACTTACCACATTTCTTTTACTTTCATGTACCAGGCGGTGGTATACATCCTTGCCGACAATTGTCTCATTTATATTCCAGGCACGTTAATCATACGCTTCCTACAGCCTTATATACAGTCACGGCCACTCTTTCGTTCCAGAGACAAAATCATGGATTAGACATACTCATGCAGCATAGCATGCACTATCCCACCTAGCACTTTCATCCCATACTTGTAGAACGCACCTATTCACCTGGCTTTAAAGAATCTCATTGGAACACGACATAGCTCAACCTGTGTCATAACATTTCTCCTAGGTTTTGCTTCATTTTTTGCCACCTTAAACTAAAACCATCTCACACACCATTAATTATATATTTTACAGGCATTCAACAACACAGGATAACCTATGGCCAAAACTACCATAACTTCATGCTATCATACCAGACAAGAATATACTCAGAGGTTTTCAGGAATCCATCCCCCCACGTTCCTCTCAGATATTACCAATAGCCATCCAACTTTTCCATCCTTATCGGACCTATTAGAGCTACAACCTTTCAATTATACTACCAAGTTGGCCATTACCAGCCATGCACACTGCCTTTTATGCCTTTCTCAGGCCAGAGAATCCACTACCATAACCACCACTCAGACAGATCATTGTCTTCAACGATCCCACGTGTGTAAACACATATATCATTACCTATTGGCTCTACCACATTCCGAAACGAGTCAACACGCACCAACAGTAGAGATAACATACTATCCTACCCACAACAAATGGTGTCCAGTTGCGGTCCTAGATTCCTACCTTCAAAAATCCTTCAAGGAATTAAATACCGTAATGCATTTAAGGAAATGTCTGGTTAATTTGTATATATTGTTGACTGTATTAAATCTTTGATTATTCTTTTTGCCCTCTTTATTTACAGGCCTACCGTATCGTCGGTCTCGGCACACCACAACCGACTTGCTCCCTTTATACTATCCTACGCTTATGCTGGAACCTTACTCCATATACGGCTATTTGCCCCAAACACAAATATATATATATATATATATTTATATGTGTATATATAACTTTTTTTAGTATTGTTATTTATATATAGTTATATAGAGAGAGAGATATAGATATTTAGATACATATATGTATTTATAATGTCATTCTAAATGTATTTTGAATTGAATATATATGTATATTAATATCAAAATACAGTTAGAACAAATTACAACTGGTATATATTTTTTTTTTTATTTTTTTTTATTTGTTCTTATTCATTTTTTAAATTGTATTTATTGATTATTTTTATTTTATATGTATTAAGGCCGTTTGGCCTGTATTTGTGGGAGGGGACATGTGTTAATTATAAATGTCTGACTTTACAATACACATTATAACGGTGGCTCTACACTGCCACCTACAGGTCGACAAGTACATTATCATACATTAATTTTACAAACTCTTCACTGACATCTATACATGATCTCTACCTACACTGCCACCTACAGACCACTTCATATATGGTCACCAGGGGAATTTTACATAAAATTAATACTTAGAACTCACGCTACATATTATTACGTCCACCATGCTACAACTCAGACACTGCCACCTACAGGTCAGCAAGTACATTCGTACCGTGAAACTACAAACATCATCTCCATTGACCTCTACAGGTCAAAACAACCAATCATAATTAAGGTACAATGGGTTGGCCATTTGTCATTATTTTCATACGGATACATCTATTTAGTTACAGGTACTACTGGTACCTATACGGATTATCAGGTTACAAAACTATACTTCCAGGTACGTACACCTGCTTACAGTATATCCATAACAAAAATCTCCCACAGAATAGACATAAGTACTGGCAATTAGGGTCATAGGGGCAAATAGGTAATCGGCCTCTTTTCTCTGCACTATGCTTCGGATTAGTGGTCCCGCGAGGCCAACATCCCCCGCCTCAAACTCAGAAGCATACACCCACACGTGAGCTAGCCGTCTCGCACGTATCATAGAGAGGGCCTCACCTGTCACTCCCCTTCCTTTTTTTTCTGGTTACAGTCACTGAGAGGATAACATCCTGCCACAACGTTCAGTGGCCACAAAAATCCCCTCGCACCAAGCATAGATAGAGCCTCTCAAGCAGCTTGGCAACTAGCAGGGCCTCACCTGTCACCAAAACAATAAGCATAATGGTTTCACCTTACGGCATAGCTAGCAAGCCTGTACTAAACTACTCGGTTCAAATAATAATTTTATCTTTTATTTATTTAAGTATGTCTCATGAAGGTGATGAAGAGCTATCTCTTCATGGCACCCCAGCTAGGGTCGAGACACCCTCTCGTAGGAGAGATGTTGCCAGTCCAGCATCAATCAGAGCCTGGACGATCCCACGCATCACCACCGAGCTAAGGAGGCGACAAATCCCCTACCCTGCAACAGCAAGGAAAGCAGAGCTATTCAAACTCCTAAGCACTACAACCGACAATACGGAAGCAGGGGAAGGCTCCAGCAACACCAACTCGAGTTACATCCAGGCTATGCTGGCCTCGCTCATGAACTCTATGGGCAAGGTTAACGACAGACTGGCTAACCTCGCGGCGGTCACCACAGCCCTCACCAAGGCTAGCCTTCCTGATACCGCTCAACAGGCACCAACCGAACCACGGGCTATGGGTAATATTACCTCTTCAGATTATCAGGACGTTGATCCTGCACACACTATCCCAGCCCACATTAAGAGAGACATCCTGGAAGGCAAAGATGTCAACCTAGCATCCCTACTAATTGCCTCCCCGGATGTGGTTGAAAATAAGACTTATATGTATGATGAAGTATCTGTTAAGGTCAGGTCCAAAGATGCCAGGTTAAACCAGATACTGACCATCCCTGAATTTGTGTTAGCTTTTGGTATATTTAGAGATGTTATTTGTGAAGTGTACCCTAATAGAAGGGAAGAGTTTGATCGCTACATGCACAAGCTGGTGGACCTGGGGAACAAAAATGGTGGGTCGGCTTTTTACGACTACCATAGGTCTTTTTCCACAAAGGTGTCTGGCGCTCTCTCTCAGTATGGTACCCATATCAACTGGAGCAGACTAGATACGGAACTATTCTGTAGACACTTCGCAGGTCTCAAAACACCGGCTTGTGCATCCTGCTCTTCTACTACTCACACTACTAATTTTTGTTCTCACACGGCAGACTACTGTAATCATTCACCTAGCATCAGCTACGTGGGTAGAACTGAGAGAACCACCAGACAAACTGGGTCGTCATTTTCTTTTGTAAATTACAGGTGTGCAATAATTTCAATGTGGGTACATGTAGCTTTAGTGCATGCAGGTTATTGCATATTTGTTCACATTGTTTCAGGGCACATGCAAAAACCATGTATCCAAATAAAATGTACCCTAAACCATACCTAACGTCTGTTAACATTCATGTCTTCTCAGCACTACTGACCAATCACCCCTCCAGACATATGGTAGATTTTCTCATCTCTGGTTTCTCAGAGGGGTTCCATACAGGCATTATACATATGCCCACAGGCCATCTTGAATGTCCAAATTTACAATCAGCACAACAAAACCCAACAGCCATAGATACACTCTTAGACCAAGAATTGGCAGAGGGGTTTTTGTTCGGGACTTTTAAAACCCCAACTTTTACGGCATGGCGTACAAATCCCATCGGGATAGTCACAGGGAAATCTTCCCTGAAGCAGAGACTCATCATAGATCTCTCAGCCCCTCATACCTCGTCTACCCTGAGTCTTAACTCCCTTATTCCCTCCAAAGAGTTTTCCCTACAATATGCCACTATAGATCATGCCATCACAGCCATCACGCAAGCAGGGATTGGAGCTTGGCTAAGTAAGACAGACATTACAAATGCCTTTAAACTACTACCTATCCACCCTACACTCTGGCACTTACATGGCATCAAATGGGCAGATAACTATTACTTTTTCTCCTGCTTAACCCTTGGGTCAAAAAGTAGCCATAAAATCTTCGACACTTTTGCAGAATCACTTTGCTGGTTGTTACTTAACATTTCCAGATGCCCCATTGTCACCCATTATCTGGATGATTTCTTGCTGATCGAAGAAAACTCCTTTCCCCCCAGGAGTCTCAAAGAAACCATTAGTCTGTTTGACCACCTGGGAGTCCCAGTATCCTCTAAGAAAACCGAAGGTTCAGACACAATCATTACATTTCTGGGTATACAACTAGACTTTGCCTCTATGCAAGCTAGTTTACCACAAGAAAAAATGACAAACATCCTCAACAGTATCAACCATTACATCTTGCTGGGTAATTGCAACCGCAAGGAACTTCAATCTCTCAACTTTGCCATGCACATCATCCCTCAAGGGCGTGCTTTCATATCTAGACTTCTCTGTCTTTTTCCTCATTTCCAACACGACAACTATAGACTGTCCTTGGATGCGCACTCCACGGCAGACCTACACATGTGGAAAGAATTCTTGACCACCTGGAATGGTAAAAGCTTGTTCCCAGAGTTGTCTGACATATCCCCAACCATATGGTCAGACGCTGCGTCTACCACAGGTTTCGCAGCGATCTTTGGGAACGAATGGCTTTGGGGTAATTGGCCTGAAGAAGTCTATGACTTAGAAGGCTTTTTTACAACCTCAGATCTTTTTGAGATTTACCCCATTGTAGCAGCTGCCATGGGGACATTTATGGTCAGGCTTGTCAGTCCGTTGCCACACAGACAACCAAGCAACATGTGACATCATTAACAAAGGCCGTTCATCATCCCTAACAATCATGAGATTTCTCAGGAATCTATTATAGCCTTCGCTTCTTTTTGCCACCTTAAATTACACTTATCTTACAACACAATCAAATTATATCTGACAGGCATTCAACATCACATGCTAACACTACAACCCCATACACATAGTTTTATGTCATCTTATCAGGTAAAGAACATACTCAGAGGTATTCAGAAATCCATTCCTCCATGTCCTCCGCAGAGATTACCTATAGACAACACACTTTTCTAGTCATTATCTGACCTGTAAGACTCCAAACCTTTTCACTCTACCACCAACACAGTCAACAAAGCTGCCATGTACATAGCATTCTACAGGTTCCTCAGGCCAAGAGAATTCACTACTATCACCACCACTCAGACAGACAGATGTCTTCTACACACACACCTATGCAAACACATGGTTCACTACATACTGTCACTACCCCAGTCAAAAACAAGCCAACACGCACCTCCAGTGGAGATCACTTATTTCCCTACCCACAACAAATGGTGTCCAGTAACAGCTCTAGATTCCTACCTTTCACTTACCACGTCACCACCATCACAACACCTATTCTCACTAAAAGGCTCTGTTCTCACTACCACGACTTTCATGAAATACATCCGATCCCTGTTAACCATACTAGGTTTTAACCCTTCTCACTACTCAGGTCACTCCTTCCGCATAGGGGCGGCCTCCACAGCTTCTAGCGCTAACATACCGGTACATATCAATAAAACACTGGGGCGTTGGAAGTCATCCGCATATACGACTTACATATCAAAACCTACACAAGAATTAAGAAATGCTTTTAAAGAAATGTCTGGATAATTGTATATATATTTGTTGACTGTATTAAATCTTTGGTTATTAATTTTTGCCCTCTTTATTTACAGGCCCACCGTATCGTCGGTATCGGCACACCACAACCAACTTTGCTCTTTTATACTATCCTACGTTTTTACTTGAACTTGACATGTCATGATTCCCTTTTATTCCAGAAGTTTGGTCCTTAAGGGGTTAAGGCTGTTTGGCCTGTATTTGTGGGAGGGGCTTAAATTAAATCACTCCCCTTTATAAGGTACACCCCTTACCTGACTCCACACCGATCAAGGTCAGCATCTGAATGACCCTCCCACCCACTCCTCATTTTCAACACTTTCTTTTTCCTTCTATTTTCTTTACTTTTATTACTTCTTGGTGGGCCCTCTTTATTTACAAGCCTATCGTATCGTCGGTATCGGCACACCACAACTGACTTTGCTCCTTTATACTATCCTACGTTCTTACTTGAACGCTACTCCATATATGGCTATTTGCCCCTTACACAAATATATATATATATATATAGTGATTAGCACTCTTGGTCTTTGAAGATTAAAACATAAAGTTTATTGATTATCCATTAAAAATATATAAGATCAACGTTTCAGTCCCAGTAGGGACTTTCATCAGGATCAGGATTTAAAAAAAAAAAAAAAAAAAAATCTTTCAACATTGAAGTTGCTGTTTAGTGGATAGGTGAGTGCGCTGGATCTTGTGTATTGTATCATTTGGCCCCCAGCAGCACCCCTATTTATGCATGTTCAGGTGAGTGCAGCCAACCCCCCCTTGTTTCATATATATATATAGATATATAAAATTAACATCATTCTATATATAATTTCTCCTAAGTTTTGCTTATTTTTGCCACCTTAAACTTAAACTATCTCATACACCATTAATTATATATTTTACAGGCATTCAACAACACATGATAACCTATGGCCAAAACTACCATAAACTTCATGCTATCATACCAGAAAAGAATATACTCAGAGGTTTTCAGGAATCCATTCCCCCACGTTCCTCTCAGAGATTACCAATAGCCATCCAACTGTTCATCCTTATCGGACCTATTAGATCTACAACCATTCAATTATACTACCAAGTCGGCCATTACCAGCCATGCACATTGCCTTTTATGCCTTTCTCAGGCCAGAGAATCCACTACCATCACCACCACTCAGACAGATCATTGTCTTCAACGATCCCACGTACGTAAACACATATATCATTACCTATTGGCTCTACCACATTCCGAAATGAGTCAACATGCACCAACAGTAGAGATAACATACTATCCTACCCACAACAAATGGTGCCCACTTTCGGTCCTAGATTCCTACCTTCAAAATCCTTTCAGGAATTAAATACTGTAATGCATTTAAGGAAATGTCTGGTTAATTTGTATATATTTGTTGACTGTATTAAATCTTTGATTATTCATTTTTGCCCTCTTTATTTACAGGCCTACCGTATCGTCGGTATCGGCACACCACAACCGACTTGCTCCCTTTACACTATCCTAAGCTTATGCTGGATCCTTACTCCATATACGGCTATTTTGCCCCTTACACAAGTATTAAGGCAGTTTTGCCTGTATTTGTGGGAGGGGCTTAAATTAATTCACTCCCCTATATAAGGGACACCCCTTACCTGACTCATATCGCTTGAGGTCAGCATCAGAATGACCCTCCCACCCACTCCTCATTTCAACACTTTCTCTTTTCTTTCCATTTACTTTACTTTCTTACTCCTTGGTGGGCCCTCTTTATTTACAGGCTTACCGTATCGTCGGTATCGGCACACCACAACCGACTTGCTCCCTTTACACTATCCTAAGCTTATCCTTACTCCATATATACACTTTTATTAATGGTTTATGTATGTGTATGTGCATATAAAAGTACTTATATCATATATATGATCCAAGTACTTTTATTTACTTTATTAAACTTTTTATTAACTTTTATTGACTTTAAAAACTTTTTTTACAGGCAATAGGGGGACTGCCTGAGAGCTCAGGCAGGCCCCCTGCAGGCACTGCATTAGCCGGCTATTCCGTCCATGTGATCGCAAGGACCTCGTGATCACATGGCCGGGGGAGCCGGATCAGGCATAGGGGGTCTTCCTGAGCTCCCAGGCAGACCCCAGGATTGCGACCGCTGTCAGGGGAATGGCGGGGACCCGGTGACCACAAAGGACGGTGGGGACGTTCTATGCCGCCCGCCGGTGTTTATGACCACCCAAAAAAGGGTGGCAGAGAACACCCGCCATCCTTAAGGGGATAAAGGGCACCAAAACAACTTAACCTATGTCTAAATCCATACAAAAGGACTCCAAGGCTAAAACATTGAGCCATACCCCTGGCTCCTCCTTTGTGAGTTGGCATTTTAAGTTCTCTTTGGGGGGTTTTTAAGGTTTTTTTAAGGTTGCTCTCTGTATTTGTGTCTTTGAGGTTTTTACCCCTGTCCAAAGAGTGACCTGAGCAGTATTGTGGATATAATAAAAAGCACAAAAAATTATTTGTAGTGGTTTAACGAGATACTGTCTGCCATAAGCACTGTAATTTTAAAATCACAAATATTTTGAGAAATTGGTATATTGTGGATGCTCTTTGTTCATTGGCACTTAAAATGATTTGTAAATTGGTATACAAAAATACTATCCACTTTTAAATTCAAAGTTTGCATTATAAGTCAGTGGTTTCCAAACCAGTCTTCAGGGCACCCCTTCCAATCAAGGATTTAGGTATTAGCCAGTTGTATCTAAAGTTTTTTTTTTTTTCTAAACACCTTAGACACAACTGGGTAATCTCTAAATCCTGGACTGGTTGGGTTGCTTTGAGGACTGGTTTGGGAACCACTGTGACAAGTTATTAAATTGCACTTTATTCAGTTTGCATTTTAAGAACACATTTGCACAAACCTGATATGGATTTTCGAGTAATATATTTTAAACTAATAGAATGACTGAGTACTTCACCATATATTGCACCTAAATAATAATGCCCTATATAGAGCATTATTCCTTAAAATAAATTTATATTTAAGTAGGGTTAGAGTAACCCTTTAATGAAGGTAACAATAACTAGTACCCAATATGATATGGATTGTCTTGGGTTTTATTCTTTAATTGGGTTGTGCTGACCCTTATGGAATATGGTGAGATTACTTTCCTTAGATCAGTGGTTCCCAATCTTTTTTTACTCCATGGCATCCCATTTCCATAAATTGTACTCTTCATATTATCAAAATGTTTGTAATTAATATAATTGTCGTTATTGCAAATGTATAGCTTTTGTTGTCCAAACTCCCCTTTTACTCTGCATTTGGCTCTCCCTGCTCCTCCTCGGCCCTAGGTTACCCTGCTCCTACGTTGCCAAGGCTCTCCCTGCTACTCATCAGCCCCAGACTCTTCCTGCTCCTCATAAACCCCAATGTCTCCTTTTCTTTTCATTTGCCCCTGTCTCCTCTGCCCGTCCTCAGGCTCCCCTGCTCATCATCATCCCCAGGCTTCACTGATCTTCCTCTGCCCAAGGCTCCTCTGTTCTTACTCTGCCCCAGACTCTCCCTGCACCCAGGGCCGGATTAAAATAGGGGCTGATGGAGCTGCAACTCCAGGCCCAGGCCTATGGAATAGGCCCATTGATTTTTTTTTGTATTTTTTTTTTACACACTCTTAGGGTTTCCACTGACTTTTATTTTATTGGCACAGCCAGTATTTGAGGCTGCCTGGGCAGTGCCGATATTGCAGTCATACTGGAAACACAAATGCTGATATTTTTCTAAGTATAAACAGAGATTATGACGCAATACCAGCACTAGCCAGTAGGGGTCACTGTGTGTGGAGAGAGGCAGGGATAGGAAGTTCCAGCATATCCCTCACTGCCTATCTCTACTCACTGATTCACAGAGGAGCAGCTACAGAGAGTCCAGACAGCAACTCCCGCCCTGCAGAGACAGCCTACAGCTTAGGGAAGTGAGGGATGGGTGGAAAGGCTGAAAGGAGACATGGGGACACTGAGACACTAAGGGACATTGGGAGATATTATGACACAGACACTTGGGGACACAGTGTTCCCATGTCTCCCAGTGTCCCCATGTTTCCCAGCCAGTGTCCCTGGTGTCTGTGTCCCCATGTCTCCAAGTGTCCTCTAGTCTCCCAGTGCCCCAAGGGTCTCAATGTCCCCATGTCTCCCAGCCAGTGTCCCTAGTGTCTGTGGCCCTGGTGTCTCAGTGTTCCCATGTCTCCTAGTGCCCCCATGTTTCAATGTCCCCATATCCCCCAGCCAGTGTCTCTAGTGTCTGTGTTCCTGGTGTCTGTGTCCCCTATTTTCCCAGTGTCCCCATGTGTCCCTGCCAGTGTCCCCTAGTCTCCCAGTGTCCCTGGTGTCTCGGTCTCCCGATGTCCCCAGATCTCACTGTGTCCCCAGGTCTCATCATATTCCTTGTGTCCTAGTGACATGGGGACTCTGGGAGACATGGGGACACATGGGAATACGGGGGGGCAGGGAGACATGGGGACATTGAGACACTGTGATACATAGGGACACTGTGATACATAGGGTCACTGGGAGACTAGGAGACACGACAGTACTGGGAGACTAGGGGACGCTGGGAGACATGGGACACTGAGACACAGATACATAGGGACACTGAGACCTGAGTTAATCGACACATGGGGACACTGGGACAATTGGAGACTTGAAACACTGGTAGCAATCCATTTATACAGCTGAATCAAACTGTAAGTTTTTTTGGGTGATTTTACAGCATTTTCTCTTATGTTACTCCTTGTGATTTACATCATATGAGGTCACCTAAACAGAATTAATTATGCAAATTAGTTAGGCCGGTATGTTTTTCCAAGAAAGGTGGCAACCCTAACTACTTTTCACATACTCTTGTTTAAGTATGGAAACTTAAGATAGATGTATAGGAACAAAACTTGTGTGGACTGGCTGACAATAAAATTAGTTAAGGTAATGCTGACTTTGGTCTCTCTAACAATGTGGCATGTTCCCTTTCTTCTACACTCACTACATCTACCTTTTCTCTGTCTCAGACTATATACCAGGAGCTTCTGCCTGCTTGTAAGGAGACAAGTGGACATGTGAGTGCTAGGGGACAGTCCTTGGAAAGCGTTGAGCGAGCGCATCATTAGACGCATTAATGCCAAGCTCAGGGTGCTGTCTGCATAGTATGCCCGTAGTTGGACAGCCTGCATGATTGGCAGGCAGCCTGACATGCATTCATGCCAGGCTGGCCTTCCAATTCTTTGGACAAACATGCCTCCCTTTTAAGCATGTTTGCCCCTTTTGGCAGGTTACGTGATTTGCGTCAGTGGCACACCCTTTTACCGCACCCATTGACTTCCTGCTTCACTGGACACTGCTGTTACGGGTTATGAATTTACTTGAAAGATGAAAACATAAATTAGAGAGAGATTAGCATAGGGTATGTGTTTTCTTATAGCTGCTGTTTTCTTTCCCTCAAGCACCATCTCCATCAGATACATGATGCTTGGGAGTGTTTTAGTGTTTTGGTCGATAAGATTCTGTAATTAGGCCCATCATAATTGTCAGCACCAGGCCCACTGGGCTGTTAATCTGGCCCTGCCTGCACCTCCTATGTCCATGGCTCTCATGCTTCTCATTTGCCCATGGCTCCACTGCTTTTCTTTTGCCACAGGCTCCCCTGCTCCTCATCTGCCCAAGGTTGTCGCTGCTTTTCCTCAGCCCAAGGTTCTCCCTGCTTTTCCTCTTCTCCATGATCTCCTACACCAGACTACACTGCTTCTCATCTACCCCAGGCTCTTCCTGCATTTCTAGCCCAGACTCTACCTGCTCCTGTTCTGCCTCCAAGCTCTCCTTGTATATAGCAAGCTCTCCCTGCTCCTCTTCTGTCACAGGCTCGACTGTTCCTCCTCTGCCCCAGGCTCTCGCAGCTCCTCTTATGCCCCTGGCCTCCTTGCTTCTCCTCTCACACAGGCTCTCCCTGCTCCTCCTCTGCCACAGATAGTGTGGGAGCTGTGCGTGGGGATTGTGACAGTGTGGGGGCAGTGTGCATGGGGGTGACAATGTGGAGGCAGTGTTTGGGGAGGGAGACAGTGTGTGGGAGCAGGTGACAGTGTGGGGACAATGTGTATGAAGGAAGACAGTGTGTGGGGAGGGTGATAGTGTAGGGGCAGTGTGTGGGTAGAGGGACAATGTGGGGGCAGTGTGTGTGTGGAGTGGGACAGTGTGTGGGGGCAGGGGTTAAGTGTGCAGGGGCAGTGTGTGGAATGGTGACAGTGTGTGGGACAGGGATAGTGTGGGTGGCATTGTGGGGGATGGTGACAGTGTGGAGGGAGATGCCAATGTGGGTGAGGGGGCAGTGAAGGTGTGTTAGATGGTGACAGTGTGGGGGGCGTGTGGGAATGGTGCCAGTGTGGGGTAGTGTATGGGGAGGGGAGAGTGTTGTAGGGTGACCGCGTGGGGCAGTGTGAGTTTTAGAGCATGTGAGTATGGGGGGGCAGAGTGTGGGAAGGTGGGCAGTGAGAAGGTAGTATATGAGGAGGGTGAGAGTGCGGGGAGGGTAATAGTGGGGGAAGTGTGTGTGGGGCAGTGTGTGGGAGGTGGGTGACAGGGTGGGGTTAGTGAATGGGGAGGGTGACAATGTGGAATGGTGAAAGTGTGTGGGCAGTGTGTGAGGAGGAGGACAGTGTGTGAGGAGGGGACAGTGTGGGGTAGTGTTTGGGGAGGGTGACAGTACATGGGAGGGTGACAGTATAGAGGTAGTGTGTGGGAGGGTGATGGTGTGGGAGGGTGATGGTGTGGGAGGGTGTCAGTGTGGTGACGGTGACAGTGTAGGGGGAGGATGTCAGTGAGGGGCCAGTTTGAGTGTGGGAGGGTGTTAGCGTGTGGGGGTGGTGTGTTGGGGGCAGTATGTGGGAGGAGGGTAACAGTGTGGGAGGGTGACATTGTGACGGTAGTGTGTGGGGAGGGAGGCACTATGTGGGGAGGGGGGCAATGTAGGAGGGGGACTGTGTGGTGGTAGTGTGTGGGGGTAGTTTGGAAGGGTGACAGTGTAGTGGCAGTGCAGGGGAGGGAGGCAGTGTGTGAGGGTGACAGTGTGGAGCAGTGTGAATGTGGAAAGGGTGACAGTGTGGGATGCAGTCTGTGGGGAGAGGGTAATTGTGTGTGCGAGGAGGTTGACAGTGTGGGAGGGTGACAGTGTGAGGGCAGTGTGTGGGTAGGGGGCCAATGTGGGAGGGGGACAGTGTGGGGACAGTGCGAGTGTGAGGGGGTGAGAGTGTGGTATGCAGTGTGTGTGGAGGGAGGCACTACATGGGGCGGTGGCAATGTGGAAGGGGGCCGTGTGGTGGTAGTGTGTGAGGAGGGGGACAGTATGGGGGTACTGTGGAAGGGTGACAGTGTAGTGGCAGTGTTTGGGAGGGGGCAGTGGGTCAGGGTGACAGTGTAGAGACAGTGTGGAAAGTTGAAAGTGGGGGATGCAGTGTGTGGGAAGGAGAGCAATGTGGGAGGGGACAGTGTGGTGGAAGTATGTGGGGTAGTGTGGAAGGGTGACAGTGTAGTAGTAGTGTGGGGGAGGGGGACAGTGTGTGAGGCACTGTGTGTGGAGGGTGACAGTGTGTGGGCAGTGTGTAGGGAATGTAACAGTGAGCGGGAGTTGGCAGTGTAGGGGCAGTGTATGGGGAGGGTGACAGTGTGGGGACTTGGTGTGGGGAGGTCGACAGTGTGTGGGGAGGTCAACAGCGTGGGGAGGGGAACAGTATGTGGAGAGGGGGAATGTGTGGCAGGGTTATGTGTGGCAGGGTGTATGAAAAGGGTGACATTGTGTGGTAGGAGGGCAGTGTGGGAGGGTGACAGTGTAGGGGTAGTATGTAAGGGAGGGGGTCAGTGTGGGAGGATGTCAGTGTGGGGCCAGTGTGACACTGTGGGAGGGTGACAGTATGTGTGAAGGTGGACAGTGTGTGGGGGAGGATGACAGTGTAGGGAGAGTGTGTTCTGTCCTGTATCCAGAAGCCTGGACTTGCCTTGCATGTCCTGTATCCAGAGGCCTGTATCCAGAGGCCTTGCCTTGC
The DNA here is from genome assembly GCA_933207985.1 of Pelobates cultripes. Taxonomy (NCBI): domain Eukaryota; kingdom Metazoa; phylum Chordata; class Amphibia; order Anura; family Pelobatidae; genus Pelobates; species Pelobates cultripes. Next base: position 261,994,900 of record OW240913.1, read on the forward strand.
CTGTCCTGTATCCAGAGGCCTCGCCTTGCCTTGCTGTGCCTGTATCCAGTGGCCTGGCCTGGCCTTGCAGTGCCTGTATCCAGTGGCCTGGCCTTTCCTGTCCTGTATCCAGAGGCCTGGCCTTGCCTTGCCTGTTCTTTATCCAGAGGCCTGGCCTTGCCCTGCCTGTCCTGTATCCAGAGGCTTTGCCTGTCCTGTATCTAGAGACCTGTCCTGTCCTGTATCCAGAGGCCCGGCCTTGCCTTGCCTGTCCTTATTTTTTGCCTTGATTTATATGTATATTATTTCTTTGCATTCTGGGTTCCACCTCATATAGGTTGCTGCACTGCTACAAGGACAGTGTGTCCTGTATCCAGAGGCCTGGCCTTGCCTTGCCTGTCCTGTATCCAGAGGCCTGGCCTGGCCTTGCCTTGCCTGTCCTGTATTCAGAAGCCTGGCCTTGTCTTGCCTGTCCTGTATCCAGAGGCCTGGCCCTGCCTGTCCTGTATCCAGAGGCCTGGCCCTGCCTGTCCTGTATCCAGAGGCCTGGCCTTGCCAGTCCTGTATCCAAATGCCCTTTAGCTACACTCTTAAATATAAATACACTTATTTTTTTGCCTTGATTTATTGGTTTCTTTGCATTCTGGGTTCCACCCTATAGAGGTTGCTGCACTGGTCAGCACCACTACCAGACCAAACCCCTGACAAGGACAGTGTGGGGAGGGTTACAGTGTGGGGGCAGTGTGTGGGAAGGGTGACAGTGTGGGGGCAATGTGTGGAGAGAGGAATGTGTGGGAGGGTTTTGATGTGGGGACAGTGAATGGAAAGGGGGGCATTGTGTGGGAGGGTGACAGTGTGGGGGCAGTGTGCGGGGAGGGTGACACTGTGGATGCAGTGTGTGTGAGGGTAATAGTGTGAGGGCAGTGAATGGCAGAATGACAGTAGAAGGGGAGTGTGTGTGGAGGAGGGCAGTGTGAAGGAAACATATAGGAGGTGGGCAGTGTGGGGGTATTGTGTGGGAGCGTGACAGTATGTGGGGAGGTGGACAGTGTAGGGAGAGTATGTGGGGGAGTCTGTGTGTAAGGGGAAGGGGACAATGTGTGGGGAGGGGGACAGTGTGGGGGGATATAGTGTGGGGGTACCGTGTGGGGAGGGTGACAGTGAGGGGGGCAGTGTGGGAGGGGGTAGTGTTTGGGGAGGGGGGCACTGACCTTTTTTTCATGCACCAAAAGGAGTCTCTTAAATTTCTACAATCCCAGTGTGTGTAAACACAAGTGCATGTCATGGGCATGATTTCCTCTGTCCCAGCCAGCTTGCCATGCGATTCACTCCATACCAGCCTCCCATGCAATGCACACTCCTCTCCCCAACCTCCATGCGATGCGTTCAGTGCGAACTCCAATAAGGAGGCAAGGGAGTGGAGCCGCGGTGCGAATACCAGGGTGTCAGCACTCGACCGCCTTTCAAGCCCATGGGGACAGTGTGCAACTGCCCAGGATCGGTGGTGCAGAAGTCAATTCCACCATTACAGAATTTTTTTGCATGCCCTCAGGGGATCTGTATTGTACCCTTGGGGATATGCGTACCACGGGTTGGGAAACTCTACCTTACATGGATGTTTGCCTTATAACTTTCTATCATAAAAGCTTACAAACTTCAAAAATAAATTACCTTCTGCTTTTTTACTTAACTAAGTAATATGTTAAACAGTAATCCAAAGCGTTTGAGGAGTATTGCACATTGAATCTGCTTTTTTAATTTTAATTAAACTCTACTAAGAATGATACATGATATACATTAGTGAATACTTATATCCACTCTACAAAGGCAACAGTCATTTAGGAAGTATTGGCCTGTGGTTTCAGGAAACTATCTAAAGAAACTAAATCAATTTAACAAATTGTGAATTACAAAAAGCACCTCATGTTTGCATTAAACAAACTGTGAACAGATCATTACCTGAGATTCTGCACGTAAGTTACTTTGGATATTTTCTATGTTACTCTTCGTAAGGTTCAATGTAGATAATAAGGATGTAGATGATGATGATGATGACGAAATACAGGGCAGCTGAGGCAATATCTTCAGACACCCTGTTTTGTTCTCACAAAATCGTTGTTTCAAGTAGTCCCAATGAAAGCCAGAGACTATGCACTCATAAAAAGTACCTTTCAGCAGAGCCAAGGCTATCCAGGTCAGAGGGGCCAATGCTGATGCAAATGTCACTTTCAGAAACTTCCATAGATAATTTTTTACTTTCCCATTCAAGCAGCAGTGCCCTTCTTCGTTGCAGCAAGATGTGAATTGCTGCCACATGTGAATACTGAGGATATAGCCAAGCATGAAGAGTATCAAGGCTGGAACTAGTAAGAAAACTAAGCCATACATGTAATTATAGCTGTTACATGGACATTTATATACTATGGTACTGAAGGAAGTCTCACTTACAGCAGCAAGCAAAGATAAAGAACTGTAACCCAACACAGTCTGATACTTCCTGCCCTGTTTCAAAATAAATTTAAAGTAATCCATACCTCCAGACTTGTTTAGATATAAATCCAGTATTTAAAAAAGCTTCCAGATGAGTTTTTACTCCGTAAAAGATACAGTGAATTCTGGAGAGAACTTAACACTTTGCAAAGATTTCCTTTTAAACACAAGCGAGATGAAAGTGAAAGGAGAAACACATCACATGAAATGATTTCCTGCAGTTAAAAGTGGGTAACTTTGTCTGGTTTATTTTCATTTTCATTGTAAGGTCTGATACTAGGTCATATTTTAAAGCATGCTGCAAGGCTGGTATCTTTTGGCATGGGAGGCTAGTACAACTGAATGGTCTTTTCTTGTGCACTATCCTCCCAAATCTTTGTATGGCTGATTCTACTCATGTGCAGCATGTATTATATTGGTTTGACAGATAGAGGCTGCAACCTCCAACAGAATGATCTGCACAGTATGCCAGAGCTTTCACAAAATCTAAGTTTTGCATGACCCCAAACACTTCCAGGGACATCATACAGATTAATCACAGTCTGGTAGTCTGGTGATCCCAGATAAAGCAGTGCAGACATGGAGAACATTCAGACAAAAGCCATGCGCAAATTCTGCTTGCTGCCTCAATCCCTGCAATTCTGTGCCAATAGACATCCCAATGCACCTCCTGCTATATTAATTCACATAACAGTAAGAATAAGAATAGTGTGAAGCTACAGCCCTTAAACCTTGGATGCTAGTGGCCTGGGGTACAATTGATCCGCTTGCTAGCCCTCCCATGGCCTTAGGCCACAGAGGTTACATAGTTACATAGCTGAAAAGAGACTTGCATCCATCAAGTTCAGCCTTCCTCACATTTGTTTTTGCTGTTGATCCAAAAGAAGGCAGAAAAAACAGTCTGAAGTGCTTCCAATTTTGCAACAAACTAGGAAAACATTCCTTCTTGACCCCAAACTGGCAGTCAGATATCTCCTTGGATCAAGCAGCTAGGTGGAAAGATCAAAGATAGATCCTGGCTACTAAGTAAATACAAGGGTATGCACTGGAAACAGCTAAGCAAATGCTGACAGCACTGGCAACCAGACTGACCAGCACCGACAGAGAAGAAGATGCTAATAGAACAAATGCCCTATTACCAAAGAACCATCAAAGATGTATGTACAGCTGCACAATAATCACAACAGTGTGGCATTGTGTGGCATCACACCTACTGGATAAAGAAACTATCGATGCTGCATGAGCACAAGGCAGAACAATAGTAGTCATGATGAACCCTCACAAGGGAACAACACTGTCTAACTACCAACTAATCATCTGCCTCCCCACAAAATGGTCCTGTCAAGCATCAGAGCCTCCAAAATCGATGGTCATATAAGTCAGTACATAATCAATTCTTGAAAGGGTATTGGAAACAACACCAGAGGATCAAAACACCAACTGCTGGTAAAACAAACAGTCACACAGGATTCTAAGACCAGACAAGTCTATCTGTGCAGGGCCTGGATAGACTACAAGAAAGCCTATGACACAATGCCACAAACATGGATATTGGAAGGATTGGCTCAATACGAGGTCAGTAAGACAATAAGAGCCTTCATCAAGAACTCAATGGGCAAGTAGAAAACAACTCTGGAAGCCAATTCCAGGACATTAACACAAGTGAACATCAAATGTGGAATATTCCAAGGTTATGCGCTATCCAAAATGCTGTTCTGCCTAGGCATCAACCCCCTTAACCAGATCACCATGAAGAGTGGATATGGATTGAGGCTCAGTGGAGCTTCCATCAGCCACCTACTATACATGGACAACATCAGGTTGTAATCCAATTGTAAGCGATCATTGACCTACCTAACTAGAACAAGATCGGAATGTTGTTCAGATTAAATAAGTGTGAATGGATAAGAATAAAAAGAGGAAAGATGATTAGGACAGGAGTTCAAGTAACAGAAGGTCAAATAGGAGAGAACAGCTACAAGTACCTGGGGATACCACAAACACATGGTGACAATGAGAAAGAAGCAAGGAGGAGAGCAACATCCAAGTACCTTCAGAGAGTCAGACAGGTGGCAAGAAAAAGATCCAAGCCATCAACACATATGCTGTTCCAATTATCAGATTCCCAACTGGAATAATAACCTGACCAAGAGAAGAGCTGGACATCATGGATGTCAAGACCCATAAAATACTCACTAAGAATGGAGGATTTCACCTGAATCCCAGGACCTAGAGACTGTAAACTAGCAAGAAGGAAAGTAGTCAGGGCCTGATGAGTTTCCTGGATGAAACACATAGGATCCATAAGTACATCACAAAGATGGCCACAAATATAAACTGCTAAGGAAATGCCTGACACACCAATAGATAGAGGATGCAGAAAAAAAACCAAATTGTTTACTTCAATAATAGTAGTAATTGGACTTGAACAGTGCAAAATTGGCATGTATCTGTTAAAATGCTGTGTAGTCTAGAGGTACAAGCCAAAAGCATTAGAAAGGAAACCAGCTAATGTACACTGAACAAAATTATAAACGCAACACTTTTGTTTTTGCCCCCATTTTTCATGAGCTGAACTCAAAGATGTAAGACTTTTTCTATAAACACAAAAGGCCTATTTCTCTCAAATATTGTTCACAAATCTGTCTAAATCTGTGTTAGTGAGCACTTCTCCTTTGCTGAGATAATCCAACTACCTCACAGGTGTGGCATATCAAGATGCTGATTAGACAGGTTGATTATTGCAAAGGTGTGCCTTAGGCTGGCCACAATAAAAGGCCACTCTAAAATGTGCAGAGATGCTCACTAACTGTGCAGAAGTGCTCACTAAAACAGATTTAGACTGATTTGTGAACAATATTTGAGAGAAATAGCCCTTCTGTGTACATAGAAAAAACATTAAATCTTTGAGTTCAGCTGATGAAAAATGGGGGCAAAAACAAAAGTGTTGTGTTTATAATTTTGTTCAGGGTATAAAAGTGGTCAGCATGCAATCCATTGGTGAGTACCTGTCTCTCATTGATGCTGGAGCGAGAGGCCATCAAGTTTTGATATAAGTGGTACAAAACATCTAGTGAGCATCCCGTTATTTATTTATACTTTTAATATGTAAATTTCTTTTTATCAGGAAACATTTGAGAAAGGAGACAAACAAAGACTTGTAGGTCTGAAAATTGTGTATCTCCTAATGACTGTTAGTGACCAAGTAGGACATAAATGGCATATCCTCTGAATTCCTTAGCCATTGCCCTAAGGAAGTTTAACCCCTTCAAGACGGAGTCAATAGTACACAAAAACTGGAATTTGCGCTATGTCTGTTCAACCGTAATTCACCTCTTTCATATTAAATGCACCCACACGTATTATATATCATTTTGTTCAGGAGATACAGGGCTTTCATTTCATATCAAATATTTTTATATAAAACATAATTTATTATGAATAAAATTTAAAAAACTGTGAGAATTTTTTTTTTTAAATTTGTAGTTCCGCCTCACATTTTAGCTGTAAATGTCATAACACTGTTAGGTTTTACTGCAAAAAAATGCACATATTTGTAATTCACGATGTCTCAAGAGTACAACAGTACCCCCCATTAACAAGTTTTATGGTGTTTTGGAAAGTTACAGGTTCAAATATAGAACGTTCCATTTTCAAATTGAAATTTGCCAGATTAGTAATGTTACCTTTGAGACGGTGTGGTAGCCCAGGAATGAGAATTACCCCCATAATGGCATACCATTTGAAAAAGTAGACAACCCAACGTATTGAACGTGGGGTATGTTTAGTCTTTTTTAGTAGCCACTTAGTTCCAAACACTGGCCAAAGTTAGCGTCCATATTAGTTTTTGTTTGAAAAAAGCAAAAAACTAATATTTGGCCAGTGTTTGTGACTAAGTGGCTACTAAAAATGACTGGACATACCCCATTTGCAATACCTTGGGTTGTCTACTTTTGCAAATGGTATGCCATCATGGGGGTAATTCTTATTCCTGGGCTACCATACGGTCTCAAAGTCAACATAACTAAGACTTCACTAAACACAAATATTAGTGTTTTAAAACAGTAAAACATATTACAACAATAATATAGTCCATAAAAGTGCCGTTTGTTTGTAAAAAAAAAAAATGCAAAAAACGTCACTTTTACTTAAAATATCATTGTTGTAATACAATTTACAAGTTTTCAACACTAATATTTGAGTTCAGCGAAGTCTCCCGAGTAAAACAGTACCCCCTATGTACAGGTTGTATGGTGTCTTGTAGAGTTACAGGGTTACAGGGTCAAATATAGTGCTTGCAAATTAAATTCTCTGCACTTTCTCCCTGTGTTGTCAGGCATGTCAATCAAATTTTAATTAATCAAATCACATAATTATGTTAAAGGATTACTTAAATATACACATAGAATTTTAATACATATGCATTTATAGGTATTTAAATTCTACGTGTATACTAATGTAATCTTTTATGTAATTATAAGTATTTATCTATATATATATATATATATATATATATATTTGCGGTTATTTGCATTTTATATATATATATATATATATATATATATATATATATATATATATATATAGAATGTCATTCTAAGTGTATTTTATTACCAATATATATATATATTAATAACAAAATACAGTTAGAATGAAATTACATATGAATATATAATTTATATTAAATTTTGTTTCAATATTTTATTTATTTATTTTATTATTTTATTTATTTATTATTGTAATTATACGTATATATATATAATATATGTGTATATATCTATTATATATATAATATATATACATATTATATATATGTAACGTCATTCTAAGTGTATTTTAATATTAATATATATACTAATATTAGTATGACGTTACATATATATATAATATGTATATATATTATATATACATATATTATGTTAAAAAAAAAAAAAATTTACACTACCTACCAGCAGGGGGACTGTCTGATATTTCAGACAGCCCCCCTGCTGGCAGATCCACAGCCAGCTATAGGGGGCCATGTGATCGCTCTTTGAGGGCGATCACATGGCCCCCGGGGGCCTCACTTGCCGGAGGAGGGTGCCTGGGCTGTCAGGCAGCCCTCCAGAAGAGGATCGCGGCGGAGGTAAGTACCGCCGAGGTCCTGGGGACTTAAGCCGTTACGGCGTTCTATGCCGCCGCAACGGCTTTAAAGCCCTTTAAAGCCGTGACTGCATAGAACGCCGTAACGGCGTTAAGGGGTTAAATATTGTGTTATGTGTTATGTTTACTTATCCCTGTAATTGTATTAATATAATAATTTATGTCATAAAATAAAGCATAATAAGGTTAATGCTTTAGAGGATCCACTAGGGAAGTGTGTAGGATTCCTTAAGAAATGTACTTCTGGCAGTAACATCACTTAGGAATAAAAACCAGATGTAGGAATGATTCAGCCTCTCTCTTTTGCTCTGCCATTGACTGCCTAGGAATGTAGCAGCTGACTGTGTAGTTTTGTATTGTACCATGTGATTCCATTGTAACATTTAGCAACTGTTATAGCCTTTTGTAAGTAATATATTGTAGTTTTGTATTGCATAATTATTTTAGTTAATTGACATTCTGCTATCATCTGTTTACTTTTTATTATAATTATATTAAATATACTTTTGATATTACAACTTTTTGTGTATTTCCTATCCACATATTCGACCACAATACCAGGAATTATAAAAAAAAAAAAGAAGAATGTTGTTACTTATTGCTTAATTATTATATGTTAATTAAAAGATTAATACTCATCTTTAAGTCACGGCCACAACAATGCCCATAGTTAACAGATATATATTTGTGAGATGTGGAAAATGAAATCAAATTTAGAAATACACACCTCTTCATCCTACCTTCACTTAGGATCCATCTCAATCTTTGTTATAAACTCTGTAATTTGCAACATTATAGAGAACACATACAAAGAAGAGACGAAGTTAAACAATGTTTCTCTTTCTGCTCTATATTTGCAATGTTTGCACTGGTTGTGCCATGTCTTTAGTTGATAATGATGTAATTTGCTAAATCTTTAATATAATGTAAATTTAAAGGGCCACTCCACACACATACACTGATCAGGCACAACATTAAAACAACCCGCCTAATATCATGTAGGTTCCCCTCTTTACTGCCAAAACAGCTCTGCTGCATAATGGCATGGACCACAGAAGACCTCTGAATGTGTCCTGTAGTATCTGACACCAAGACATTAACTGCAGATCCTTTAAGTCCTGCAAGTTGTGAGGTAGGGCCTCCATGGATTTGGTTTGTTATTGTAATCGGATTGAGATCAAATCAAATCGGATTTGAGGCCAAGGCAAGAGAGTGAACTCTTTGTGATGTTCCTCAAACCATTCCTGACCAACTTTTAAAGTGCGGTAGGGTGCATTATCATGCTGAAAGAGGCCAATGCCTTCATGGAACACCGTTACCATGAAGGGATGTATGTGGTCTGCAAAAATCACTATGTTGATGGCACATGTCAAAGTAGCATCCACATGAATCCCAGGACCCAAGGCTTCCAAGCAACCCATTACCCAGAGCTTAACATTGCCTCCACTGACCTGCCATCATCCCATAGTGCATCCTGCTGCCATTTCTTCCCCAGGTAAATGAAGCACACAACCTTCTTCCATTGGGGCTCATCCTATTCTACTGACCCTACTTACCTCCCTTGACATATGGAGCACCTTCTCCTCTAGTCTCCAGTACCTCGTACCTACAGCACCTTGTTTGACAATAGGAATTAGGTTATTAGGGTCACCTCTCGGACCTTTGGTTCTCCATTTGAGGTAGATAGCCAGAGAGTAATTGGTTAAGAGATAGGTGCCCTCGAAGGCACAGATAGTCTTACCTCCTCCTCAGAACCTCTTGACAGCTGATACGGAGGGCATTTGGCATCTTAACAGCTGAGTCTATCAGGGAGTGAGTTATCTAGACTTTAATGTTTATATTGTTGCCCTTGTAGGCACAGACATTCCTCTCTTTCTTGAATAACTCTCTTCCTGTTACCACCAGATTTTTAGGCAGTTAATCAGTTAACACCATATTACTATACCTGTTTGTTTAGGATATTTTTTGTCTATTCTTACCTGATTCTGCCGCTCTAAATAATCTCTGGCTTTTATATCTCAGTTAATTATATTGGTCTATATTTGCATTTGACACTGTAGTCAAATATACACTTCATTGAGACACATCACAACACTGGTATTATCGACCACCTGTGGCTTTGCTACACCACGTAGTGTGATATATCGGTTTCCCATGAGATACTATGTATGGACAACATTAGATTACTTGTATCCACTGTAAGACTACAGTGTCTCTCTTTATTGTTTTTTTATACTACATCTGTATCTTTAGCACAAGTAGAATGTTATTAGGGTACTCTTACCTCCGAACCAATTTTTACCCAGTGTATGTCTGTTGCTGTGTTTTTTCTCTCCCCTATTAGTATCTAACCTAGGTTCATTTGATAATCTTCACGTGTGTTGCTTATTTCTTTTTTAGTATATTAAGAATAAAGACTTGATTTTTTAATCTCTATCCAGGGACAGACCCCCTGTGGCAAACCTAGCCACTTGGACATTATTTTGTACTGTCTCTTTAAGGGTTGCTGGTATGGGGTTCCTATTGTATGTTATAGCGTGTAATGTAATGCACTGTTAATAATGTATTGCCCTTTAGGGACATGGTTTGGGCATGATGGATTTGTGTTGTGCTGCTGCTGGCCCTTTTAAGAACCATCTGGGGACATACTGTGGAGTTACTGGGTGGCCACCATTTCCTGTATCAGAAGCACATGGTGAGAACAATGGATGGCGGCCATTTTAACTCCCAGACACTGTTTGGACTTTTCAACACGGTGCCATCTCGCCAGTATTTGTTGCACAGAGACATCGTGCGGTGGTTTTGGACTATACAGCGGGGGACACATTATACAGTGTTTGTTTTTTATTTAGCCTGTATATGTTCTGCAGAATCTGCATTAAACTGTATTTTCCAAAGTACTGAACGAATCTGGGTGAATTTTGACTATGTGATTCACCCAGATCCCCCAGTTCCAAGGATATGGGGTTATTGCATGTTTTGGGGTCCCTGTGATGTGTTTTATGAAACTGTATTTCCCTGGCTGTGATAATTAGATTACCCAATGTGTTCAGTAATCATATCACAGCCAGAGGGGAGGATTTTGTGTGGGAGTGTCTGGGTGTATTGTATGGATCGATTGGCTGTTTTTTAACGCCCTGTGAGCTGTACTATGTTTGTGGATTGGGAATAAAAGAGACTGTATGTGACAGTGCAGAGAGTTCCTGTTTTAACCCTCAAAGTGAAGTGTCGTCTCATTATTGGGGGAAGAATTTATTGTATGCTGTTCCAGTTTGACTGCTAGGAGAGTAAACCTATTCGTATGGTTCCTATTCAACTGTCTACAGCATTCATATGCTTGAGAGAAGGTATACGCTTCTCTGGTTCGGTGATTGTGGTGTCTGCTGCAGTGCTTGGAGTCCTCAGGAAGCGCTAGGAGCATCTTTCAACGGAGGTACCCAGTCGGGGTGCCAGGCGATCCGTTACACCCCCTCTCATGTATTTCAATATCTAACCAAGGGTTACCCCCTCACTTGTCCCTACTTGATTATATTCGGGTGATTAGGTGGCTTCATCTTTATTAGCAACCTTCTTCCATGGTCCAATTCTATCACTCACGTCCCCATTGAAGGAACTTTTGGTGGTGAACAGGAGTCAACATGGGCACTCTGATAGGTCTGTGGTCATGCTGACCCATACACAGGGCCAAAATGCACCACGTGGCCGCATTAAAGCAGTCCTCAGGCCGCACGGCCGAATGCTTCACAAGACCACATGGCCAGATTAGATATTAATTACCTTCAGTCCCGCAAATGTCTCCCTATGCTGGTTCGTAGGACAAACTGCAGCCCCTATAATTAAATATTTTGCCATGACATTATGACTTTTAAAGGGACCTTGTCATCTAGGCGCCCCAATGCTGTTTGGGGTCACAGAGATGATGTGGACCAATGGGAACTCTTGTGAGTCTATTTAAGGCTTGTTTTAGCCTTCATTTATTTCCCTACCGTGGTTTCTGTATAGATCCTCGCTTTGTGCTCCTAGTGATTTCCTAGTGATTTTCTGTGTTTGACCTCAGCTTTGTATGGACTTCATGATTTCTGGTATCCTGACCCGGCTTCGTATTTGCCTTCATGATTTTCTGGTATCCTGACCCAGCTTTGTCTTGACTCTGAATATTTCTGTAATCCTGACCTTGAATTATCTTGATCCTGTATCTTGTATTATTACGTTAAGTCCGGCCATTCTAAGGCTCGGTAATACGTCTTTTGGATCCAGCATTTTGTGGGTTTACACTTTCCTGGGTGTTGGGGTAAGACTCCCGTGACACAAACAAAATTAAAACCCCACGTTAAATATTAAACAATTGAACAAATTATGAAGAACATTGTTACCTTAAATGTAAAGTCAGAGGGCGAAAAAGCCTTGGAAGGACAGGGAGTCCAACACATCCACTTGATAATGTTGAAAACCTTGCCTGTTTTTTTGTGATACATACACACCAATGTGCTTCCATCAGTCAAACGAGAGCTATCACCCCCCTACACATTACATACAGATAAACACTTACAAAGTAACAGACAATTAAAGGGACACTATAGTCACCAGAGCAACTATAGTTTATTTAATTTGTTCTGGTGAGTAGAATCATTACCTTCAGGCTTTTTGCTGTAAACACTGTATTTTCAGAGAAAATACAGTGTTTACATTACAGCCTAGTGATAACTTCACTGGCCACTCCTCAGATGGCTGTTAGAGATCCTTCATTGGTCATGGCTGCCTAAAATGCATCCAAACATTCAGTATCTCCTCCCTCTGCATGCAGACACTGAACTTCCCTCATAAAGATGCATTGATTCAATTCATCTCTATGAGGAGATGCTGATTGGCCAGGGCTGTGTTTGAATTGTGCTGGCTCTGCCCCTGATCTGCCTCTTTGTCATTCTCAGCCAATCCTATGGGGAAGCATTGTGATTGGATCAGGCTGCCACTTCTGCTGATGTCAGCAGGTAGTGGGCAGGTCTAAAGGAAACAGGGACAAAGCATGCAGCTCCGGACTTAAATACATGTAAGATTTTACAATATTTAGGGAGGCATGAGGGGACCAGTGTGGCTAGATGGTGGTTTTAACCCTATGGGGTCAGGAATACATGTTTTTGTTCCTGACCCTATAGTGCTCCTTTAAAACACTTTGAAGAGCTATTGGTGAGTCAGTTTTATTATCTACCTAACTTGATGCATGTTTGCAATTGATTCATTAATGTGCAAGAGTATATTTGGCTGGCTCATGCTCTAGTGTTGGTTTAACTGATTAATTCCAGGATTGTTTTTGCCTAGGTTGCTACTTGCCTTTGAACTGTAAATATTTCCCCTGGCTTACTGAAAAATTGACCTCTCTACGACCCAGCAGAAAGTCATATCTTGCAACAGCCTGGACAGAGGACAGCTTAGAAATCTTGACTTATTCTTCATTAAACTTTCCACTCCAAAATTTGCGCATACATGTTTTTACTTTCATTTACTTTGCATAACTAAATTTCATCAGGGCCGGTGCATCCTATAGGCTTCAAAAAAAATTGTTCAACCAGTCCCCAATCAATGCGATGGAAATGAGATAATACCATCCTTCTATCAGAGCAAAATAGAACCTATTTAGCAAATTTAGCAAAGAAGTTCCTGGAAACAAATGATAACGGTCAGGTCTCTAAGGAGACCCTTTGGGCAACGTTTAAATGCTTGATGAAAGGGTACCTAATTAAAATGGAAGCAAAAATTAGGGAACCAAAAGGAGCGAATTTGGCAGATCTTTATGTTAAACTTGCAAAACTGGAACAATGCAATAAAAAAAGAATCCAACATAGTTAAAGGATCACTATAGTGTCAGGAAAACAAAGCGATTTTCCTGACACTATAGTGCCCTCCCATGGCCCTGAAGGGGTTAAAACCCTTTCAATTACTTACTTTAATCCAGCGCCGGGCTCCCTCGGCGCTGGTGACCTCTCCTCCCCATCCGATGTCCGCTCCCCCGTCCGACGTCAGTGGAGCCGAATGTGAATGCGCGGCAAGTGCCGCACACGCTTTCAAAGTGTCCATAGGAAAGCATTTCTCAATGCTTTCCTTTGGACGCTCTGCGCGATGGATGCAAAATTTGCATCCAGCATCACAGATGCGCCTCTAGCGGCTGTCCGGAAGACAGCCACTAGAGGCTGGATTAACCCCAAATGTAAACATCTGAAGGGTTAAAACCTGAGGGACATTGCACCCAGACCACTTCATTGAGCTGAAGTGGTCTGTGTGACTATAGTGTCCTTTTAATTTATATACAGATGAAAGCAGTCCAGATACATATTAAATCCCTACTAGAAGAAAAACATTAAAGGTCAATTACACACCTAAACCAAAGATGGTATAACAGCAATAACAGAGCTGGAAAACCTCTCTCCAAAAAACTTGACTTAAAGAAATACGGGATAAAAAAAAAATTATAGAAATTGGAAAAGTCAATCTTTCTCCTCAGAGCATGGGTGAAGCCTTTGCTAATTATTATTATTAATTTCTTTATAATTTCCAGGATAATCGACCAACTCAATGATTTTGACTTGTTTTATTCTAAACTTTCCTTGCCTAAACTCAATTCAATTAGACTGGGCAATTTGAACAAACCGATCACAGCAGAGGAGATAAAAAAAAAGCAATTATATATAAAAACAACAAGGCCCCAGACCCTGATGGATACACAGCACAATTTTATAAATACTTTGAACCTATGGTAACCCCCCCTTCTGTGCAACTTGTTTACAGAGAAGGGGAATCATAACAAGGGCTTTTTTTCAGATTTGTTAAGAGCAACGATCTCACCAATCCGACAACCAGGGCCGTCTTTAATATTGATTGGACCATGGGCAAAGCATTTGTTTGGGCCCCCTGGACCCTGTACACCCTCCCCAGGCGTGCAATCACATTATTACCCTTAATACAGTGGCAACCTAAAGAAGAGAGGTGCAAGAATATTTTTTGGGGCGTCCCTATTGCAAGGATGTTTAAAAGGTAGATCCCCATCTGTCGTGCAACTCCAGCAATACCTTGATAGCTGGGGCTCTACCATTTACCCATGTTTGCAGGTTTGTATTTAACACTAAGAAGTTTTTGTGTGTTTCAATGTAAACAGGTTTTTGTATGGCATATGTTTGTATGTGGTGTTGGTGTTTGAATGTAAGCATGTATTTATGTGTAGTGTTGGTTTTTGAAGGCAGGGGTGTGTATACATATAATGTTGGTGTTTAACACAGACGTGTATTTGTATGTAGTGCTGAAGCTTTAATGTAGGGGTGTATTTGTGTGTAGTGTTAGCGTGTGAATGTTGAGATGTATGCACATATACACACACAAACACACAAGTAGATATACACACACTAACACATAGATACACAACCCGACACACATTCAGATAAACAGACACACATACTAATAACATAACATACAGATACAGCGAAACACACAAAGACAACATACAGATACACACTGACACACATACAGACACACCAATACACATCCTGACATACAAAAAGATTCAAACACTGACACACATGCAGTTACACACACACACATATACACACCTGACACACTGGCAGATACACACACAGACTTCATACAGATACACACACAATGACAACATATAGATACACACACAGATATACAGACACATAGAGACAGACATACTTACACAGACACAAAAACTGACAGACACATTGACACACACTGACAGGCATACTGACACATAAACTGACAGGCATATTGACACACACACACTGACTGGCATACTGACACACATACTGACACATACACTGACACACATACTGACAGACATACTGACACACATACTGACACATACACTGACATGCATTCTGACATATACACTGACACACACACTGACAGACATACTGACACACACACTGACAGGCATACTGGCACATACACTGATACATACACTGACAAACATACTGACACATACACTGACAGGCATACTGACACACACACTGACAGACATACTGACACACACACTGACAGGCATACTGACACACACACTGACAGACATACTGACACATACACTGACAGACATACTGACACACACACTGACAAGCATACTGACACACACACTGACAGGCATACTGACAGACATACTGACACACTGACAGGCATACTGACACATACACTGACAGGCATACTGGCACATACACTGACAGGCATACTGACATATACACTGACAGGCATACTGACACACACACTGACAGGCATACTGACACATACACTGAGACATACTGACACACACACTGACAGGCATACTGGCACACACACTGACAGGCATACTGACACACACACTGACAGGCATACTGACACATACACTGAGACATACTGACACACACACTGACAGGCATACTGACTTATACACTGACAGGCATACTGACACACATGCTGACACATACACTGACAGGCATACTGACACATACACTGAGACATACTGACACACACACTGACAGGCATACTGACACATACACTGACAGGCATACTGACACACATGCTGACACATACACTGACAGGCATACTGACACATACACTGGCAGGCATACTGACACATACACTGACAGGCATACTGACACACATGCTGACACACACACTGACAGGCATACTGACACATACACTGACAGGCATACTGACACACATGCTCACACATACACTGACACACATGCTGACACACACACTGAAAGGCATACTGACACATACACTGAGACATACTGACACACATACTGACAGGCATACTGACACATACACACAAAATTTACACTATTATACCCACCCTCCAGTTTCATACCTTGGAGGGTGGCTGAAGCTGCTGGGAGTTGGGGTCTGGCTAGCTCGGCCCAGAGCCCCTCTTCTCTGCCTCTTCCTCCTCCCGCACGGCTTCTCTCTTTATGGGAGGAAGTGACGCGCAGCCGTCACTTCCTCCCAGCCGGCTGCCAAAAAGCAAGAGGGCCCGGTCGCGATCTTAAAGCGCCAGAGCGCAAGACCAGGCCCCTGCTGACAGAAGCCCACCGGGTGGCCCTTAGTGCATGGGCCACTCGGTGGGCCTCCTTAGTGCGCACTGGCGAGTGGGAGAAATGCTTGAGGCAAGCGGGGCCCACGGTGTAGCTGCTTCGGGCCCCTCAGGAGTAGTTGGGCCCGGGGCAGCTGCCCCATTTGCCCCGCGGTAAAGACGGCCCTGCCGACAACTAGGAAACGACCCTTGTTACATAAGTAAATCTCACCCCATCTCATTAATAAACCAAGATATAAAAATATTTTCTAAAATTCTGGCGGATAGACTGATTTTAGTTATTTCTGACTTAATTTATATGGGCCAAACAGGATTTATAAAATCGAGAAGATTGTTCTGAAGATCTTGCATCTAAAGTTAGAAGTTAAAAAAAAAATGTATACCTTCCGCTTTTATTTTTGTAGATGCCGAAAAGGCGTTCGACAGAGCAAAATGCTAATTTCTATCAGCAACCCTTTCCGCCTTTGGGATAGAAGGGAAATTTAAAGACCTGACATTATCTTTTTATTCGACTCCCATAGCGAAAGTATATGGTAAGGGCCTAAATTTTTCCTGGTTTACCATTGGAGATGGAACCCAACAAGGCTGTCCATTAGCACCCCTTCTATATATTCTTTCCATTGAGTCACTAGTGGCATATATTAGATTATCACGTAATATCTCAGGTGTTCTTTTAGCAGACCAAGAACAAAAAATAATGTTTTTTGCCGACAATATAATTTTGACCTTGACGAATCTAGAAATTTCCCTTCCAGCAGTAATGAACTGCATAGAGGAATATAGTTACATTTCTAACTATAAAATTAATGTACATAAGACTCAAGTTATTCATAGTAATCTAACACACCTGCAGGTGGAATTCTGGTCAAAAAAATCTAGTTTTAAGTGGTCTAATAATTCCATTTTATATCTTGGAATTAAGGGAACACTATAGTCACCTAAATTACTTTAGCTAAATAAAGCAGTTTTAGTGTATAGATCATTCCCCTGCAATTTCACTGCTCAATTCACTGTCATTTAGGAGTTAAATCACTTTGTTTCTGTTTATGCAGCCCTAGCCACACCTCCGATTGACAGAGTCTGCATGAAAAAAAAATGGTTTCACTTTCAAACAGATGTAATTTACCTTAAATAATTGTATCTCAATCTCTAAATTGAACTTTAATCACATACAGGAGACTCTTGCAGGGTCCAGCAAGCTATTAACATAGCAGGGGATAAGAAAATCCTAATTAAACAGAACTTGCAATAAAGAAAACCTAAATAGGGCTCTCTTTACAGGAAGTGTTTATGGAAGGCTGTGCAAGTCACATGTAGGGAGGTGTGACTAGGGTTCATAAACAAAGGGATTTAACTCCTAAATGGCAGAAGATTGAGCAGTGAGGCTGCAGGGGCATATTCTATACACCAAAACTGCTTCATTAAGCTAAAGTTGTTCAGGTGACTATAGTGTCCCTTTAAGATAAATTTTAACATCAGTTCATGGCTTCAGGAAAACTATGACAAACTCCTCCAAGAGCTTAAAGGTCTGACAAATAAATGGAGCAAAATACAGCTTTCATGGCTCGGGAGGATAAATTCTCTTAGATCTTATTTACTTCCCAAGCAAGAATATTTATTTTGTATAATACCTTTTAGAGTCCCCAAAATAACGTTGAGGTAATTTCATAGACTACTCGTACTATATGTATGGGGTGGTAAAAAACCTAGAATTGCGTTGAAACTATGGTAGCTAGAACATCAGAGGAGGGTTTATCCTTTCCCAATATTTTTCTTATTCACGATACTGTTATGTTTTCTTATTTAGAATGGGTAAACAATTATTCTTGCACGAAATCCTGGTATATGAAAGAAAGTTATGCAGTAAATTTGATCCTTTCCATTGTTTTTGGGATAGACAAAAACATCTATAGAAATTTGAAGATAGACTACTTAGCTATTAACCAATTCTTTTATTCTGTAGAGCCAATAAAGAAACATTTTTCTCAGACAAACAACTTTCTAAATATACTCCACTGAAAGCATTGAAATTATTTATTCAAGATTTAAATCTGACAAGTTGGTCAGTAGTGATGTCGCGAACCCGAAATTTTCGGTTCGCGAACGGCGAACACGAACTTCCGCAAATGTTCGCGAACCGGCGAACCGCCCGAAACGCCATTGACTTCAATGGGGAGGCGAATTTTAAAACACACAGGGACTCTTTCTGGCCACAATAGGGATGGAAAAGTTGTTTCAAGGGGACTAACACCTGGACTGTGGCATGCCGGAGGGGGATCCATGGCAAAACTACCATGGAAAATTACACAGTTGATACAGAGTCTGGTTTTAATCCATAAAGGGCAGAAATCACCTAACATTCCTAAATCACAATCAATATGGATTGACACCCGACATATGACATATTGACACCTTGACATATGGATTGACACCTGTCCTCAGAGCCCCTGATACATACTGACACAGAGCAGAATAGGGACTGTTCCCCCTACATCGGGTCACTTGGCAGATATGGATTGACACCTGTCCTAAGGTTCCTTGATACACACTGACACAGAGCAGAATAGGGACTGGTCCCCCTACATCAGGTCACTTGGCAGATATGGATTGACACCTGTCCTAAGGTTCCTGATACACACCGACACAGAGCAGAATAGGGACTGGTCCCCCTACATAGGGTCACTTGGCAGATATGGATTGACACCTTGTTACAAACTGCTATTTGTAACGGGCCCTTTAAATGGTAAATTGCCCTGCTTCCCTGGGTTGTGGAGAAGCCTATTTGCCAGCCTCCTCCTGCATGACTATGGCCCCTGGGAGATTGTGAAAATGTATGCACTTTTATTTGGTGTGTATGGCCCTTTAAGACTGTCGGTGGGCATATTGGGGCTTATGGACTCTTTATGTGACTGGTGCTGGCCCTTTAAACACCTTTTTTGGGACATCAGGAAGATTGGGACACTGCCCTTTTAAGGCCGTGTCCCCAGACTTGTTGGGGACACGTCTTAAAACGCAGGTCCTCGTGCCCCAGACCTGGTGCAAAACCTTTGTGCCTGCCTTGCTATTTCCCACTTGGTTCAGTAAATGGGAAATTATTTCAGCTGCAGAGACTAAGTCCCATTCGGCGATGGGACTTAGTCTTTTTCTCAGCCGTTTTTTTCAGCCTTATTTCAGCTGCAGAGACTAAGTCCCATTCG
>OW240913.1:262014877-262305005 GCA_933207985.1 Pelobates cultripes
CCTGACACAGAAGCTGGCAGCAGTGGCAGACAACTAAGTGCAATTACATTACATAGAAAAAAAAAATTTAAAAAAAGCATACCCTTATCCCTAACCTAGCTATGCTTTTCCCTATCTTATGAACATCAGCTACACTTTCCCTCCTCTTACTAAGCATGCAGCTTGAGAATGAATCTAAAATGGATGCCTTCCAGGAGGTGGGAGGGTCTGCTAGGAGGGTGTGCTGCTAATTGGCTGGAATGTGTCTGCTGACTGTGAGGTACAGGGTCAAAGTTTACTCAATGATGACGAATAGGGGGCGGGTCGAACCGCGCATATGTTCGCCCGCCGTGGCAAACGCGAACATGCTATGTTCGCCGGGAACCGTTCGCCGGCGAACCGTTCGGTACATCACTATTGGTCAGACACAGGTTTAATGAGAATAAAAGATATTCACTATGCTGGTAAAATGTACAATTTTCCAGATCTTCAAATTTGAACAAGTTTTGATAATAAAGAGCTATTTACATATTTAAGAATAGAGGATTATCTTCGTAAAGTTTTAATAATAAATGAATCACTTTAGATAAGCTCTTACTTGGAGATCATGGGAAGATACCTTCTAAGATTAGGAAAGCTATATATATATATCCTAAATCAAAACATGAAAACAAAAAGTATTAAAGATTGGGAAAGGAACATTGGTAAAACATTTTTTTTTCCAGACTTGGCAAAAATCCTTTAAAATGATTGTGAAATCCATTCATTGTGTGAATATACAGGAGACCTTTTTCAATCTGGTACACAGATGGTATATGGCCCCTTCAAAACATTGTAAATTTCAACCAAAGGCTTTCAATCTATGCTGGAGATGTAATAGAAATGTTGGTACACTAAAACATATATGGTGGGTCTGCCTTAAACTAAATAATCTCAAAACGAAAGTTTCAAAAATATTTTTAGAAATAGATATTACTTTAACCTTTCTTTTCCATTTTGATCTTTCTTGTCTATCTAAATCATTAGAATATTTGACTATTCATATTCTAATGGCAGTGAAACTGTGTATGGCTAGATATTGGAGAAGGGGGGAATCTCCTAATTTAGAAGAAATAAGAGCACAGGTCTAATGGAAAAATCAGTCTATTAGAATGATGGTAACATAGGGAAATACAATAATATCTAGGATGTTTGGTTTACATACTCTGCCCCCAAACCATATTTTACCTGACATTGATATCATAATTGTGGCTTTGCTTTACAGATTGATCCTGTGACGAAAGTAACCTCGCCACTGGTTTTTGGAGAGGCCTGTTTGCCAGCCTCCTAACCTGTGACTATGGCCCCAGCAATAGACCTGGCTAAAATACTTTAAACAGGCTCTGTTTGTGCAATTGGTAATATATGGTTCGTTTACCGAACAGCCGCATGAACCGGAGACCACCCTGGAGCTTGTTAAACTTAATTGATACACTGTTGCAATTTCCACCGCAGTTCCTATGGATGACCACGAGGTTGCGGCCATCTTGTTCACATGGACCAAAACTGTGAATAGACTTCAGGGGAACTTAGCCATGAATGCCCTGGAAGTTTAACAAGCTCCAGGGTGGTCTCCGGTTCATGCGGCTGTTCGGTAAACGAACCATATATTACCAATTGCACAAACAGAGCCTGTTTAAAGTATTTTAGCCAGGTCTATTGCTGGGGCCATAGTCACAGGTTAGGAGGCTGGCAAACAGGCCTCTCCAAAAACCAGTGGCGAGGTTACTTTCGTCACAGGATCAATCTGTAAAGCAAAGCCACAATTATGATATCAATGTCAGGTAAAATATGGTTTGCCCTGGAACTAATTTCGGCATGAAAACTTTGCGGTTCCCGGTCGGTCCTCAAGCGGCACTTAGCCACGATTCTGGAACTATTTTCGGCTATGGGACTATGCCTGCGGTTGGTCAAATAAATGACTTCCAGGAAATTCCTGAACCCCTGAACTGATCTGGGTGATTTTTGGATATGTTGGTCACCCAGATCAGGGCAATCAGATAATGTAACAATTGTGGGGTTTTATGTATTTTCAGAGTAATCTTGCCTTGCACTACACAGTTAGAAATAGAGAAGGAGCTACGAACTTACAAACAGATATGTTACTACACAGTTAGAAATACAGAAGTAAAAAAACAGGAAATAAGTCAAACAGGAAATAAGACCAACGCCCTGCAATAATAAAAGTTTATAGTTTGTGTCTAAGGGTATATTCACTAAGCATTGTATAGATAAATTGTATTATTCCCATCAAACCCTTTGCTACCAGAGATTTAACTTCACATCTGGGGTACTGAGGTAACATTTGCCAACTTGAAACAAGTTCTGAGCTGGCTAATGTTAATGCTGTGCTTATTTATAAGCGCAAAATGTCTTTCCTTGGCTGAAAACAATCAGCTGACACTCTCAGCCAATGAATAAGCATTAGCATCAGCAATCGGCTCCTGCAGCATTGCAGAAGCCTGATGTGGCTCAGCCACCATTAAAAAACTGTTTGCCCATTACCAAGGAACAGCAGCAGTGCACTCCTGAATAATATTCACTAACTCTGATTTATACTGTAGAAAATTCATAGTTATAAGAACAAAAAAACACAACTCAAATAATGCATGATGTACAGCCTAATTATGTGAATAATTATTTATGTATAATAGCATTGTAGCTGAGTTGGTTCTCAAATATGCATGTATTCAAAAATGCGCTGACCACGCACATTCTAAAAAGCTTTCTCTTGACCATGATGCTTTGTCTAGTTATCGCCCTATCTCTCTCCTTCCCTTTGACTCCAAGCTCCTTGAAAGCTTTGTTTATACATCTTCTCTTGTCAATTTTCACTGCCTCTCTTAAACACCTGATATTCTATGGTTTTCAATATCACTTGTACACTGGTGATACACAAATCTACCTCTGCTTGCCTGATCTTTCTCTCCATGTGCTGGAATGTATATAGTTTAAAATTTGACTTTTAATAGTGAACAAAATATAAAGTGATCATTTCACATATTAAATCTTGGTAGGTCTGCATATATATATACATCCAGACACAAAAAAAAATATGAAAAAATGTAAGATTTAAAAACCCGAAAAACAATGTCTAAATATCAAAGGGGTAGTCACCAGTATTGACTGGACTAGAATATCCAAATTCGAATAGAAACTGTCTACTATTGTGATACTGTTGTAATTTGTCAAAGTTGTTCCGTTCTAATTAATCAAACTTTGCAAATAAAAGCATCTGCTGCTATAGTTCGTGCAGAATACTTTGTTATAGATTGATCGTAGACGTTGTGATACTGTTACAATTTATCAAGATAATACCGTTATGGTTAATCAAGTATTTGCAACTAAGGGAGCATCTGTGGCCGTAGTTTATAAAGAATACTTAGTTGCAATCTGACCATAAACAGAAGTTAAAAGCTCTAATGGTATGACAGTACAGAAGCTCTGTCTGGTTTAACTGTTAGGCTTATAGTTGAGACGTGCAAATATATGATGTAAAAAGATTCCGTACAGAATAGTACCTTCTGGGAGTGATCAGTTCTATAAAACCCCAGAGTGAATATAGTCAGAAGGTAAAGATATATCTGTGCCTTCGAGGGCACCTATCAGATAAAGAAACTAACTGCAAGTAATGAAGGAAAGAGGAAAAGAAAATAGTTGTATCTATGTCTTCAGTAAATAATTATGCCTTGATGGGCACCTTCAAGGTAAGTATTGCAGATTTGTACAACTAACTTGCTAACATCTAAATATAAGGAAGCCTAAATCAGTATCCTGTAATACGTTATAGAATGTCACTACAATGCGAGCATTTACAGCCTTAAATAATATGAGCGGCTGAATCTTTTGATTGCCCTCCCAACATGCCCAGTGTCTAAATAGTTCTTAACCGAAATGTAGGTTTAAAGAATAATTCCTGCAGATGCAGGGTATTTTGGATGCCAGGAGGGATCAGAAAAACCCTGACGCGCGTTTCGCCGGTAAGGCGGCTTCTCAAGGGGAACTTGGTCATAGCCGGTTAGGTTTTTAAATAGGGCGCCCAGAGATTTGATTGGAGTCCCGAGGTTGTTAACGTCATCGGTTGTGGCTGACGTAAGACGGTGGTCGGAAAAGACCATTTGACTTGATTCAAACTTCAATGATGTGTTTGTGTATATCGAGACAGAAGATATAAAGAGTATGGAAAAAGTTTAATGTGGTAATAAATTATGTATAAACATATCGCAATTGTTATGTTTGTCCTTTCATTTCTAATCAATATGTTATTGACCTAGATTAATGTGGTGTGAGTATATGTGTATTATTTTATATATTTTTTATTTTCATTTATTGTTGTTATTTATTATTTACGTTGGATGAATACTGTATGGGGAACAAATCACTTTCCCCCTACATATGTTTAACGACAATACACATGAATTTGTTAGATTAAATAGAGCAGCTATATCACACTGCATATATGGCTCATATATAATTTTGAAGGGAAAGCATATTTTTGAAGTGCAAAGTTGCACATCAATAGATAGATGGTGAATATAATACATCTTGATCTCCTATTTCATTACATCAACAGGACAAAAAAGTATCCTGAAGGTGTGAGATACGGGGCAAATGCTGCTGAAAAAACACAGCAGGGGGCGCTATAGATCGTTATCTCAATAGTGTCTTATAATGCAAAATGATAAATTATTAATAATTAGAAATCAGTGTAGGTTGCTAATCTAAAAATATCATTGTATGTATATGATGAAATATAAAGATAAAAGAAGAAAAGTAAATAAAGATAATGGATATAAATAAAAAGTGCCAAAAAATGAAAAGAAGAAAGAAGTTATTGTGTATTTTTGAAACTGGATTGGAGAATGTATATTAAATATATAGGTGGTATATAATGAAAACTGGATTAGAGGATGTGTATTTAATGTATAAATGGTGTGTAGTTGAATTCCTCATTAAGTCCCTGTGGTGTGAGGGTCCTAAATGAGTATATCCATTTTGATTCCTTCTGCAGTAGTTGTTGATTAAAGTTGCCTTTTCTAGGGTTAATAGTCAGTTTCTCAATAGCCTGAAATCTTAAGTTATCAACATTACCATGATGGAAATTCATGATATGTCTTGCTACAGGTGTAGGGGTTATGATGTTTTTTATTGAATTGATATGTTGGAGGATCCTTCGATGAAAGGGTTGGATTGTCTTTCCGATATATTGGATGCCGCATTTGCACGTAATCAAATACACTAACCGAGTGGTACTGCAGTTGACCAGAGCATTAGTTTTGATACTAATTTTAGATTGTGTAGACGTTACCGATTGCGAGGGAGTTATAAACTGGCACGCTTTGCAATGGCCACATCTGTATGTACCCTTGGTGTTGGTGAGCCAATTAGGTTCTGCTGAAGTGGGGGCCAAAAAACTATGAACTAGAAGATCCTTAAGATTCTTAGATCTTCGAGCAGTAATAGATGGATGGCTAGGCAACGATTTCTTCAATGTAGGATTGTGTAGAAGGATAGGCCAGTGGTCGGAAAACGTCTGTGTCATTTTTTCCAACCCACTGTCAAAAGTGGCAATGCATCTTGGGGTCGAGGGGCTTGGTTTTGAACGTGTAGTCTTCAAGCTCTCCAGTCTGTTTGTCTCACTAGCACGTTGATATGCTTTTTTGAGAACCTTGTTAGGATATCCCAAAGCTTTGAAACAAAGTTTTAAGGATTGACATTCTTGATAGTAAACTGAATCTTCAGAACAGTTCCTCCTTGCTCTTAAGTATTGTCCATAGGGAATGGAGGCCTTCAATCTATATGGTTGGTGGCTCTCCCAATGGAGGAGGCTGTTGGTTGAGGTCAGCTTTCTGAAGAGTTCAGTTTGGATGGTACCATCCTCCATTAGGAGGATCTTAAGGTCAAGGAAAATCAATTCCTTCTCATCGATGACATGAGTAAGTGTTAGATTTATTTTATTGTTGTTCAGAACTCTAACAAACTCTTCAAAAGTTTGTACCGGACCAGTCCAGAATATTAGCATGTCATCGATGTATCTGTACCACTTAAAGATGTACTTGTGGTACAGATTATACTTGGGATCTTTCCACATTCTGTCCTCCCACCATCCTAAAAAGAGATTCGCATTTTATACCCGTACGTTACGGACCTACCTTCTTATATACAGGACACAAAGTCCACTCTATTGATCTTAGAAGGGCTTCAAGTACCACCATATACTCTATTAGCAAGCCTAGACGTTGTATCTCTGTACAGTAACATCCCGCACAAAATAGGCATACAAGCATGTCGCTCATTTTTAGAAACAGCTTTATACGAGGAGGCACAGATTTCGTTCATTATATCCCTACTGGAATTTATCCTAACCCACAACTACTTAATATTCAATGGTAAATATTATTTACAAGAAACCGGGAACGCTATGGGTACGACTTGTGCCCCCACGTATGCGAATCTCTTTTTAGGATGGTGGGAGGACAGAATGTGGAAAGATCCCAAGTATAATCTGTACCACAAGTACATCTTTAATTACTGTCCCATTCTTGCAACTGCGCACCAGACCTGTAAGCCTTTTCCCGAGATGCCTCCTTATGGAATGTCCTCCTGTGGCAGGCACGCACCAATAGCCCCAATCAAGTTAAAGATAGGTGGTGGAAAGATATAATCCAGATTGGATGTTCCCTAATCTGCACTATCTTCTTTAGTAACTATCTCAAGCTTAGTAATTGTCAGCCAAGAGAAAGGAGAGCCAAAGAGTAATGTGTAAAGTTAAGGAAAAAGCTAAGGAATCACTTTGCAGCCAAGATTTCCTTAATTACTCCCCCCTTCCAATGACTTAGGCTATTGGGGTGCAGTCTATGGTTAGGCCCCCTACTGTTGAAATTCTGGTTTTACACTCCCCATTCATGTGAATTATGTTATAGATAACATAATTATCAGCAGCGATATGGGAGACCACTATAGGAGACCAGAAGTAATTGATATTATTTAGGAGAATTTATTAATGCAATGTCCCCTACTAATCTATTCTGCATGCCTCCATCCTCTGGCAGTATTCCAGTAATGATCGCAGTATTCTCACACACAAGCCTGCTTTATTTTTTTTTTTTTTTTATCTACCCAACTAAGTTACCCTGCAGAAACAACATCATCTGTTATTGCCACTCTTGCATTTATTACTGCCAGTATATCTGTTTTGAAGTGTTATCAATGCATGCTTATTATGCTTTCTCTTGTGTGTTTTGCTTTAATTTTGATATCTTAAAAGTCGAGTTTTTTTTTTTTTTTGACGTTCGGGTTTTTATTTTATTTTCAAAGTTCGACTGGTATTGTTGATTGTTATTTGGTTGTTTTGGGGGCTGAAAAAATAAGATTTGAGAAAAAAAGAAGACATGAAATTTACAGGGATTTATTTACATGTATTTATTTTATTTTATTTACAGAGACCTGCCTGTCCCCCTCTGATAGCACTACTCCTGCCCCTTTATGTTTTGGTGGCCTACAATTCTCTCACTCCCAGACTCAACTGTAAAGGAGGTGGTGTAGGCATCCTTCTCTCCCCTCACCTTTCAACCAATCATAATTCCCCCTGCCCTATCCTTTTCTTCTTTTGAAGTCAACACTGTCCGCCTATTTAAACCCACCATCTACCAACCCCCCCCCCTCCCAGTCATTCTAGGCTATTCATTGAGCACTTTTCTTCCTGGCTTCCCCACTTCCTCTCATCTAGCACTCCTTCCCTTATACTTGGGGACTTCAATATCCCAATCAACAACCCCAACTGCACTGATGCCTCTCGTCTGCTCTCTGTAACTAACTTCCTTCTTTGGCCTTACGCAATGGTCCAATTTAGCAACCCATACAGTGGGAAACACTCTTGATCTTGCCTTCACCAATCTCTGTACCACCTCTAATCTCTCCAATATTCCTTTTCCTCTATCTGACCACCATCTGCTGACTTTTGACATCGGCATATCTAAGAACCAATTGACACCACCGTCTGAACATCAATCTCACAGAAACCTCCAATGTCTTGAACTAGAGCATTTCTCCACTAATCTCCAAACTCTACTTTTACCTATCTCAAACCTCACCTGCCCTAGCTCTGCAACCTCCTTCTACAATTCCACCCTCTCCTCTCAACTAGACATCATGGCACCTCCTGCAGCAAGTGCCCCCAACAATAACATTGGCACACCAAGCTGACTCGATATCTCCAAAAATGCTCCAGAACTGCCGAACGCTGTTGGAGAAAGTCTTACTGTGCGTCTGACTTTCTCCACTATAAATTTATGCTGTGTTCATACAGCTTGGCTCTTTCCTCTGCAAAAGTAAATTACTTCAATACGCTCATAACTACACTCTCCCAAGAACCCAAAAGACTATTTCACACATTTAACTCTCTTCTTCGCCCTATTGTTCCTCCTCCACCTACTAACTTGACCGCCTCAGACTTTGCAACTCACTTCACTGACAAGATCTCTACAATCAGGGAAGAGATCTCATCTTTCTTCTTCCCCTTACAATACTTTGCCTAACCTCATTCCCTCTGCTGTTCTATGTTCATTCACACCCGCTACAGTGAAAGAGGTTTCTGCTCTGCTCCAGTCCACCCGCCCCACCACCTGCTCCCTATTCCCTTGCATCTCATCCGTACTCTGTCTTCTTCTCTTTCTCTACCTCTCACTAAAATTCTCAATCTCTCTCTCTCCTCTGGCATATTTCCATCGCCCTTCAAACATGCAATTGTAACCCCAATTCCAAAGAAGCCCAACCTTGACCCTAACTCCCTGTCCAACTACCGTCTTATCTCATTACTACCATTTGCGTCCAAGATCCTTTAAAGAGTTGTGCATGCGAGACTGACTGACTTCCTCGAGTCCAACTCTCTGCTAGACCTGCTTCAGTCTGGTTTCCGAGCTAAGCTCTCTGTGGAAACGGCAATGACCAACGTATCCAATGCCCATTACCTAGGACCAGGCACAAAATAAAGATGCAAAAATAGGTAATATGAGCCAGCTCTTTTCCCGCTGGCAGGCTTTTCTGTGACTGGGAGACAAAGGGACGGTCCCTTTTTCCCGCGCTGAGACTCCTAGGCACAGAGGCTCTTGGGAAGAAGACCACTGGTGGTTGGTGTGGGAAACCCTGTGACATAGGTGCCAGGCTTTGGGGGCAAAGGGAACAGAGTCCCTTCCCACGCTAAGGACCCAGGGAGGGGGAGAATTGTTTCTTCTTTCAAAATGGTTATAGGATATTTCTATCAAGGGCCATTATTCATACTATGTTTATTTACAGGTTACGGGGCGCTCAGGATTTTAGGGCAACATTACTCGTCATATCCCTTATACTACGCTAGTTAGGTAGGTCTGTTATACCTTAATTCATTTGGGTCCACGAGCTGGCCCTTACAACTTACACGTGTTACATCATCACATCTTTAGGTGCTAGGTATCTAAAATATTTACTGCACAACCTCCTACTTATGGTTGAACTTAACTGTGCTACTTATCCTGAAGATATATCAGGATATCTATAATTTTATGTCACATACCACAATTCCCTACAAATATCTTGTTACCCCCTATAGGTCTGCTCCAATACACATTCTTGTGTTAAACCGCATTACTGACTTACGCATTCTCAGGTACATCAATTTACAAGCACTTATATGCTACCATACCCTTCTTCCCTTAGTTAGTTTCGTTACTGGCTGACAGGGCACCAGGAGTCCAATAATTAATACTTTCCCAGGCCTCCATGCCTTACGTTAGTGGTTCTGCGAGACCAACACCCATCCTCATACTCGGAGGTACTATGCCCATCGGCCCAACTCATAGGTGGCTTAGAGAGGGCCGCTTCTGTCAATCCCATTCTATCTTATGCTTTAAAAGTCACAGAGATGCCAACACCCTGCCACAACATTCAGTGACCATAAAATCCCCTTATGCCAATGCATAGATAGAGCCTCTCAAGCAGCTTAGCATCTAGCAGGGCCTCACCCGCCAGCAACCAAGTTTAATTGTTTTGCCATTTTGGCATTAGCTAGTAAGCCAGTACGTTATAAGGGTATACACAAATTACTTTATGTTATTTAACATGTTTTAATGACAAGAAAGTGGAAAGACATGTCCCTGTCCAGCACTCCTGCTGCACCTTCACACAAAGGGAACATGGATAGTCCTACTTCGATTAGAACTTTTAAACGGCACATACAGTACCAGCA
Organism: Pelobates cultripes; assembly: GCA_933207985.1. NCBI lineage: Eukaryota > Metazoa > Chordata > Amphibia > Anura > Pelobatidae > Pelobates > Pelobates cultripes. Next base: position 262,025,118 of record OW240913.1, read on the forward strand.
ACAGCAATATAACCAAATTACCCAATCACATATATATATATATGTATATATATATATACATATATATATATACCGTTAAACAGATTTATAGAAGGGAAGCAACTGCTTAGAATTAGAATTGTGTCTAGAATCGGTGTACAAGCTATTGACATCCATTGTAATTAGTACACCATGGAAGTCCCTTACCGTCTTAAGATCCCAAAGGACACTGCCCATATCCTTGATACAGGTGGGGATTGCCATCACTGAATCTTTAAAAAGATAATCCAGGTACTTAGCAATCGGTTCAAGTATACCATCCACTGCTGACACTATTGGGTGTCCCAGGGAATCCCTCAGGTTCTTGTTAATTTTTGGAAGTGTGTAAATAATTGGAGTTTGGTGATGGCAATCCCCACCTGTATCAAGGATAGGGACGGTCTCCTTAGGGTTCTTAAGACGGTAAGGGAGTTCCATGGTGTACTAATTACAATGGATGTAAATAACTTGTACACTATTATTCCTCATGAAGATGATATTGAGGCAATGAGGCACCTCTTATCTGGCTCTACGGTTTACCAGGGCCCAGCAGTTAAATTCGTCTTGGAACTACTACTACTGGCTTCACAGTGCTATTACTTCCGATTCCATACTAATTGGAATCTGCAGGTCTCAGGTACCTCAATGGGGGCAGCGACGGCCCCCATGTACGCAAATACATTTATGTATGCCTTTGAGTAGAATTACATTTTGCAACAATATAAACATCAGATCATCAAGTACTATCATTTTATTGACAATGTTTTAATCCTTTGGAATGGCACAGAAAATGAGGCCCAGAGATTTGTGGAATACATTAATGGCTTACCCACACCAGTTAAGGTTACGTCAAAGATTGATCCTAAGAATATACAATTTCTTGAACTTGAGTTGTCATTTAAGGCTGGAAAACTAGAGCACAAACTGTACACCAAACCCACAATGGGAGTGCTCACCCCAAACACCTCCCCCGTCTCAGTTCCTCAGAGTCTTTAGGAATAATTCAGTGGAAGAACAACGGACTGAACAGTTAAAAATCATGTATGACAAATTAACTGCACAAGCGTATAAAAACACACACTCGACCGAGGCTTGGATGAGGCCAGGATTAAATACCTTGATGTTCGAGAAACTGGAAAAATGGATAAAGCACTGTCTAAACAGTTTTTCCTATGGAATTCCATACAGCCAGCACAGTTTTTAAATCTTCGATTGATTGAAATTGGAATATCCTGCAAAAGGATGTCATTCTTCCTGGAATTGTACAACAGAAACCCATGATCTGCCATAGATGTAACAGAAACTTAAAAGATCTTTTGGTCCATACAGACCCTATACACTGTTATAAGTCTATAAAGCAGGACGTGGTGAACTTGGGCTGTGTCGGTTGTTTGGGTTGTGTGACGTGTGGACATATTATATCATCCCCATACGGGAAAATCCTATAAAATAAAAAATAGGATACACTGCAGAACAAAGTATGTGGTTTATAAGTTGACTTGTCCTTGTGGCCTTAACTATGTTGAAAAAAATGAAACCGCACTCTGTGAAAGGATCAGAGGACACAGGTCAAGTATTCGGCTCGCCTACAGAGATAGCAAGTCAGACAAACCTGTGGCCAGACACTTTTTGGAAAATCACCACTACCTCTCAACACTTAGATGTGTTGCGATTTATCATATTCCAACACCTGTAAGAGGGGGTGATAGGGCCAAATTGTTACTACAGCGGGAACCATTTGGATCATTGAGCTGAATACAATGTCTCCCAAAGGTCTCAATGAGAAGTGCTCCTTTTTACCATTCCTATAATGATTATAGTCTAATGGATATATATACACTGTCCTATTACTGTCCATATGGACATATGCGTTTTTATTTACATTGGTGTTTTTTATGTATATTTATTGATATATTGAGATCTGTTATTGTTCACTTTATTTTCTCTTTTTACCACCACTACCGAGTGGTTTATCCTGATCTATGTCTGAACTATCCATCTATTTCCTATTGTCCAAAACCTTGGGACACGCTTGCTGTTTATCCTATGTTTTCTTCCTTTTGGGGCACTTTTTGTGTATGATATTGTAATCGTGTGGATCAATTAGGATTGAATTTTTTGCACTTATTGAAGCACTTAGACTGGATTTTAGCATTATTATGCACTTTAGTTTTATATTTGGGGATTTTATATTCGCTCCTTTACTCATATGTGTGATAAAGTGAAGGCAGATAGGCCTATAACATTTAACCCCAGGGGGAGTATGTGTAGTATGTGTTGTAGGCAACACAATCCACCGTTTAGTTATGGGCCCCTGGGGTGGAGCATTTGGAGATCAGGGTGGGCCAATGCTCCACTCCTCAGTTTATACACAACTGGGGGAAATAATGCCCAGGCCAGAGTTTTTTGGAGCTGTCTCCAACCCACTGCTCAGCTGCAGATAATCAGCTGTAGCAGTGGGAATAAACCCCTCCCTGCTAGCCAGGTGAAGAGGGATTGCTGGCTTCCTCCCTGGAAGCAGGTAGGAGTGAGGCTCTTCTCTCCAGTAAGAAAGTCAAAGAGACTGAGCACTGGGAGTGCAAAAAGGAAAGCAGTCAAGGCTGGCTTGGAGCACTGGGAAGTGCAAAAGGAAAGCAGCCAAGGCTGGCTTGGAGCACTGAGAGTGCAAAAGGAAAGCAGTCAAGGCTGGCTTGGAGCACTGAGAGTGCAAAAGGAAAGCAGTCAAGGCTGGCTTGGAGCACTGAGAGTGAAAAAGGAAAGCAGTCAAGGCTGGCTTGGAGCACTGGGAGTGTAGAAAGGGAAGCAGCAGGCTGTCAGAAACACTGGAGTGCTGAGAGCTGAAAAAGACGCTAGGTTGGTGAAACCACTTTTTTTTGGTTATAGATTAAACCCTTGAGAGACAAGGAACTTGATGTCAGTTAGTGCTCAGACCGAGCTAGGTTTCTGTTTATAGGATTTTTACATTTTTGTTTCCATTTGCTGCTGTAGCTGTGGTGGAGTTTGACAATAAAACTGCCTGAATTATATGCAAACCAAAGGACTGTGTCTGTTGTTTACCCTAGAGGACCGTGCTACCTGCAGACAAAGATCACATATGATAACACATTTTTATGCCTCTGTTTGCTGGGCTGTAAAACTTATCTATACCACATTCACGTGTATGAGTATTTTATTTGCTATTTGCTATAAATATGGGATAGATATACTGATTTTAAACCTTGTTGTTTTTTTTTATATAGTTATATATTGATATTTGAGGTATGCTGTATACAGTCTGGGGCCATGGGTAACAGTGAGCTCTTTTTATTTAGCCCAGTGGGATGGGTGTGCTCCGGGAACCTTGGAGACGCTGTCAGACACACGTATCAGATGGGTGGAGCTTCCGGAGTGTCCGATAAATGTGGGAGTGTCCACAAGTTGTCAGCGTGTGCACGGTCTTCCAGTTGCAGAAAAGCATTGGCGATTGGCTTAGGAACGCAGTGACCCCGGATACACTAACCCAGGTGCTTCAGACGCGCACCCGCTCACCAGAGCAGTCAGCCCAGCCCACTGGACAAACAGCTGAGGGTGGTAAGTGATCAACTCATTTGCTTACACAGTATGAAAGTCATTCATTTGCTGTGTCCTGATGAAAGTTCCAAATTAGGAACTGAAACGTCGACCATTCGTGACAATAAAACTACTTTGATGCAAATCCAGGAGTGCTGGCAAGTTTTCTATTTTGATATATATAAATAGTTAGTTAGTACATTGCTAAACAGAAATACACACACCACTTAAGTCATAAGACTTGCTTTTCACACAGAAATCTCACAGCAGTGGCGTACATACCAGGGTCGCAGGGGTCGCGACTGCGACCAGGCCCAGCCCACCAGGGGGCCCGGTCGCCCCTGCGACCCGGTATGTACCCACAGGGCCAGCCTCTTCTCCTGGGGGGCCCAGGAGGCGGACACCTCAGGGCCTGGCTGGCCCTGCTGACCCTGCTGACCCGGGCTTGCTGTCTGGGTGGCCGGTGCGCGAGGGAGCACTCTGCTCTGAGTCCTTCCTCTTCAGCTCCCTCGCGCACCACACTGATACCAGAGCCGGAAGATGACGTCATCTTCCGGCTCCGGCATCCCTATGCGGTGCGCAAGGGAGCTGAAGAGGAAGCACTCAGGGGAGAGTGCTCCCTCGCGCACCGGCCACCCAGACAGCCAGCCCGGGTCACCAGCACCACTGGACCCCAGGGAATCCCCCCAGCTCTCCAAAAGGTAAGGAGGCGGGGGGGATTAAATTTTTTAAAAAAGTGTGTGTTAGTGTGTGTGTTAGTGTTTGTGTGTGTGTTTGTGTGTGTCAATGAGTGTCTGTTATTGGGTGTGTGTCTGCTAGTGAGTGTGTTACTGTGTGTGTCTGTTACTGAGTGTATTTGATGTTTGTCAGTGAAAGTGTATGTTTTGTAAGTGAGTGTGTATGTATGTCTGTCACTGAGTGTGTCTCTGTCAGTAAATGTGTGTGTCTGTTAGCTAGTGTGTATGCGTCTGTTCGTGAGAGTGTGTGTGTCTCTTCAGCATTTACCTTTCTCCAGCGTCGGACTCCCTTGGCGCTGGGGATCCCTCCGCCTCTCCGCTCCGAATGCACATGCGCGTCAAGAGGCGCGCGCGCATTTAAACCGCCCATAGGAAAGCATTACTCAATGCTTTCCTGTGGACGTTCAGTGTCTTCTCACTGTGATTTTCACAGTGAGAATCGCAGAAGCTCCTCTAGCGGCTGTCAATGAGACAGCCACCAGAGGCTGGATTAACCCTGAGTTTCTCTGAAACGGCTATGTTTTCAGCTGCAGGGTTAAAACTAGAGGGACCTGGCACCCAGACCACTTCATTGAGCTGATGTGATCTGGGTGTCTGTAGTGGTCCTTTAAATGTGTGTGCATACCGTGGTCGCGGGGTCGGAGCTCTGCAACCCCTGCGACCAGGTGGCCGCCGGCATGTGTTGCGGCCCCGACCCGCGCCGAGTAAGCGCGGGGTGGCCCACGGATCAATTTTCGCACCGGGGCCCCATGGGTCATGTGTACGCCACTGTCTCACAGGTTATGCAAACTTTTGAGCACAACTGCAAGGGCTCCCACTACTGCAAGTGATTCTTTGTAGGCATATGCAAATGAGCTCCCCATTTTTGCCTCATAATTCCTCTTTATACATGGATTCCTTGGAGTATGTGTCTGCTGTATACAACAGCTTTGAAACACAACTCAGGAAGAGGAGCAAAGCCAGTGAACCACTCATGAACAGATGTTTCGTTATTAATGCAACACATCAGCATGAGGTTGGTGTCAGGTTATACCTGCCGATTTCGCCACTTCCGGGTTGACGGAGCTCTGCCCCGCCCCCTTCTCTGACGCGGTCTCCTCACGCTACATAGAAAGACCGCGCCAGATTCAAAATGCTGGATTATTGTGTGGTTTCCCTGAGATCCTCTGACCGGCTATCAAATTATCTCTAACCTCTATTCATGTACCGAACCCTGGACTGAAAATGGCTTACCTACCTTCTCCTCTCCTCGATCTCGGATTGATAAATGGACTTCTGCTTCTAATTCTAAGGACTACTTTATTCTGGATTCAACAATACTTCACCTACTTCCACAGAACGCTAAGTATTTATTTCTTCAGCTCAATTTGGCTTTCAGTCTGTCTGCAATTATAACCTGCCTCATTGTTGCACATAGGAAGCTACTTTCTTTCTGCTACAATTAATTCCACTCTGATTCTGCAAACTAATCTTGGACTAATCCTTATTTAGGACTGCTTGGCTTTTTCTGGAAAACCTCTGAGGCTTGTTCCTTTCTTCAACTAACAACTTGCTAAAGTTTTAAAGCTACAGTATCAACTTTTGCATTTCAGTTAAAAAATAAAGTAAAAGTAATTGAAAGTTTTTCTGCAGTTGCGTTCCATTCATTAATTAGCATAACAGAATAATCCAGCCACTACAATGGAACCAACAGATATCAACTCCCAAATCTCTGCCCTGACTCACAGAGTCGATACAATTGCCCAGGGTTTACAAGATTTGCAGATTACCAACGAAAGAATACTAGCCTATGTCAGAGACATACAAAGTCATGCTCCACATGCCGCTCTTCAATCAGCTAGCGATCCTGCTGTCAGCAATCCAGAAATTTTTTATGGAGATAGATCAAAGTAAGGAGAGTTCTTGAATTCCTGCAAACTACTAATAGCTCTAAAACCTAGATCTTATCCCACTGAAAGATCTAAGGTCTGTTCCGTGATCTCTTTTTTAAGAGGTGAACCGATGGCTTGGGCACACTCCTTTTTAGAGAATGATGACCCCATATTAGATTCATTGGATGAATTCTTTGAAGCTATGTCTCTCCTATATGAGGATCCTTATAAACAAACTACAGCAGATTTGACCATCAGAACCTTACAACAAAAGAATAGACCTGTTGAAGATTATATCGCAGAATTTAAAAGATGGGCCACTGAAACACAATGGAACAACATAACCTTACGCAATCAGTTCCATCTCGGGTTATCCAAAGCAGTAAAGGATGAACCCTCCCGTACCGAACTCCCCCCTACTTTAAACACATTGATCCAACTCTCTATTAGTATTGATAGACGCCTTAGAGAAAGAAAGGCTGAAAAAGTTCTCACCAGTTCAACATGGAAAAAACCCTTCACTCCTTCAAAATTGCCTGAAAAAATTCCTCCTCAACCTGAACCTATGGAAGTAGGTGTAATAAGAAGTCCTCTTACCTCCGAAGAAAGAACAAGAAGAAGACATCTAAACCTATGTATGTATTGTGCCTCACAAGAACATCTAATTCCAGAATGTCCTCTACTGAAATGTTCAAAAGGCGGTAAGCATCATTCTGTTACTTCTGTATTAAACGTCATACCTCCAAAAACATCTACTCACTTTTCCATATCTCTCATATTACAGTGGGACACAGAAAGCATTATGACTGAGGCCATTATCGATTCTGGCGCTAATGGGGTGTTCCTTGACTACGCCTTTGTAACTAATAATAAAATCCTTTGTGTTCGTAAAAGTAATTTTGTCTCAGTCAGAGTTATTGATGGCTCCTTGATATCCTCAGGCCCCATAAAAAATGAGACAGTGCCCTTAAGAATGATTACCAACAACGTTCATTCCAAATTCCTTATCTTTGATGTTATTAAATCACCACTTTATCCAGTTATTCTAGGGATCAATTGGTTAAAAACCTATAATCCGATAATTAAATGGTCTCCTTTCTCCATTTCTTTAGCCTCTGACTATTGTAAAGGAACATGCTTATAACATATCCCCATTCTCCAAATTACTAAAGAACCAATTATACCTACATACTACTCAGAATTCGCAGATGTCTTTTGTAAAAAGGAAGCCGAAACACTTCCACCTCATAGGGTATATCATTGCCCAATAGATCTCATGTCTGGCGCTCCCATTCCTTATGGACATATCTATCCTCTCTCTGAAAAAGAACTAGAAACTTTAAAAGAATACCTCAATGAAAATCTACGTAAGGGGTTCATCAGACCCTCAACCTCACCAGCTGCTTCTAGTATTTTTTTTGTAAGAAATAAGGACCAGACCATACGCCCCATTATAGATTATAGAGCCTTGAACAAAATAACTATTAAAAATCATTATCCTCTTCCTCTCATAAATGAATTAATTGAAAGATTAAGAGCCGCTACTATTTTCACTAAATTAGACCTCCGTGGCGCATACAACCTTATTAGAATAAAAAAGGATGATGAATGGAAAACCGCCTTCCGGACCCGATATGGCCTCTATGAATATCTTGTCATGCCATTCGGGCTCTGTAATGCCCCCGCAACCTTTCAACATTTTATAAATGATATCTTCAAGGATCTATTGGACATATGTGTTATTATATATTTGGATGATATCCTGATATATTCCAACAATCTGGACGAACATAAGAAGCATGTACGATGAGTATTATCTAGATTGAGAACCCACAAATTATACGCTAAACCCGAGAAATGCCTTTTTGAAGTCAGTGAAATCTCTTTTCTAGGATATGTTATTTCACCTCATTCCCTAAAGATGGATAATTCCAAAATAATTATTAACTGGCCCATCCCTACTAATACAAAAGAGTTACAATGATTTCTCGAGTTTGCCAATTTCTATAGGAAATTTATTAGGAATTACTCCGACATATCTCATCCTCTTAATCTCCTTAACAGCAATAAACGTCCTTTTAATTGGAATGAAAATGCCCAATCAGCCTTCAACGAATTAAAAAGAAGATTTACAACTGCCCCTATTCTTCAATTGCCTAATCCTACATTCCTAAATGTCCTAGAAGTGGATGCATCAGACACAGCTATTGGATCAGTACTGTCCAAACACAAAACACCTCAAGATCCTCTCCATCCAGTTGCCTTTTTTTCACGATCCTTGACCTCCGCTGAAAAAAATTATCCAATCGGTGAAAAAGAATTAAGTGTTAAGGCTGCTTTTGAGAATTGGCGTCATCTCCTTGAAGATACAAAACACCCCATAGTGGTTTATACTGATCGCAAAAATCTTGAATATCTCTATACTAACAAGACCCTTTCAGCTAGACAAGTTAGATGGAATCTTTTTTTTTTTACCGGTTTAACTTCCAATTAGTGTACAAACCTGGATCTAGGAATAAGAAGGCAGATGCTCTTTCTAGAATCCCTCAAAAACTACTTTAGATAATTACCCTCCTAATAAAACAATTGGGATTATTTCTTCTCTATGTGATGACATAAAAAATCTGAATGAGAAAGATCTCGAACTTCCCAAATCACCTATATTAACAAAAAGAGATGGCATGTTCTATTTTAAAAACAGAATTTACATTCCTCCCATAATTAGGAATAAATTATTTAGAATGATCCATGATTCTCCCTTAGCTGGACATCCTGGTATTAAGAAGACCCTTGAATTATCTTCAAGATATTATTGGTGGCCCCGCCAGGATAAAACTATTGAATCCTATGTCAAAACCTGTTCTATTTGTCAGAGATCCAAACCTGAACATCATCAACCCTTTGGCTTACTACTTAACTTACCCATTCCAGAGAAACCATGGCAATCCATTTCTATGGATTTTCTGGTAGAACTCCCTCCATCTCAATATTTTACCACTATTCTTGTCGTCGTGGACCGCTTCACTAAGCTGTCCCATTTCATCCCTTTAAAGAAATTGCCCTCCTCCTCTGAATTATATAAAGTCTTTATCGATTAATATTGTAAAGCTTCATGGACTTCCTGAAGAAATTATTTCAGATAGGGGGACTCAGTACAGATGTGTTCCTCCCTTCAAATTCAACGCAAACTCTCATCCGCCTATCATCCCCAAACTAATGGGCAAACGGAGAGGGTCAATCAAAGCTTGGAACAGTATCTACGATGATATTGTTCATACCTACAAGATGACTGGATTACATGGCTACCTATGGCTGAATTTGCTTATAACAACTCTATTCACACCAGTACGAAAATGACTCCCTTCTTCTCGAACTATTGATTTCATCCCTCTTCGTTTCCCATCCAATCCATTGCTTCATCTAATCCTACTGTTTCAAACCGAAACGAGTTTATGTCCTCCCTATTTCTCAAATTGCAGGAGAATCTTCAACTCGCGTTGTATAACCAGAAGAAGTTTTTTGATGCTAAGAGGAAAATTCCTCCTACTTACAAAGTGGGTGATCGTCTGGCTTCTTCAAAAAATATAGCCACCAACCGTCCCTCGAAAAAACTAAGTTCCCTCTTCCTTGGTCCTTTTCAAGTAGTAACAGTAATCAACGACAACGTTGTTAAACTGAGACTTCCTCTGACTGTCAAACTTCATCCTGTGTTCCATGTTTCTTTACTCAAACCTCATCTCCCCGACTCTTTCCATAGGCATGTGGTGACCTCTCCTGAACCTATCATTGTTCACGGTAAAGAAGAATACGAAATACAAAAGATTCTGTAATCACGAATCCGTCGTGGCTCCTTGCAATACCTTATTAGGTGGAAAGGTTATGGGATTGATGAAGACACTTGGGAAGATTCCTCTGTTGTGCATGCGGATAGGTTGGTTGCTGCATTCCACAGACGCTACCCCTCCAAACCGATGTAATAAGCACCCAGGGGGTGCTCCATGTGAAGGGGGTACTGTCAGGTTATACCTGCCGATTTCGCCGCTTCCAGGCCACTTCCGGGTTGACGGAGCTCTGCCCCGCCCCCTTCTCTGACGCGGTCTCCTCACACTACATAGGAAGACCGCGCCAGATTCAAAATGCTGGATTATTGTGTGGTTTCCCTGAGATCCTCTGACCGGCTATCAAATTATCTCTAACCTCTATTCGTGTACCGAACCTTGGACTGAAAACGGCTTACCTACCTTCTCCTCTCCTCGACCTCGGATTGATAAATGGACTTCTGCTTCTAATTCTAAGGACTACTTTATTCTGGATTCAACAATACTTCTGAACCTACTTCCACAGAACGCTAAGTATTTATTTCTTCAGCTCAATTTGGCTTTCAGTCTGTCTGCAATTATAACCTGCCTCATTGTTGCACATAGGAAGCTACTTTCTTTCTGCTACAATTAATTCCACTCTGATTCTGCAAACTAATCTTGGACTAATCCTTATTTAGGACTGCTTGGCTTTTTCTGGAAAACCTCTGCGGCTTGTTCCTTTCTTCAACTAACAACTTGCTAAAGTTTTAAAGCTACAGTATCAACTTTTGCATTTCAGTTAAAAAATAAAGTAAAAGTAATTGAAAGTTTTTCTGCAGTTGCGTTCCATTCATTAATTAGCATAACAGTTGGTTACTGGCTTTACTCCTCTTCCTGAGTTGTGTTTCAAAGCTGTTGTATACAGCAGACACATACTCCAAGGAATCCATGTATAAAGAAGAATTTTGAGGCAAAATTTGGTTGGTTGTTGAGCTCATTTGCATATGCCTACCCAGAATCAATTGCAGTAGTGAGATCCCTTGCAGTTGCAGTTATGTTTAAAAGTTTGCATTTCCTGGGAGAAATTGTGAAATTTTGGCATTGATTTGGAAAATATGACTGATCATGCAAACAAATTTCTTTTATTGAAGGATAGTGAGCACATGAAGCCATTTTTTATCACATAATTGTTTGGCTCCTTTCTAAATCATAATGATAACAGAAATCACTAAAATAACCTTGATCAAATGTTTACATACCCTTGAATATTTGGCACACAGGTTCAAAGGGCAATTAAAGGGTAATTTCCCACACGTGTGGCTTTGTAAATTGCAATTAGTGTCTGTGTATAAATAGTCAAAGATTTTTTTAGCTTTCACCTGAATGCACTGAGCAGGCTAAATACTGAGCCATGGGGAGCAGATAAGAACTGTCAAAAGAACTGCGTAACAAGGTAATGGAACTTTATAAAGATGAAAAAGAATATAAAAAGATATCCACGGCCTTAAATATGCCAGTCAGTACTGTTCAATCACTTATTAAGAAGTGGAAAATTCAGGGATCTCTTGATACCAAGCCAAGGTCAGGTAGACCAAGAAATATTTCAGCCACAAGTGCCAGAAGAATTGTTCATGATACATAGAAAAACCCACAGGTACCCTCAGGAGAAATACAGGCTGCTCTGGAAAAAGATTGTATGGTAGTTTCAAGGAGCACAATAGGACGATACGTGAACAAAAATGAGCTGCATGGTCGAGTTGCCAGAAAGAAGCCTTTACTGCGCCAATGCCATAAACAGCCTGGTTAGAATATGCCCAACAACACCTTGGCATGCCTCACAGCCAGTGGTGTATCCTGGTTTTGTGCTGCCCTAGGCAGGACAAAACTCAGGCAGCCCCCCTCCCCCCCCGGGCCAGCCCCCCCCCAACCCTTCCCCTCACCCCCCCAATACACACACACACACACACATTCACTGACAGATACACATACACTCGCTAACAGAAACACAAACACACACACTAACAGACACACTCACACAGTCACAGGCAAACACACACTCACTAGCAGACACACACACACACTCACTAACAGACACACACTCACTCACTAGCAGACACACACTAGCAGACACACACACTCACACAGTCAGACACACACTCACTGACACACTCACAGGCAAACACACTCACACTAACAGACACACACACTAACACACACTAACAGACACACACACACACACTCACAGGCAAACACACACTCACTGACACAGTCAGACACACACTCACTCACTAGCAGACACACACTAACAGACACACACTCACTAACATATACACACACTCATACTAACACATTTTTATTTTATTTACCTTTGGGAATGCTGGGGGGGGGTTCCCTCTCTCCCTGGTGGTCCAGTGGCTGCTGGGCTGGGTGGGCGGCTGGCGAGGGAGCTCTTCCTCTGAGCGGTCTGCTCAGCTCCCTCGCGCGCCACACAGTGAGGCTGGGAGCCGGAATATGACGTCATCTTCCGGCTCCCAGCCTCACTCTGCGGCGCGCGAGGGAGCTGAGCAGACCGCTCAGAGGAAGTGCTCCCTCGCCAGCCGCCCGCCCAGCCCAGCATGTCAGTTAGCCGCGAGGCTAACAAGGCATTTGCCTGGGCATTTGGGGGCGGCGTTTTTTGCCGCCCCCTGGAAAATGCCGCCCAAGGCAAATGCCTTGTTTGCCTCACAGCTAATACGCCCCTGCTCACAGCTTCTGGCACACTGGAATTTGGAGTGACGAGACCAAAATAGAGCTTTGTCACAACCATAAGCGCTATGTTTGGAGAGGGGTCAACAAGATTACTAACCACACTGTGAAGCATGGTGGTGGCTCAATGACGTTTTGGAGGAAGTGTGAGCTCTAAAGGCAAGGGGAATCTTGAAAATAGTAAGATGAATGCAGCATGTTATCAGAAAATACTTGCAGACAATTTGCATTCTTCTGCACAAAGACTGCGCATGGGACGCTTTTGGACTTTCCAGCATGACAATGACACACAGCACAAGGTCAATTTGACCTTCCAGTGGTTACAGCAGAAAAAGGTCAAGGTTCTGGAGTGGCCATCACAGTCTACTGACCTTAATGCAAGTGCAAAAATAGCTGTATAAAAACAAAGATAAAATACAGTACAGGGCACCACAGTCACAAAAGGTGAGAAGGTTTTTTATAGAATGTTTAAAAAAAAAAAAAAAAGTTAGTTATTTTTTACATATGATTTATTTCTATATATCCAGCTTGCATTATTTTATTATTGTTTCTAACAATATCCCTGTTTTTACTTCCATTTTAGAGATTATTTATTAGTATGATTTTTGTCTCTTCCTCAGATCATTTAGGATAAATTGATATTTTCAATTGTTTCATATTGTGTCTTTTCCATCTTTTTGTGTACCGTTTTCACTGATGATGATGATAATTTATTATTATTGTTCCACTATGGAATTAGATTGAATATGTTGTTGTAATTTATGTTCAATATCCTGAGACTATGATGTTATTGTTTTTTTATGGATTTTGGTTTGTAATGTGTTCATTACACCTTCATTTTTTATTATTTCTATCAATTTTACACCACTTCTGTATACTACATTGGATTGAATGTAGGGTGGTTATCCTACTAAGACACATGTTTGATGTGTGGATATGAAGGTGTTATTGAGCATTAGGCATGATAGTCCGAAAAGTATGAGCCCGAAATTGTCCGCCCTTGTTTAGACTAATAAAGTTTGTTTGCTTTCCTATGCGGAATGCGCATGCGCAAGAGACGCCGCCGGGGCGTAATGACGTTCCGTGTGCGTGTCTTGTAGCATGCCCAGACAGATTCGAAAGACACAACCCGACGTATTCAATCGCTGAAGATCAAAGAATTTTAATAGCGCCCTATTTTGCTTGTAATCGATTGTTGTTTTTTGATTGACAACATAGCCTCTCTTTCCTTGCAGCAATCAATCATTCTCACAGGGGCTGACTGTCACAGATGGCAGTCCAAAGACCGGGACCCCTGTATGCCTGATGATGGTAGGAGTCTCAGCGTGGAAATGGACTATCAGGGCCTGGTGCAGGGTAACCACACGCCCCCTGGTGTTGAGCACCAGAGTTTGTGTGGTCACATACCAGGGCCCTGATGCAGCTTCTACGGATCACAGGAACTAGATAATAATATGCAGACCTCCCAGTATCTGGATAGGGAGGCTCTGCAGCAGAAATGTATCCAGTACTAGAAACAAGGCAAGACTAGAACAGGCACCAAACAAGACAAGACTAGAAGAACCTAGAACCGGAGCAGGACAGAAATCAGAACATTAACACAATACATGAGGGGCAGGACAGAACTGTGCATGAACTGGAATACAAGACAAATTAAAACAAGACAAGAGATACAAGGCAATATAAGAGGAGACAGAACTAAGTACTATATGTAATAAACATTGGAGATTTAGACATACATAAATGGCCAAGATGTATGCAGCCCACCACTGCGCCAAAGTACTCCAATTACGGTGGGTCCTAACTGCCTAGATATACATGACTAAATAAACAACAATAAAACACACACAGTACTTGCCTGCAAAGAAAGGAGCAGAGGAAATGAGACCACTGCTTGCAGGAACAGACTGAAACAAAAAGGATTAATGGCAAAGGAATGGGTGTGGCAACAAAAAACAAACATTTAAAGGAATCCAGGAGACTGGGAATTCCAGGAACAGAATAAAGGAATTAACCCAGAAAACCCAGCATAAAGAAAACCAGGCATAGAATAGAAAATAAAAAAAAAACAAGTAAAACTAAAACAAGAATTGTAAAAAAAAAGTACTGGATATTAGAAGCCAAGACAGAAATTAGAAGCCAACAGGAGCATGATGTGACACTGACATGTGTTTGTATGTAGAGCCATATTTAATAAAGCTCCTTTTTATTGTGATACCAGTCTTGTGAGACTTTGTACAATACTTATTTTGAGATAGTAGGTTTACCGTACAAGGTGTTTATTGTAGTGTATTGTTTTTTTTTTTTTCTTTTAATACTGTACTGCAGAATCTTAGAGGACATTTACTTTGCTACAGGTTAATTACTTTATATTTAGCAATACTACTATCTATATCTCCAGGGAGCATTGTATGTTCCTTTGTGGTGAACCTGCATGCTCTTTTTTTGTTTTGTCTTTCATGATTATCTAGGGTTATGCCCTGAGAGACCCCCGGAGTCTTTCTTTGGTGCCTAGGAGCATTGGGAACAATCAGACACATTTCACTTAGAATTGTATCTATAGTTGTTTCCCTTTGGTATCCTATCTCTATACAGTAAAACATATACATAATTAAATTGGCTCTCAGGTCCAGTACACTCCCATACAAAACAGGGCAATTCCTCCCCTGTGCCTGAGAGATAATTGAGTCAGGAACTGTACTAAACTCAATTATATTGAGGCACAGAAAACATACATTTTAACAACATCCTGAAAGTACCCCCAAAACACATGGAAACCCCACAAATGCCCGAGCTGGGGGACCAACATATCCAAAAATCACCCAGATCAGTTCAGGGGTTTGGGATTTCCATGGAAGTCATAATTTTGACTGACCGTGCACATGGTCCTATGCCCAAAACAGTTCCAGGGAATCAAGGCTAATGGTCAGTCTCTCTTTCTGGAGAGCAAAAGTACATAAATCACACGACCAGAGCCTTTTAAAGTGCATTGGACAAGGTATATTGCAGGGCCCATAGTCCTGAGGCAGGAGACTGGCAAGCAGGCTCCTCCAGGAGCCCATGACAAGGTTCTGTTCGCCACAAGTATCAACACATTCTCTGAGCATTTCATGGTCCGATCATAAGGTAAATTTGCTGGGACGTCCACTCCTGGTAAGAGTGGCAACTATCTTGAATGTTTTCCACTTTTGAATAATCTTTCTCACTGTAGAGTGATGGACTTTAAATCGTTTGGAGATTGCTGATGTATTTCCTCCTTGGCATTGTGTTAAAACACACCTGAATGCTCCAGATCAGCAAGCTGCTAAAACTTTGACTTTTATAGAGGCGGTCACACTTTCTTATAATCAATTAATTAAGGGCATTTGGTTAGCAGTAGCTGTCTGCTACTTAGCCTCTTAATTCCTATGGAAGTAGTGGGGTGTACTTAGTTTTTCACACATGGCTTCTCAATTTTGAAAAAAAAAATTATTAAAGAAATCATGTCTCGGTGTAATATGTCATGTGTTATTGTTTATCTAAGGTTGTATTTAACTTTAATACCTGCTTAAGAACAAATGATTGTTATGATGTCCTGACATGTAAAACCATAAAATTCAAAACAGGATGTACTATCTTTTTACCATGACTGTATCTCCCTCTGCCTGTAAACAAAACATTACCTGTTGTATTTATCGTTGATGTGGCAAGTTTTAAGCAAACTACAGGGTTGTTTCTACGTCCTGTATAAATTAAGCCACCCACAGACAGATGTGTCAACGTATTTGGTATCATCAGCATAGAATGGTAATGATTTTAGTAAGAAATTAATTGTAAGCATCTAACCAAATATATATATATATATATATATATATATATATATATAATCCATATGTTGTTTACAGTCTAAAGTACATGATATACTATATGACATAACTATATATATTTTCAGTACAATTCCCAGTTTTGCTTGTCATCCATTTGACCACCAGATGGCACTCATTCATAATCAGTAGAAACAAATATCAAATGTTAGTACACACATACATATGTATAATCCTAAAATATGTTTCATTTGTTACATTTAGACATATGTCAGATTTGTAGCTCACAGATAAGGGATCATTTCAAACTTAATTTGAGTTATAGACAGTGTAGACATAGGGCTTTATTCACTAAACAGTGAATCAGTGTGGATTGAATACCTAACTCACTAAATATTGTCCAAAATATCCAAGCTGGGAATATGGCTCAGTTTAGAATTTTACAGCATTTTTCCAGTTACTAGATTTTTAAGTTATGCATTAAATTCACCAGAAGTCAATGTTTGGTGAATAAAAGTAAATTAAACTACGCAGTCTACATGGTATTTTAATTTACCACAGAATAATCACATACATAGAAGAAAATATTTGACATTACAAATATTTAAAAGGGCTCTCTAAGTACCATAACCACTGCCACTAGGCCCTTGCATCATCGTCATTGTGTTTAGAGCGCCCCTTTAAGTGTTTTTTGGAGTGTGATGAACATGCCATGAACACTTTTTGTAATGCAGATATATGAATTAGCTGTTTTATTGTTGTTGCTTTCCTTAATTTCAAACTGTTCAGATGACCCTCCTGTTTGCCCTTCCACTTTTAAGTAAAGTCAGAGTTGAAATATAGATGGCATTTCCTGTATATTTATTCTCCTTAGTTATGCAATATACTCCGGTCTGATCTTGTGCAGAGTCCCCATCATGCTGTCTTTGTATATATTTTTTATTATGTGTATTGTCTGTGTTTACTATAAACTTTATATAGGCTATGAAAAGCTAGGCCTTGCCCAAATAAATTTGTTTGTGACTCTGTGACTATTGGCATCTGAAGCAGAGTCCAAAGGCATCTTTGTGTCTCCAATATCAAAGGTTGTCAAAGTCACTGGCAAAAGTAAACCCTACATGGTGGCTGTACCTATCATGGTCTCCTGAGGTAAGTTCAGTCATGCTAACCAACTGAAACCCTAAAACGTTATCAGTGGAAACATGTGTTGCAGCATTTTGTTCATTGGTTGGAATGTGGTCAACTTTAAAGAGACACTACATACATCAACACAGGTGTTGGCCTCACAGATATGCTGTATTTACTTACTGCTCAATTTAGGTATGATTTAAAAAAAAAAAAATCGAACAATTTATTTTGCACATTTTTGCAGGATAAGTCTTCTTTAGCAATTCCCCTATTTTCACTCACTGTATTCTTGGACTGGTCTTTCAATACATACTGAGTCACTCACAGAAATGTTAATTTAGCTGCTAGGGGACAGTTACTGCAGACTAGAGACAGAGGACAACTAGGGAGACACATGGTAAGTTTTACTACTAAATGCATGTCTGGCTGTCTTTTTTTAAGTTTGTTTTGCTTTATTTCACATCTCCTGTGAGTTAGCTACAGGGAACACAAAAACCATTAGATTTTAACTGAGTTTTCTCACATCCGCATGCAGTGTCAGCTCTCTGGATACACCCCACTGCTGCAATGTAGGTGTTCTGAGGGCAAGTAGGCCGTTTAGCAGGAGTCCAGTTTGGGGCCCTGGAGGGAAATGCAGTTATTGTAATATGATCCTAACAGTTTTTTTTTTCCCCATCTGGAAATGCATGGTATTAGAGGCTAAACTTTAAGCCAGTTAACCCTTCAGAAGGTGTGTTAATCGTGTTTGCATATATGCCCTGGCACAAGAAATATGCATTAACCCTCCTTTGTCCTGTGGTAGTGGTGAAATATGCTGCAACTATATAATGACAACCATTGTAGTTGGAGACATCTCAAGTATTATAAGTATGGTGTGGTATGTGACGGTAGTCACCATCACTGAGGTGGAAGACAGACACTATGTGTGGGTCTCCAGATTCCTTTTGAGTTTCGGTCACACTGTGCCCATTATTGCCCCCTTTTTCCTGTCAAATTGTTTCCCCAGTAGGGCGTTGTCCCAGGAACACTGCGAGACCAGTTTAAACTAGCTGCCTTGTCCTTCCTCGATCTCCCATCAGTCCTTGCTATTGTCCTACCCCCCCTTCCTTATACTATTGTACTCTATGCACCCTATTGTATGTAAATTAGGATTTTGAAGGCTTAAAATATGTGTGCTATGTCTATTAAAGGGAGTTGCTGTTTTAACCTTCACCAAGTATCATCTGGTGTTTGGGGAAAGGGATATAATCTGCTGATGAAAAGGGTGTCCAGGGCTCTAAACACAGTAGCCTGGTCCAGGGAGGAAAAGGCCCTCAGTGATCCCAGTCAAGCCTCTGCGACTGGGTCTGAAGTGCTCCAGGGTCCCTAATAGCTATGAGGAAGCAGACTTGACAGAAGTACTCGTTTGGAGTATTGAAGTATTGGCTGGCAGCGGTGAGATGGCTTCCTAGCAGCTGGGGAAACGTCCCTAGACACCAGTGCATCTTCTGGGATCCCACTGTGCTTTCTGGAATTCACGGAGATGGATAGAGCAAGCACCCGTGTAGCATCTCCATCCGAGGTGGAGTTCCAGCGGAGGCTACAAGCAGCTCTGTCCCAGTACGATGGCCCTTTCTTAACAAAGGGTGAACTAGACCGGGGGGCCACGATCCGACGGGAACTCTAGACAATGTCCTTAAGGAGGTTTGTGGTCTCCGAGGAGAATCCCTCCCAACCATTATGCAGCAATTTTTGGATCAAGTTAATTTGCAGGTGCAATTCTTGGGAGAGCAGCCCCTGGTGGAATGGGTGTTCAAATCAGAGGAGCTGGTACAGAAAGAATTGTGTCTGGATGATTATTAATGGGCCTTAAGGTTGTATTGAGTCCAGCAATACCCATTTCTTGCGGATGACAACCCTCCTTTGAGGATAAAATTCAATTTGAAAGTCCTGAGAGGTCCCAGCTTTATGACATTTGGGAAAATAGGGAACACCTACTGGATCTCTCAGAAGCAACTGACCTGGAACCTAATTTGACCCACCTGGCCACCATGAAGTTGGACCTTGAACTGAAATACAAGCAATTGTTGGACTCTGCACAGCAGCAGGTACCAGAGACTGTGGATTTATTAGATCTTACAGCTGAGTATGTTGGTCAGGTAGATGTAGAAGGAACCATAATCTCCACACCTAAATCACAGGGATACTGGTCAGTCATCCCAGATCCCCCACCTCCTGGCATGGAAACTCATGGAGCAGAGGTAGAGGTTGTCGGTCTCGCCCCATAGCAGCATATTGAGTTACTGAGAATAGAGGTAGTGGGTCTCTCCCCCCAAGCTGCAGTTTGCATTACAGGGAGAGGAGACAGTCTGTCTCTTTTCCCAGTGGCAATGTGTGACACAGGAAGAGGAGATGGTCAGTCTACCTCCCCAGCAGCAGAGTGTAACCCCAGCAGAAGAGCTGGCATCAGGACAAAGGACCACTGGCCTCTGCCTCCAACTTGCAGCAATGCCAGAATTTGAGAGCAGGGAGGACAGCCTTTTTGTGCCGGTGGAGCTGGCAGAGTACGCCACCGCCCCAGCTGAAGAGTTGGCATCTGGACAGAATGCCACTGGCCTCTGCCCTCAACTTGCAGTGACCACGGAGCTGGAGAGCAGGGAGATCAACCATCTAGTGAAGGTGGAGTTCAAGGAGTGTTGGCATCTGGGCAGAGAGCCACTTGCCTCTGCCCAAACCCACAGGCAACCCACAAGCCTGAGGCATCAGACACAGCTGGCCCCGTGGAAAAGCGGATCCCAGGGCAAAGCACGGCTAACCTCAGCCCTTCTCCACAAGCACTGGGGATCTCTATCCAGTACAGTTGGATGAGATTATGGTCTCTACCTGTAGTCCCCAGGAAGGTTGGACAATGAGCTCCTATCCCCTGGTTAGTCTACGTTTGGGGGGGGAAGTTATGGGATGGTAGGCACCATCACTGGAAGACAGACACTATGTGTGGGTCCCCAGATTCCTTTTGTATTTTGGTCACCCTGTGTCCATTATTGGTGCAGGGTATGTCGAATGTATTGTTTGTCTGTGCCTCTCCACCTCCCCCTTTTTCCTGTCCTATTGTTTCCCCAGCAGGGCGTTGGCCCAGGGACACTGCCAGACCAGTTTAAACAAGCTGCCCTGTCACTCCTCAATCTCCCATCTAAACCCACCCTCCTTATACTATAGTACTCTATGCATTCTATTGTATGTAAATGAAGCTATAAAATAGGTGTGCTATGTCTATTAAAGGGACTTGCTGTTTTAACCATTGCCAAGTGTCGTGTGGTGTTTGGGGAAAGTGTCCCCAAGTCTCCCAGTGTGCTTAGTGTCCCCATGTCTCCCAGTGTCCCCAAATGTCTGCGTCCATGTTTCCCAGTGTCCCCATATCTATGTCCACAAGCGTCCCTATGTCTCCCAGAGTCTCCAAGTGTCTGTCTCCCAACCAGTGTCCCTAATGTCCCTCAGTGTCCCCATGTCTCCCAGTGTCCAGTGTTACATAGTTACATAGCTGAAAAGAGACTTGCGTCCATCAAGTTCAGCCTTCCTCACATTTGTTTTTTGCTGTTGATCCAAAAGAAGGCAAAAAAAACAAAACCAGTTTGAAGCACAATTTTGCAACAAGCTAGCAAAAAAAATTCCTTCTTAACCCCAGAATGGCAGTCAGATTTATCCTTGGATCAAGCAGTTATTACCCTACATTGAAAGATTATATCCTTGAATATTCTGTTTTTGCAAGTATGCCTCTAGTAGCTGTTTGAACATCTGTATGGACTCTGATAAAACCACTTCTTCCACATCCTTATTGTTCTTACAGTAAAAAAACCTTTCCTTTGCCTTAGACAAAATCTTCTTTCTTCCAGTCTAAACACATGACCTCGTCTCCTATGTAAAGTACGGTTTGTGAATAGATTTCCACACGCTGGTTTGTATTGGCCCCGAATATATTTGTATAATGTTATCATATCCCCTCTAAGACAACGTTTTTCTAAACTAAATAGGTTTAAATTTGTTAACCTTTCTTCAAAGCTGATATGTTCCATTCCTTTTATTAATATTGTAGTCCGCCTCTGCACTTTTTCTAGTGCCATAATATCCTTCTTTAGAACAGGTGCCCAAACTCGCACAGCATATTCAATATGTGGTCTTACCAGTGATTTATAAAGAGGCAAAATGATATTCTCATCCCAAGAATGAACGCCCTTTTTCATGCATGACAATACCTTACTGGCCTTAGCCACTGCTGATTGACATTGCACATTGTTGCATAGTTTGTTGTATATAACAATTCCCAAAGTCCTTTTTGTATGTTGTTATCCCTAATTCGCTTCCATAAAATAAACACTATACTCACCCAGACCACTTCAGCTCAATGAAGTGGTCTGGGTGCCAGGTCCCTCAGGTTTTAACCCTTCAAATGCAAACATAGTTTCAGAGAAACTGCTATGTTTACATTTGGGGTTAAGCCAGCCTCTAGTGGCTGTCTTACCACTAGAGGCTGTCTTAACCCCAAGGCGAATCTACGACGCTGGAGGCATATTGCTTTCCTATGGACACTTTGAATGCGCGCACGGCAATTGCCGCGCATGCGGCTCCGCTGATGTCGGACGGGGGAACTGATGTCGGTAGGGAGGAGAAGTCAGGCAGGGAGCCCGGCGCTGGATTAAGGTAAGCTGCTGTAGGGGTTTTAACCCCTTCAGTGCCACGGGAGGGGAACCCTGAGGGTGGGGGCCACCTCAGGGCACTATAGTATCAGGAAAACCGCTTTGTTTTCATGACACTATAGTGATCATTTAAGGGTAAACGTTGCTTGTGTATTCTTTACGACGAAGTGCATAACTTTGCATTTTTCAACATTTTTCAACACTCTGCCATCTGAGTGCCCAGTCCCACAGGCTATATAAATCCCTCTGCAGCAAAGTAATATCTTGCTCACATTGTATTATTTTAGAGTTTTGTGTCATCTGCAAACACTGAAACATGACTTTCAATGCTTTTTTCAAGATCATTTATAAACATGTTAAATAGAAGGGGTCCCAGAACAGAACCCTGAGGGACACCACTTGCCACCTCTGTCCATCTTGAAAATGTACCATTAATGACAACTCTTTGTACTCAATGTTTTACCCAAGAACAAGCATTTTCATCTAGACTGATTTCCTTGAGTTTGAACACAAATGTTCAATCACTAATTAAGTGGAAAATGCAGGGATCTCTTGATACCCTGAAGCCAACGTCAGGTAGACCTAGAAAGATTTCAGCCGCAACTGCCAGAAGAATGGTTTGTGATACAAAGAAAAACCCACAGGTAACTTTAGGAGAAATACAGGCTGTTCTGGAAAAATTAGCTGCATGGTTGAGTGGTCAGAAAAAAGCCTATACTGCACCAATGCCACACAAAAAAACCCGGTTACAATATCCCCAACAACACCTTGACATGCCTCACAGCTTCTAGCACACTGTAATTTGGAGTGACAAGACCAAAATAGAGCTTTATGGTCACAGCCATAAGCGCTATATTTGGAGAGGGGTCAACAAGGCCTATAGTGAAAAAATACCATCCCCACTGTGAAGCATGGTGGTGGCTCACTGATGTTTTTGGGGGGTGTGAGCTCTAAATGCATTGGGAATCTTGTGAAAATTGATGTCAAGATTAATGCAACATGTTATCAGAAAATACTAGCAGACAATTTACATTCTTCTGCATGAAGGCTGTGCATGAGATACTCTTGGACTTTCCAGCATGACAATGACCCCAAGCACAAGGCCAAGTTGACCTTCCAGTAGTTACAGCAGAAAAAGGTGAAGGTTCTGGAGTGGCCATCACAGTCTCCTGACCTTAATAGCATCGAGCCACTCTGGTGAGATCTCAAATGTACGGTTCTTTCAAGATCACCAATGACTTTGCATGACCTGAGGCACTTTGTCAAGACGAATGGGGAGCTACAACACCTGCAAAAATTAAGGGCCTCATAGACAACTATTGCAAAATACAGCACTTGATGCTAAAAGGGGCAATACACAATATTAAGAACTAAGGGTATGCAGCCCTTTGAACAGGGGTAATTTCATTTTTTTCTTTGTTGCAATGTTTTGTTTTATGATTGTGCAGTTCTTTTATAACCTAAAGTTATTATTGCCATTTATATAGCGCCAACAGATTCCGTAGCGTTTTACAATATTTTGAGAGGGGGATGTAACAATAAATAGGACAATTACAAGAAAGTTTACAGGAACAATAGGTTGAATAGGACCCTGCTCAAACGAGCTTACAGACTATAAGTTGAATATGAATCTCATAAATAATAAAATTAATGTGTTTTGCCTGCTCACTCACGTTTTCTTTAAAAATGGTACATATATTACCAATTCTCCAAGGGTATGTAAACCTTTGAGCACAACTATATATATAAATACACACGCACACACCCACACACACAATCAACACAGAGAACAAGTCAAAGTCATGTGTATCTGCACAATTCATTCAAGTGATACAATTATATGTATGCATGCATCATGTTGTTCTATAAAAAAAGTTTGAGTTTGAGATGCTAGCTAATTGTAATAAAGTGGTTTACATTGTAGAATAAAATGCCATCTATAAGATTTGTCAAACCTGATGTTCCCTCTAAATCATCAGCACAATTCACGGTAGACAACGTGGGAGGGTATGTTTTATTTTTTTGGTTAGAACAAACAAAAAAAGGGACTGCGCATGGATATAAGGTCCTGGGCAGGTTTATCTGATTGCATGCAACAATGTTTTGGCTCAGTGAGAGCCTTTATTAAACATGAAAAAAGGCTCTCACAGAGCTGAAACATTGCTGTATCATATCCAATAAACCTGGCCTGGATTTTACACACGTGTGAGATCAGATTAGTTGTTTCTGTAATAAAGGTGCTAAAAACAAATGATTTGCAGTCTGAGTAGACATTCATAGTCACTTTAACATGTATTTTATTAAAAAGTATTTCTCACTTTTTATATATTTATATATAAACATATTTATAGGAAAACAGATGTGAATTTTTTTGTTGCAGATTTATAAAACATGCAACATGTAGCAATAAGGCTCTTAAAGTGTCCATGTCCCCTCAACCATGCCTTTCTCCTTTTGTTTTCTCTCCTATTTAAGAACCTGTTGTACTTTTCTTTATTTCTGATCTATTTCTCTTAAAAACATAACCCAAAGTATCACTTGTTTAAGGCAAGCTCCACCATCTTAACAAAAGAATTGGAGTTTGCCTTATACCATAAGCTCCCCTTCTTTTGTAAAGAATGTCAAAGGTAGGAAAAAAAAAATAATACAAAGTAATCCTTGTGTTGTCTTATGTTTTAAAGAAAAAACTATCATAAATGAACAATGGATTTTAAAAGAGGAGGAGAAAAGGAAACAGGAGAAAGGTAAGTTTAAGGTGAATGAGCCACTTTAAGTGTGCTGTAAGAGAAGCTTCATAGCTTCTTCGTTTTTTTACTTGATGGAGTCAAGACTTTTATTCTAGCATTTAGATCGATAGCATGATGAATACAACCACATCAAAACAAAAAAGTCAACAGAAAGTATGGCATAGAGACATTTTTTTCTATACATGCTCTTAGTCTTTACAATCCGAGATACATGCAGTGCTAACAGAACAATAAAAATTGAAATGTTCAGGATTAAAAATAGTCTTGTGTATGAAGCAGAAATTGATCCTGCTCCATTGTGAAAGGTTGTCAACATGTGAGGGGAAGATCGTCTGTTCAAAAACTCAGTATTGTGCTTTATGTTGGGTTCGTCTACAAAATCCAAAAGATCTTTCATTTCTTCTTCTTCGTTGATTGGAAGTTCATTCTGAGCCCTGGCCATAGCCTTTTGTCGTGTTTGCTTTTCATTCACTTCTATTTGTGCAAATAGTTCTGGAACAGCATTAACAAATTTGTAGTTCTTTGATCCCTTTTTGGTCATTTTTCTCTTCCCTTGCTGCTTGTGCTGTTGAGATATTGCAAATAACTTTTCAATCGCCTCTTCAGTGTTCCTCTTATCTGAAAATCGAAGAAGCCGCTCAGCTATCTTACGAAAACCAGCGGTGTTCCGAACATGAGATAGTATTTGCTTTTCCATTTGCTGGAAAACAGGTTTGAAGTGCTGAAGTTTTTGTTCCACAATCATAGTATAATCTTTTACCTCTGCTGGTGGAAAATTCCTCACAGAAGAACTTTTGTCAAATACAATCTTTTGCCTATCTGCAACTACTTTAGCATATATTGACTGGCTAGGTGTTTCCCCTGTATAGAGATAAACTGCATATGCATGTTCACTGGTTGCAAGGTAAACATCGACTTGCTGATAGTCTCCATTGACACTGAAGCTCTCAACATCAACAGAAGGTCCAATGAACAGGTAGATTGTTCTTGTGACTGGTTTCCTGAGATGGGTTGTGACATTCACATAATTGGTCCCATTGTATGGATAACCATGTGGGTACACTGCTGATGTAATGACTGCTTTTTCACTTAAGCCAGTGTCATCCATCCAGTACATTTTATATATTCCGTTTTTGTGCCTGATTATTGCTCCATGAACACCATCAACTGTTGTCTCCTCAAAAGGCATGTCCACATTGTGGAAAAAGCTAGATGCTGTTTGCACTGAGCTGCTGCCTTCTAAGTGAATATGGTCTACAAGAAGCAAAAGTTGTGGATGAAGTAGAATAAGATTTCTCTGAACACTTTTTAATTTTAAGCCAGAACTGTAGGCACCCACTCCTTCACCCCTGATAAACACCACCCCACTTTTTTCTAAAGCTGCAACAATTTTCCCATGAGAGTCTGCAGCTTCCCCTTGCTTATATTTTAGCCACTTGGAAGTACAATCTTCAGTAACTTGGCCTTCCCATGGAGCAAAGCAGCTCTCGGATACAGATGGTGAAAACATTACAACGTTATTTAAGAAAGTATATTTTGGTCCATATAATGCTTCGGTTATAAAAGGAAACCCATTGGGTGCAAATGTGAAGGAATTCTGATCTGGATGTTCATGACCAGCATTGAAATTCCTCCATCCTTTTATCCAGTCTTTGTACTTGTTGTTGTGAACAATGTCAAATATTGCACGCCCTCCAAGTTTTCCTGATTTAAAGGAAATAAATGGCCTGTTAATCTCAGCTGGCAAGGAACTCCCATAGGTCACTACTCCCCAGTCCTCAAAGAAATGTAATTGAGGAGTTCCAAAATCTGGTGGAGGTGTAGGCTTTAAGGTCGCATCATACCTGGAAAGACAAAACAACATACAAAAGACGAGTTATTTTTAGTGTAAGCTTGGTGTTTGCAAACTTATAAATAACATTCTCATCATGCAAAATATCTGATGTACTAAAGTCTTTACATATAAATAAGAACAGACAGCAACTTTACAGAGCTACCCAATAGCCACTTTTCCTGTCCACTTGTTTGTGCCTCATCTATAGTTGTGAAGTAAACACTGCATGTATCCTCCTCAGAGAATAAGGACTTGTATGATAATACAAATACTTAGTATATAGAAAATTGGGCAGACGAGATAGGCCGAATGGCTCTTCTCTGCCGTCACATTCTATGTTAAACAGGTTCCCTCTTCGCTTGAAATTAAAAAGCATTTAATTGTGTGAAGAATGCAAAAAAACAAATATGAACATTAACTTTAGCCAAATGTTTGTGACTAAGTGGTTACTAAAAAGGAATGGACATACCCCACTTGCAATACCTTGGGTTGTTTACTTTTGCAAATGGTATGCCATCACAGGGGTAATTCTCATTCATAGGCTACCATATAGTCTCAAAGGCAACATTACTAATCTGGCAAATTTCAATGTGAAAAAAACTGAAATGCAAGCCTTATATTTGATGCTCTAACTTTCCAAAACACCATAAAACCTGTACATGAGGGTACTGTTATACTCTGGAGCAGTGGCTGCATTCCCATCCAGCAGCAGTAGGTCCTCTGTTCTTGCGATCCGCGAGAGCATTGCCGTGGGTTGCCATAGCAACCATAGCTGCTGCTGCTGGATGAGAAGCGAGGATGCAGAGTTCTGGGCCCCTCTTCACTGCCCATCCATGCTGTGCCACCGGACCACCAGTCGAGGAGGATGGGACGGGCAGGTAAGTGTCAGCACTTATTCCACAAAACATACACACTGCATCTGCACACACTATGCATACACTATACACACACACACTGTATATACTATACACACTGCACACACACACACTGCATACACTACACACAGACTGCATCCACTATACAAGCGCACACACTGCATCCACAAGCAAACACACACTTATACATGTGTATCTGTATGTTACAGGGTTAAATATAGTGCTAGCAAATTAAATTCTGGGTCATCAGGCACATCCCTCACATTTTAATTACTAAAATTACATAATTATATTAAAACATTACATAAATATAAACATAAATATGAATATACATATATATGTATTTAAATTCTATGTGAATACTTATGTAATCATTTAATTGTGCAAATTTATTTTATTTATAGATAGATTTATATAGAATCTAATTCTAAGAGTATTTTGTTATATATATATATATATATATATATATTATATCTCTCAATATCAAAATACAGTTAGAATGAAAACATGTATATATAATTTAAATATATGTAGAGATATATATATATATATATATATATATATATATATACACACAGGGAGTGCAGAATTATTAGGCAAATGAGTATTTTGACCACATCATCCTCTTTATGCATGTTGTCTTACTCCAAGCTGTATAGGCTCAAAAGCCTACTACCAATTAAGCATATTAGGTGATGTGCATCTCTGTAATGAGAAGGGGTGTGGTCTAATGACATCAACACCCTATATCAGGTGTGCATAATTATTAGGCAACTTCCTTTCCTTTGGCAAAATGGGTCAAAAGAAGGACTTGACAGGCTCAGAAAAGTCAAAAATAGTGAGATATCTTGCAGAGGGATGCAGCACTCTTAAAATTGCAAAGCTTCTGAAGCGTGATCATCGAACAATCAAGCGTTTCATTCAAAATAGTCAACAGGGTCGCAAGAAGCGTGTGGAAAAACCAAGGCGCAAAATAACTGCCCATGAACTGAGAAAAGTCAAGCGTGCAGCTGCCACGATGCCACTTGCCACCAGTTTGGCCATATTTCAGAGCTGCAACATCACTGGAGTGCCCAAAAGCACAAGGTGTGCAATACTCAGAGACATGGCCAAGGTAAGAAAGGCTGAAAGACGACCACCACTGAACAAGACACACAAGCTGAAACGTCAAGACTGGGCCAAGAAATATCTCAAGACTGATTTTTCTAAGGTTTTATGGACTGATGAAATGAGAGTGAGTCTTGATGGGCCAGATGGATGGGCCCGTGGCTGGATTGGTAAAGGGCAGAGAGCTCCAGTCCGACTCAGACGCCAGCAAGGTGGAGGTGGAGTACTGGTTTGGGCTGGTATCATCAAAGATGAGCTTGTGGGGCCTTTTCGGGTTGAGGATGGAGTCAAGCTCAACTCCCAGTCCTACTGCCAGTTCCTGGAAGACACCTTCTTCAAGCAGTGGTACAGGAAGAAGTCTGCATCCTTCAAGAAAAACATGATTTTCATGCAGGACAATGCTCCATCACACGCGTCCAAGTACTCCACAGCGTGGCTGGCAAGAAAGGGTATAAAAGAAGAAAATCTAATGACATGGCCTCCTTGTTCACCTGATCTGAACCCCATTGAGAACCTGTGGTCCATCATCAAATGTGAGATTTACAAGGAGGGAAAACAGTACACCTCTCTGAACAGTGTCTGGGAGGCTGTGGTTGCTGCTGCACGCAATGTTGATGGTGAACAGATCAAAACACTGACAGAATCCATGGATGGCAGGCTTTTGAGTGTCCTTGCAAAGAAAGGTGGCTATATTGGTCACTGATTTGTTTTTGTTTTGTTTTTGAATGTCAGAAATGTATATTTGTGAATGTTGAGATGTTATATTGGTTTCACTGGTAATAATAAATAATTGAAATGGGTATATATTTGTTTTTTGTTAAGTTGCCTAATAATTATGCACAGTAATAGTCACCTGCACACACAGATATCCCCCTAACATAGCTAAAACTAAAAACAAACTAAAAACTACTTCCAAAAATATTCAGCTTTGATATTTGAGTTTTTTGGGTTCATTGAGAACATGGTTGTTGTTCAATAATAAAATTAATCCTCAAAAATACAACTTGCCTAATAATTCTGCACTCCCTGTATATATATATATATATATATATATATATATATATATATATATATATATATATATATATATAAATAAAATATATATAGATGTATTAAAAATATATGTAACTTCATTCTAAGTATTTTAGTACTAATTTATGTAATTATGTTAACATTAAAATTAACTAACTATGATGTTACATACATATATATATATATTTTTTTTTTTTTGTGTAACTTTATTTTTTTTTATTTTTACTTTTTTCACCAGGACGGGGACTGCCTAACAGTCCAGACATTCCCCCTGCAGGCAGATCTGCAAGCAGCTATTGCGGCCAAGTGATTGCTCTTTGAGAGCGATCACATGGCCCCTGGGGGCCTGATTTGCCGTGGGAGGGCTGCCTGGGCTGTCAGCCTGTCCTCCTGAAGTGGAGCACCAGGAAAGTAAGTATCCTGGGCTCAAGGCTCTTACGGCGTTCTTTTAAGCGACTTTAAAGCCCACTTAAAGCGGAACTGCAAAGAACGCCGTAATGGCATTAAGAGGTTAACATTATAGTGTAGTGACCTTGAAATAGAGTGGGCTTTTTATTTTAAAGGAACACTTTAGTCAAGCAACACGATTTTATCTTAAGCTTTAACCCTGTAATGCAAAACAGAAACCGCAGAAATGTGTTTTTACTCAACAAACTTTAGTAATTATAAGTCACAATGGATCAGATGGATAAATAACAAATGGATCCTTTATGAAGGAGAAACAATGTATCCCTTTTAATCCCTATTCGTCAGCTATGAGTTATCATTTTGAGCATATAGCATACTGGTACATCTCCTATTGGAGTCTTGGAATTATAAAGTGTGTATCCTGGGATAATTTAAATGAATAAAAACATATATTACCAAAGAAACTCTGTATGGAGGGTGCACCAACGCTGTCCTTTGGCTGGCGTTCCAGGTCCTTCCTGCACCCTGTTTTTTTGGATCTGTGTGGCCAACCAATTCCCACTTCCGTTCCTCATGACAAATTTGTCCAAAAACACTAACTGGCTCTCTGGCCCATAGAACCAGTTGTAATTGGAATCCGCAATTGCAACAGATCTCTGAAATCCTACAAATAATCACAGATACAACAAATACATTTGTAAATCAAGCAAACTTAGTTAGTGTAGGTATAATGCAGCTATTACATATTATATACTAGGCAGAGGATATCAATGCTGTGCATCTGATGTTCCAGATAAGGCACTGTGATGTGAAGTTATGGAAATACAAGATCAATAATCTGCCTATATTGTTCACAAAGTTAATTTACATCAGGTGACAGAGACACATATGTCTTCAAGGGTTCCTAGCTGCATTTAAGAGACACTTTATAAACTGTTACCACTAATGCCCACTTATGTGGTTTTGGCGCCATCCCCATGGTGCTGTGCAAAATAATTTTGAGCCAATGGTTCCCTGGGTCGTTGTGACCAGGCTCTTGCACAACACATTGCTTTTACATGTATTACTCTTCTGCTTTAGCAGTACCAAGAAATGAAGGTCAATAAATGCGGGCCTAATATGGACTAAATTGGTATTATAGAAACATAGAATGTGACGGCAGATAAGAACCATTCGGCCCATCTAGTCTGCCCAATTTTCTAAATACTTTCATTAGACTCCGTTCCTGCACTTTTTTTACAGCAGGAACACCGTTGAGGTGACTTGATGGCTACCTGATGGACCCCCCCGGCGGGCACCTGTCTCCCGGTCAGACGCGGCGAGGGAGCTGTGTTCGCTCTGCTCCCTCTCGCGCCATTTGCTAATGCAGGGAGCCAGAATATGACATCATATTCCGGCTCCTGGCATCAGTAGACAGCCCGCTCGGCGAGGGGGAGCAGACCTGGGAGAACACAGCTCCTTCACCACACCTGACAGGGAGACAGGCGCCTGCTGCATTGAAGCCCAACTGGACCCCAGGGACATTTTTGAATTTAAAAAAATTATATTTTGTGAGTGTGTGTGTCTGTGAGTGTGTATATGTGTGTCTGTGAGTGTGTGTGTGAGTGTGTGTGTGAGTGTGTTTGTGAGTGTATGTGTGTGTGTGTACATTGAAGTGGACAAAAGCAATCTGTCGTATGGTACATTTACACACAGAACAAAAAAAATGTTTATATAATCATTGGATTTGGTTATATTTATTAAAATAAATTACCAAGAAAATACTGGATAGGATAAGCATGAAAAATATATACAAACATGACATTGCTAATTAAGTCCAGCGTATGAAACAGAGTTATATTACAGAGTAATTTCATTTATTTTCTATAGTTTAGCCTTCATTTCAATCTACAAAAATATTCTCATAGACACTAGAAAAGCTTTTCAGCTACTTTCTAATTTTACCATGGAAGCTACAAATCATGGGGAATTGAAACCTAATTTTTGCATTATGTATATGATGTGTTTTAAGAACAGGAGGAGGAGTCAACTCTAACCTTAAGTGTCCCTTCGCCTCCCCACCTCTATTTTAAATGGTCAAACCATTTTAGAATGGTTTGGTTTCATATCTTGGGTACTTCAGTTTGACATCTTTGAGCATTCAGTTGACAACTTTCAATAGTAGTGGTGGTTGTGGACGAAGTGTTCTAAGTACTCCTGGCAGGATAACCACTACAGTGAGCTAGAGTGGTTAAAATGCTTGGAGAGTTCCTATAATAAAACTTCACTACTCTGCTTTAATGGAAAATGCTGAGCAAATGGACATTTAAAAGTCAGCACAGGAATATGTTAGTTTAGAAATGATTAGCTCTATAACAGACACACAGGAGGTTATTTTACAATAATCATCAACACTTTGATATAAAGCATGCATAGTGTATCTTTTCAGACAACGGCTTCTCTTAGTTTGTAACTGACATTGTATACAATGTTATATGTTTTAGCAGCACTTTCCATTCTAGTAATATAGCCAATTACATAATGAATGTTTTCTGTTAGACAAATGGAAAATATATAGGTGTGACTTGGCAGATTGTAGCATTCACTTTCATCAGCTTAAGGAAACATCTGTGAAAGTGATGGTATTTTTGATTAAACAACAAACAACTCAACATTGTTACTGAACCATTTCTGATTGGCCAGTTCTGATTTTAGGAAAATAATTCAAAAGACAATCATAAAGAATATCTCATAGTTTCAGTATTTAATGCTATAATAATGTTTATCTACAGTGATCAGTCGCAACATTAGAACCACTTGCCAGATATCATCTAGGTTCCCCTTGTGCTGCCAAAACAACTCTGATGGGTCAAGGCATGAACTCTATAATACCTCTGAGAGGGTCCTGTGGTATCTGGCACCAAGACATTAGCAACAGACCCTGTAAATCCCATGAGGTGGGGCCTCTATGGATCAGATTTGTTGTTTCTGTACATCCCACAGATGCTCAATCGGACTGAGATCTGGAAAATTTGGTGGCAACACCTTGAACACTTTGTCATCTTCCTCAAACCGTTCCTGAACTATTTTTTGCAGTGTGGCAGGGTTCATTAGCCTGCTAAAAGAGACCACTTCCATGGGGGAACACCATTGCCATTAAGGTATGTATGTGGTCTGCAACAATCTCTAGGTAGGTGGTACATATCAAAGTTGCATCCATATGAATGCCAGAGCACAATGTTTACTTTGCTGACCTGTCTTTTTTCCCTACAGTGCTGCCATATCTTTCCCACGTAAACGACATATACACACCTGGCCATCTGCTTAATCTAAAAGAAAACAAGGTTCATCAGACCACACACCTTTCCTCCATTGCTTCATGGTCCAGTTCTGACGTGTATGTCCCCATTGACTTTGTACACGGCTCATCATGAGTACTCTGGTAGGCCTTTGGCTATGCAGCAGCATACGCAACCAACTGTGATGCAATGTGTGTTCTGTCACCCGTCTATCATGGACATCATTAAGTTTTTCAGTAATTTGAATTACAATACCTCTTCTGTGTGATTGGACCAGATGGGCTAACCTTCACTTCCCACAATAAGCTTTGGGCACCTATGAGCCTGGCGTCTATTCACCAGCTGTCCTTCCCTGGACCAATTTTCATAAGTACTAGACCCTGCATACTAGGTTTTTAATGTTGTGGCTGATCAGTGTAAG
Source organism: Pelobates cultripes (assembly GCA_933207985.1). Taxonomy (NCBI): domain Eukaryota; kingdom Metazoa; phylum Chordata; class Amphibia; order Anura; family Pelobatidae; genus Pelobates; species Pelobates cultripes. The sequence continues at coordinate 262,059,141 of OW240913.1, forward strand.
ATTACTTAATAATGGCAATATGTGAGGCCACCGGGTGTAGCCATCTTTATTTTCACAGACGTATGATACTAACTATGGAGTTCATAAATAAACACGTATTGTGCAGAAATGGCAAAGTAATTCCCCAAATCACTTAAAGCGTTATTTGCTAAAGTAAGAATTCAAGGCGAATTCAAAGTTAATTTCAAATTTAAGGCCAAATTTTAGCTGACATGAAAGCATAGCTGACAGAATTTTTTCCATTTCAGCTAGACGGACCTTAAACTTGAAATTTAGCTTGAATTTACCTTGACTTTTTAGTGATTAACTCCGTCTTTTAGCTCAGCAATTGTGGCCTAAAACATGCAATTCTCTTGTCATTTCACAGTTTTATTAATAATCCAACCTCTGTGTGTCGACCTCACGTGCACAAACAATTAAACTTCAGCGTTGTAAATAAATACATTTATTTATAATTCTGTAGTGTTGTAATATGTATTCATATTACCAAGAGGGTCACTTTGCTGCCACTCCACATCATATAAAAGCACTGGAAGACAGGGTGCATGCGTAGTAATCACTGCACTGCACTAGCAATGATTCTTATATGAGAAGACTCATAACTGACACATAACTGAGTGAGTGCTCAAAGTGTGTGAGGAAGAGCACCCTCCTACTGTCTGACAGTCAGAAGGATGCAATTGAAAGCTAAAAAAAATAAAAATCTCTTGGAATCTGAACTTTTATAAAGTAAAACAGAAGGGACACTCTGTTTAGCCCTAGAGCAATTATGCATGCTGTAGTGCTTTAGGTTTTGGAGTGTCCCATTGAAGTGTTCTAGGTGCAATGTCCCTGCCCCCCTAGTCCTGCAGTTTAAAATATTGCAGGACTAAGACTGCCTCTAGTGGCTGTATATAGGGAGGGCCTAATTTGCATGCATGGTGCTTGTCGCGCATGCACTTTACCCCCCACCCCCCTGTTGGAGGTGGAGGAGCTTTAGAGTCTGGTAAGTGTTAAAAGGTTGGGGTGTTTTTTTAACTCTTGCGGTGCTTGGGAGGGAGGGGAGGTGGAAAATGCAAACTATATTGTAAAGAATACAACTATGTATTCATTACACTGTAGAATCCCTTTAAGATTTTATTTTTCTTCATATGCAACACCTTACAAGAAATGGAGACATAAAAAGAGTTATTCAACATGCAACAGTTATATTCTACAAAAAAAACTAAAAATGCTACTACCCAACAATCTAGTTTTGTGGGCACCGTTTAATGTCATTTTGTAAAATCTTTTACATCTCAGTGTATGTAATGACAACCACATATTTTACCTGGAAGGACTGTTCTGTACATAAATGCAAAGTGCTCTTTAAGCCAAGGATGGTTAAAGTGATTGATGTCAAAGTGCCTCTGAACAATAAACATGTACTGAAAGAGAGATCTGGTGGTGTAACTGCCATAGGCCACTCCCTCATACAGTGATCCATCAGTTACTTCGTTCAGCAGAACTATGGATTTTTCCATGATAGTCAATACTTGCTTTGTCCAGAAGTAGGCTTCTTGCAGGTACCCTAAGAAAAAGCATATATTTCATAAAAAGGATGACAAGAAAAGGATCATACATTAAAGAAATGAATTCGTTGACCATGACATATGTGTGATGCGACACAGTGTCTTAAATTATATGTAAAAAAAAAAAAAAAAACACTCCTACAAATTTACGTAACTGCTCCTAAACTGTGAATCTGATAAGAAAATATTGTGTAAAAAGATGGAAATCTTTGAACTGCCTGGATTTCAGGGGATTTAATTCTTACCCAAAAATAGCTTAACTTGAAACAAGGCTACATTGAATAATTTTGGGCTAAAATTGCACTTCCCTCTTGAATTTGTTGTTTACTAAATAACACTAAAACAATGAATTGCTTACAGTTAATTTAAGTTTTTTGTTTGTTTTGTTTTTTTAAAGAACAAAGAAACAATGCAGAACATGATATTGAGGGATTGATGGCAGTTTTTACGTATTTTATTGCATGCATATTATCTTCCAAGTGCTATTCACTAAACCAGGAATGGTTGGCACCCTTCCTCATAGATTTTCTGCCATATATAGAGGCACCGTTTTATGAAGAGTAGTGTTTTTACATCATCATTAGAATGGTGCATAATCTCAACCAATTTATTCCATCAAAATATGGCCAGAACTGACGTCCATTAATGCAAAAGTAGTGAACGTTTGCTTTAGCAATATAGTAAGAAGGTGGGGGACTTTGGGTGTCAAACCATTCGAAAACTGCTTAACTATGAACCATGGAATGGTGCCAGGGGACTCCGGGCATTATAACCAATATGGCATGGCATAGTGATTTTGGGGCACAGAGTAGTTTTTTAAAATATCTGTAAAAGAGTATAAACACTTTTAATAACATACAGAAACATTGTGAAAATATTCAACCTCGGGTCACTTGCCCACTTCAAGAACAAAATGTGTAGAGGATTTATCTTAGCAGGTTAGCACACATAAACCAGTAAAAAGATTGCAGATATAGTGGGACTAGCCATCACGATTCTAGTCAAGTTCCTCTATTTCAGTTTTTCTCCATGTCTGCTCTGCTAACTTTGAGTTTAAAAAAGTAAAATTCATATCTCTATCATTTTAATAAGAGCCAAAATAACAAACAGCACGTGGCCTCCAGGATATCGGTTTATGGATATTTGTTAGAATATTGTATTGAATGCACTGAATACCAGCAGACTGTCTTTTCCACATAACTGTATTACAGCATTTTTGCCTACCTTGATTCATCAGCACCAGACTCCCAGTAAGAAGGGCTACACAGTTGGTGGGTTGATGGTTGTGGAGATATTGAAAACCCCATCCTCGCCTATATGAAGTTTCATACATGTATCCTGATGCATTGGCAATGACCTCAAGAAACTTCACCTTTTGGTGTTTGTTAAGATAGTTATATAAAAAGTCATATGCAGTGGCGAAACCAACCAGAGAATGTGCCAAGGGAACTTCATCCCAGGGGGCATCCTTCACTAACCTGTGAAATAAAGGAGAAACACGGGTTATATGAATACAGAGATAATGTATCTCATGACTTTTACCATTTCTAAATACCCTGCCTAATTTTAATCAATTTTCCGGTTTTGTATAGAGAACAAATTTGTACCAAAAAAAAACAAACAAACAAACAAAAAAAAAACCCACACCTTTCAGTCTTTAGAATTCAGTATACCATTTACAGGACTATTCACTACAGTGTTGGTTGTCAAGAAGGTTAAGCGAATTGAGAATCAAACTTTTTAGACCAAAATAGCCAAATTGAAAACATAGCCAAGTTAAAAAAAAAAATTCTTATAGTGCTGAAAAATGTAATTCACTTTTGAATTCTACAATTCAAACTATAATGAATAACCCTGAGGGATGGTACCTAAAGTACATTTTTGAGAGAAATTTTTATCAATTTATCAGGAAATTTAACATTTTAAGCCAGTAGTCAAACTGTGAATATTCTCCAAATTTGCTCTAACTCCAGCTTTAATATTTTGGTTTAAAATTCCTGACGGCTCATAATTTAGTGAATAATAGTGAATAATTGAGAGTTGACAGGAATTGCAGAATGCAGACTAAGCAGGAGTAAAAACCTAGCTGTCATGGGCATTACATTGTAAGCATACTCAAGCTTAAAGAGACACCATAGTCACCAGAACTACTTTAGCTTAATGCAACAGTTTTTGTGTCTAGATCATGCCCCTGCAGTCTCAATGCTCAATTCTCTGCCATTTAGGAGTTAAATCACTTTATTTATGCACCCTAGTCACACCTCCCTGCATGTGACTTGCACAGCCTTCCTAAACACTTCCTGTAAAGAGTCATCTAATGTTTATACTTCCTTTATTGCAAATTCTGTATAATTTAGGATTTCTTATATCTTACAGGACCCTGTAAATGTGATTAAAGTTTTACATTTAGAGCACATAAAAACTTTTAAAGTAAGTTACATGTGACTGAAAGTGAAACCATTTTTTCATGCATGCTGTGTGAGTCACAGCCAGGGGAGGTGTAGCCAGGACTGCATGTACAGAAACAAAATTAATTTAAACTTTTAAATGGCTGTGAATTTAGTAGTGAAACTTCATAGTCATGATCTATAGATCAAAACTGCTTAATTAAGGTCAAGTTGTTTTGGTGACTATAGTGTCCCTTTAATCTTACTTTATGCGGACATGTGTATACATGTTTGTTAAGATTATTTCTATCACTATTTTTTCCACTTAGCTGTTGTTAGAGATCCCAAGAAGACATTCTAAATGAAAAACTTGCCAATCTCAAAATTCGAGTTGAGAATTCTATCAGGGTTATTTACCCGATAGCTCACTTGGAGAATTTTTACACAATATTTACAAAGCTTCAAGTTCAGCTATTTTGGCCTAAAATTTGAAATCCACTTCCAATTCCCAACAATTCTCACTTTAGTTAATAACCCTAGCTAAGGGCTTCAATTTTCAAGTTACTTGCCACTTCAAGCCTAGAGGGTCAATAGTAACCAAGGGTGAATTTCTACTAGGTCATTAAGAGTTACATTTAAAATACAAAATAGATACTCTCTTTTAGCAGGGATAAAAGTGAACACATATTAAAAAAGTGTGTCTATTCCCTTTCACAAATCCATTGCAACTTATGCCCAGAACAGAGCCTGTGGCCAAAATAATAATTATAATCAAGTCTTTTGCTAAAAAAAAATTAAAACCTTTCCTCAACCACTAAATGTTTTCACAGCATAAAAATGAGTATTACTTCACAACTACTACTGTAGAGAAAGATGGTTCACAAAAAATTTACTTAACATATTCTAGCATATTTTATTTAACTCTAAAAATATTGCACAAAATACATCTGGCAATGAAAGAGGAATACAGGGAACTAAAGGGTCACTTTTAGCACCCTAATTGCCTACTTGCAAAGTTGATGGTGCAGTCCAGAGACTATCCAATAATCAATGTTATTTTACAGATCAGTACGATTCATCCTATGTAAAGAGTGGAACTGATCTTTCAAGATACACACATTATCCCATTTACTGCAGCTGACCCCAATGGCCAGAATAAGATGCTGCTGATTGGAGAGTATCTCTACCAGGTAAAGAAAGAAACTGCATGTAGCTCCAGTAGACTCACACAGGGTAATTCACTAAAGACTGAATGGTCCCATACCGTATGGCGCAAAACCATGTGGTGCAGTACGGAGCAATTCAGAAAACAAAAGATGTACTTTGTTCACACTATGTAACAATGTGTGGATTTTGCAGAGGCGGCAACAAACAAGCCTTATATTGGTCCAGATTTTAGTTAGACTGAACACTGCCAAATGGCTGAAATCAGGGCCAGGATTGGTAAAATCTAGGGTTTGAATTGGTTTTAAAAAATCCACGCTATTTGTCCGCTGGCAGAGTTGGCAGCCAGTGGGCAAATAGTTTCAGAAATCCTCCACAACACAAATGTTCACCATGTGGCATTAGGCTAGAGATTGCTAGCCAGCCACACTAAAAAGTATAAAAAAATAAATAATGAAAAAATTAAGCCAGTGGCAGGGAATGGGGAGTGGAGGAGGGGCAATATAACCCCCATATTACTACAAAGAAGATCTTTATCTATCCCATGGGTGGGTATATGTCTACTAAAACTAGCTACTGGGCATTCTTTATCTGGGCATTAGGTGGGGGCTTTAAATAAATAATGGGGGATGGAAGGATCACTGTAACCCCATAGCCTACACAGCAGGTGGGAGTTTCTAATTAAAACACAGGGACCAAATGTCACCCAGGCCTTACCCATGAGCAGTAGGTAGGGACTGTATTTTTTAATGGTAGGGTGGACATGGGCTTTGCGTGGGGGGAGGAGGGGTTATTAAATGTGATACGGGAAGGTGGACAATAGCATGAAGTGCCAATTGCCTTCACCATCAAGTGGCTAGTCACCCCTAGCTAACCCCAATTTAAAAACTGTCCTACTTACTTCCCTCACCATAATAGTAAGGAGCCAATAAATCGAACACGTCAGAAAAAATGTATACTTGGCTTCAGAAGAAGTCTTCTTCAGACCCAAAAAAGGGCAAAAAGTAATTACACCCGGATGCTACTACTGAAAATAAATTGGGGGGAAAAAAAGGGATGAAATTGCTTAAATTAACTAATGGGGAGGGGTGGTGAACAGGTTACTGTTTATAACTTGCCCCCACTGAAGCATGGGAGGTGGAGTGAGGACTAAATTGCCTCTAACCAAGAGCACCAGGTGAGGGCTCACTCTAAAAATAAATTGGGGAGGAGGAGGGCAGAAAATGGTTCCCATCCCTGCCCCCACCCATAGACCATGATTGGGGGCCATTAATTAATAAACAGAGGGACATGCCAGCATCCGCAACCCTTGGGAGGCTTATCGCAACTATTTATTTAACATTCTAGGAGGGCAGGTGGATATACCTTTGTTCATCGTCCTACTCCCTAGGCATGGGCTTTACACCCTGTTCCAAATTATTATGCAAATTATATTTTTCTCATTTACCTAAATAATTGATGTAAATAACAGTCAGCATAATTCTCATGTTATCAACTATTAAGAGTTCAATTCAAATTTTATTGAACAAACCTCCTAATGACGACAGTATTTTTTTTAAACATAAAAAACTTACAATGCATTGTTCCAAATTATTATGCACAGCAAGTTTCAAAACACTTTATAGGTTGTAAAGAACTGAAAATTGTCATTTGTTGTGTTTGCAGCAGATTTACTGAAATCAAAAGCTATTTCAATCAAACTGTTAACTTTTTACATTTTAAAACATTTTAACAGGTCACGTTACATTTTAACATCCATTGAACTTGTGAATTTTTGGACAGTTTCTGCTTGAATTTGTTTGCAAGATGTCAGAATAGCCTCCCAGAGCTGCTGCTTGAATGTAAACTGCCTCCCACCCTCATAGATCTTTTGCTTGAGGATGCTCCAAAGGTTCTCAATAGGATTGAGGTCAGGGGAGGATAGGGGAGGATGGAGGCCACACCATGACTTTCTCTCCTTTTATCTCCATAGCAGCCATTGATGCAGAGGTATTCTTTGCAGCATGAGATGGTGCATGGTCATGCATGAAGATGATTTTTTTACGGAAAGCATAGTTCTTCCTTCTGTACCAGGGAAGAAAGTGGTCAGTCAGAAACTCCACATACTTTGCAGAGGTCATCTTTATACCTTCAGGGACCCTAAAGGGGCCAACCAGCTCTCTTCCCATGATTCCGGCGCAAAACATGACTCCACGTTCCAGCCTTGTTGGAACAGGGTGGCCGTCCACCAACCATCCACTACTCCATCAATCTGGACCACCCAGAGTTGCACGGCACTCATCAGTTAACAGGACTGTTTGAAAAATTAGTCTTCATGTATTTTTCTGCCCAATGCAGCCATTTCTGCTTGTGAGCATTGGTTAGTGCTGGCCGAATACAAGGTTTATGCACAGTTGCAAGACTCTGAAGGACTCTACAACTTTATGTCTGTGCGACTCCAGAGGCACCAGCAGCTTCAAATATCTATTTGCTGCTATGTAATGGTATTTTAGCAGCTGCTCTCTTGATCCGATGCATGGATCTGGCAGAAATCTTCCTCAATGTGCCTGTTTCTGCACGAACCAGTCTATGCTCTGAATCAGCCACAAATCTCTTAATAGTGCGATGATCACGCTTACGTTTTTGTGAAATATCTAATGTTTTCATACCTCGTCCAAGGCATTGAACTCATTCTTTTCGGCAGCAGAGAGATCCTTTTTCTTCCCCATATTGCATGAAAATGGTGCTCTGCTAATAATGTAGAACACCCTCCTTTAGTAGTTTTTCCTTAAATTGGGCTCACCTGGCAATCTAATTATCACAGGTGTCCGAGATTGTTTTCAGTGATCAAAAGAGCCCTGAGACACAATGCCATCCATGAGTTAAACTGAAAAACAAAATATTTAATCTTTGTGACACTTAAATAGAATTTGCATAATAATTTGGAACAGGGTGTAGGTTGGAGAATCTATTAATGACAATGAGGGCTTGGATATATTAGTGTCCACCTCCCTCACCCATAGGCTTTGTCAGGGGGTATAAATAACAATAGGAGGTGGACATACCATTGACCCCCATGTCCAAATATGTAGGCAAATGTCCGCCCTTTGGATTGGCTAAGGGTCCCCAAGTCCTTAGTCAGCCCTCCACAACAGGCCCCTACTTACTACACAGTAAGCTCCTACCAGCCCCTCTTACCCTCATATAAAAATATAACAAATAGCAACAACCGAGATGCAATATAAAATACCAACCCATGAAAAATACCAATCTTCTTTATTATAAATCATATGGCAACAAGGATATGAAGTAGTGATATACTATACAGGAGCAGTCTACACGTTTTTGTATATAATGGGCAGAGTGCACTAGCCCTAGAGAGTGGGAAAAATGGAAAGAATAAAGGGTAGGAATAATGAGGGTGACAGGTAGAAGATCTCGACTAGTAAAGAAAAGCCCCATAAAAGTGTTGAGAAATAAATGGATAATAATAGGTGCAGAAACCTACACGTACTAGGAAATCTCTTACCAGGTGCTGAAATTAATAAAAGTAGAATAATAATAAAGTTGGAGCATAGAATTAACGCTCTAAATACACTGCTCAAAAAAAATAAAGGGAACACTTAAACAACACAATGTAACTCCAAGTCAGTCTGTGGCAAGAAGGTTTGCTGTGTCTGTCAGCTTAGCGTCCAGAGCATGGAGGCGCTACCAGGAGACAGGCCAGTACATCAGGAGACGTGGAGGAGGCCGCAGGAGAGCAACAACCCAGCAGCAGGACCGCTACCTCCGCCTTTGTGCAAGGAGGAACAGGAGGAGCACTGCCTGAGCCCTGCAAAATCACCTCCAGCAGGCCACAAATGTGCATGTGTCTCCTCAAATGGTCAGAAAAAGACTCCATGAGGGTGGTATGAGGGCCAGACGTCGACAGGTGGGGGTTGTACTTACAGCCCAACACCGTGCAGGACGTTTGGCATTTGCCAGAGAACGCCAAGATTGGCAAATTCTCCACTGGCGCCCTGTGCTCTTCACAGATGAAAGCAGGTTCACATTGAGCACATGTGACAGACGTGACAGAGTCTGGAGACGCCATGGAGAACGTTCTGCTGCCTGCAACATCCTCCAGCATGACGGTTTGGCAGTGGGTCAGTAATGGGTGTGGGGTGGCATTTCTTTGGGGGTCTCCTGAGGGATCTCATCCGCCATCTCATCAGGAGCATCATACAGGCACATAGGGAGGCCACACACACTACTGAGCCTCATTTTGACTTGTTTTAAGGACATTACATCAAAGTTGGATCAGCCTGTAGTGTGTTTTTCCACTTTAAGTTTGAGTGTGACTCCAAATCCAGACCTCCATGGGTTGAAAAATTTGATTTCCATTTTTTTATTTTTGTGTGATTTTGTTGTCAGCACATTCAACTATGTAAAGAACAAAGTATTTCAGAAGAATATTTAATTCATTCAGATGTAGGATGTGTTATTTTTGTGTTCCCTTTATTTTTTTGAACGGCGTATAAAGTGTGGTAAAAAACAGTGATCAAAATATAAGAATATATCGGTAATAAGACCCACTAAAACACTGATAAAACAGTAAAATTAGTGTATTTTAACTTTTATTCTCAATAAATGTGAAGGTTTTAACAGAAAGTACTATCAGCTTTTTATCATCATTTCCAGACCATTAAGAATATTGTATTACCATAGACCTGCCAAGGTTGTCTATGAGTAACTGTTCATTTCTGCTGCAATCCGACATACTTGCTTGTACTGATTCATACCATTATTGGTTATATCGTATTTACCACTTGACATATAATTGCTGCGGTCAGATTTACTTGGCAGTAACACACTGTGATGGCTGTGATATTGGTACCAACTTCCCCTGCACTATAAGAACTTTGATATCCAGAGACTGTCGATTGGATTTTTTTGCATTGTACTATTACGGTTTCCTACTGGTTTTTGGACTTATATACATATATATCAGAAGTTTTCACTAAATGTCAACACATTTGTATTTGCTTTCAAAGGACATATTTTTATTTGATTTCTAAGGATAATTTTTGCTGATAACGCATTGTTTAGTTTATTATCCCCCCTAGGAGGATTTTTATGATACAAGGCTGCCACCTAGTGAGAACACATATCTATTTATATTACGCATGCTGCTACAAGCACTCTAAGTTTCTTGTACTTCCATATGTGCATTTTACTGTTTTATCTGATTTTTAGTGGTTCTTATTACCCATATATTTTGATGTTTTTTACCACATTTTATATTTAGAACGCTAATTCTATGCTCCAACTTTATTATTCTACTTTTATTAGTTTCAGCACCTGGTAAGAGATTTGCTAGTACGTGTAGGTTTCTGCACCTACTATTATCCATTTACATGTTTTTGTACCCTTGTACTTTAACCAAAATCAGTTGAGATATCAAACTCAAGGGATCCGTGCCGTCAAAGCTCAGTCAGAGAGCTCTCATTGAATGGCTTGTACGTGCCCAATATTTCTTTGTTGGCATCTATTTAATCTCTTCAAAGTTATAAATGGCTTATAGGGTGCTGATAAACTCTTGATAAAGATGATTGGCTCCAATTAAATGGAGGCCTTCGTAGGGGTTAAAATGTTTTTGTACTTACAGCAGACTTCATGTATGTTATTAGTCTAACAGAGTTATTCACTAAAGTGAGCACATAAAGTGAATTTTAAATTTAAGGTCAAAACTGGTGAGATCTTGCATGGAGCACCAGACCGCTAAATCTATGCTTTCAGTTTGACTACTCTAGCCTTAATTTTCAAATTCATTTTGAATTCTCACCGTAGTAAATGCCTAACAAGGGAATATAGGAACACAGTGACATCCCTCCGTTCCAATGCAGACAACGAAGCCAGCGTGCTAACATCACTGACTCGATTTGCCATGCTTGGAGATGTGTCCAAGCAGGACAAATAAGACTTCAGGAGTAGTGCAGGCAAAGCGGATTACAACCAGGAGGTTGATGTTACAGAGTAACATTCACGAAATGGCGCTGGGACAGAGGAAAAGTGAGTAAATCTTTGTATTTTACATTAAATGCTCCATGCATCTTTGTGATATATCTATTCAATGTAAATTGGACAGATTTCAGTCAAGTTAATTATTTCATAAGAGGTTCACTTTAAGCAACTGTTAACAGCAAAGAACTGCCATGCACACAAATACAATTAGTAAATCTTTTTAACCTCTTAAGGACGGTGGGCGTACTATGCACTCCTTGAAAGGGTGGACCTAAACGTCAGAGGGCGACATATTACGCCCAGCCGTCGTCTTGCCGCCTTACACTCACCAGGACCGGTGATCTGCAGCGATCCTGGTCAGGGGGGACCTGCTTGAGAGCCCAGCAGTCCCCCTGGACGGAAAGCCTGCCACCCTGACTGGGTGCCTCTGTCGAATGATGCTTCTAGTGCTCGCTAAGGACCATCAGCACCGCACGTGACACCATAACCACCGCCAACCGCACGAACCACCGCAGCTTGGTCTGGGGTTTCGCCGTCCTCCACCCACCCTGGACTCAAGACCGAGCTCCAGCTTCCAGTGGGTGAACCTCTCCTAAATCCAGGGAGCAGGAACCAGGAACAAGAACAGCTCTTACAAGAGCTAGTGATGATACTCTGTGGAGTATAGTGATCATAGCAATCCCCAGAGTGTAGGTCTCCAATCCCCTAAACATGAGCCAAGACTTCATGAAGGGGTAAGCAGGTCTGTTTAATGGAAGCAAGCACTCACAATTTATAGAATTCCTCAGGCCAGCGGCACACCCCCTGGACCTGATGGTATACAGGCACACAAAGGACACAAACCAATCAAAACAATACAACGTCTTACACTCCCACATACACCGTAAAATCCCTCCCTTCTATCCTGGAGATGATTGGCTTAAGAAACTGTAGTAAACTCAATTATCTCCTGTACATAACATATTCCATAGAACCGAACCCCCACATTTAACCTATCCCCAGATAGCTCAGATCTGAGCGCTCAATATATCCGAACAGCGCTCAGATCCCACGAACATAGTCAAATTGCCATGGGGTTAAAGTCGTTTTGTGGAAGTCTCTTTTGACCGACCGCATGCATGATTTCATGCCCAAAACAATTCCAGAGAATTTGGCTGTGCGGCCGGTCTATTTCCAATGTTAAATGCAGTTCAAATAGACAAACGACAACCGTTCGTGCAAACCGTCAATGAAGACAAAGCCTAACTGAACAATAATTAAGGGCAGGGGAGAAAATATCGGTTTAACTTTATAAATTATTAAACATTGAAAATGGCACAGCAGAGTGCCCCGATGCTTCCACCAATAAACTTTGTAACGTTGTCTAAGTGATAACTGGGTTTTTGTTTACAATACACCGTCTCTTACATGGAAAGTTAAGCAAAGCAGCGATGGACACTTAACTCAGTCTGACTAATTGAATTTGCCATGCCACTAGAGAAATTAAGTGTTATTTTAGGAGGTCTATTTGAGGGATCAGCCTTGCATAAATGTCCTTAACATCTTGAAAGAAACAAAAGTATAGTGACAGGAAAATAACCTTCCCAGAAGATTAATCTAAAGGATTCATGTCCATCTGCAGACAATACATTTGATCTCTGCAATTATGAGAACATCTATTTTTTATAATAACTTCCCTCAATCTTTGGAAACTTTTCCCTTTGAAAGTTATCTTGTACTTAAATCAGCTAGTAAAACCTGCCTAATTAAATAACTGTACAGCTCTAAATTGTGTTCTTTATTCTTTCCTTTTAGGCTTCCTTATATCATTATAGTGCATACCGTCAAATATATTTACATATAGTATGGATAACAACAGATAGAAGTATTGCAGGGCAGTCTGTTGATGACCACACACATTTATTTCTGACTGTTGACTATCATTATTAATAGTAAACTATATGAGCCACAAACTGCGTCCCTTTACATTACTAAATGACATCATATTAAAAAGAATTCTCAGTTCTGTGTAACACTGATTTCAAAATGTGGGTCATCAACTTTAGGTGACTCAATTCTAGTGAACTGGAAGTGGTTACCATGACCCAGCCTAGTACACATTTACAAGTGGCAAACGTATGTTATGTATGAGAGAAATGGCTTTTATTCTTTCCCATGCATTTTCCAAAGAAGATACTCCCATAATTTTTTCATAGAAGGTTAAACGGGCTACATATGTATCTTTACAAGAAACTGCTTTATAATGTAATACTTTTGTGAGGAAGGCATGTTTACATTGCAGCGCTAACACAGCCTCCAATTGATGTCATATTCCAGCGCCCGGCTTCACTGCAGACGGCGCGCGAGGGAGCAGTGAGGAGCAGGAACACTGAGCTCCCTCGCTGGCCCTCCTCCCCAGCCAGGTAAGTGTTAGCAGAGTAGGAAATATGTGGAAAGCAGGTGCCTACTTTGCTATAACACCAGCATGTACTCGGGGCTCGCCGGGCCGCAAAGACGGTCCTTGTGGGCAGCATGCGGCCCGCGGGCTTGACATGCTCGCTCTACACAAATATGAGTGTTTTAGAGCAGTAAAATGTATTATACTGATAATATCATCGGTAAAATGGCAGTATATAAATTGTGAAAAATGCAAAAAATACAAATATAAACACTAATTTTGGCCAGGGTTTGTTACGGAGTGGCGACTAAAAAAAGATTGGACATACCCAATTTTAAATACCATGGGTTTTCTACTTTTACAAATGGTATTCCTGGGCTGCCATATGGTCTCAAAGGCAACATAGGCCCAGCAAACCAAATCGGGCAGATTTCAATGTGCAAACCTGGAAAAGGGGAAAGCCCTACATTTGACCCCTGTAAGTTTTCAAAAACCCATAAAACCGGTGGTAGGTACTGTTGTACTCGTGAGACATTTCTGAATACAAATGTGTATTTTATTTCAGTAAAATCCAACAGTATTATGACAACAGTTAAAATGTCATGCATTACTTGAAAAATAAAATTTCTCATACTTTTTAAGATTGTATTCATATTAAATTATGTTTCATATATAAAAATATTTGATATGAAATGAAAGCCCGGTTTCTCCTCAACATAATGATATATAATAAGTGTGGGTGCACTTAATATGAAAGAGGCTACGGTTGAACAGAAATATAGCACAAATTCCAGATTTTTGTTTTGATCACAATTTGTACAATTGGCTCAGTCCTTAAGGGGTTAAAGTTTGACATCATCATCAAGATAACTGTTGAAGAGTCAAGATAAACAAAATGGAAGTAAAAAAAAAAAAAACAAAAAAAAAAACCACACAACAAAGAAAAAGCTTCTCAAAAAAAGCAAAACAGGAAAAAAATAATGAGCAACTAAACCAAACACGAATAAAAATTGGCATGCTTTGACTCTGGAAAGTATGCTTTCATAGATTCATTGATGTCATGTTTTGACTATTAAAATTTTAACATGCGTAACATTTCCATATTAAATCTCCAAAATAACTGCAATCAGTAATTATCTAGAAGATGTGGATTTTAGTCCATTTGAACGTCATCCCACTCATCTGTGCAAACTAAAAATAAAAAAGAATTGTACAAAAGTAGACATTTGCTTAAAATTAAAACCCCCTTAAATATAGTACCATAATGAACACACGTTTTACCAACAGGAAAAATGTAGACAGTCATTGAACCCACATAGTTTTGCATGTACATGTAAAATTAGAAGAAAAGTTGTTTTACTTTTAATTTTACTATAGTGCTCCTCTTGCCTTTCTGTTATGTCATCCCAGCTTAAACTAGTATCCAATGTAATCAGAGCCAGATTATGATCACCCACGGTTGCCTGAATGGTGCCAAGATCCTTGTTCTTTTCAAATAATTTTTATTAAAGTTTTTTTTTTTGTATAACAAATAATAATAATAATAATAATACAAACCAAGATCCCTGTTCTATGTGTTGCTTCTGTGGCTGGCTGACTGTGGCTGTGTGTCATGGCTAAGCAAGGCCGGCGCTTCCATAAGGCAGCACAAGCGGCCGCCTTAGGGCAATCCGGCCCGGGGGGAGCTAGATTAGAGTGGCCGGCAGGAGGTGGGTGCACAGCGCTCCCTCCTGCCAGGCACTCAGTTTAGCATGGCTGAGCGGAGCAGTGCTCACCGCGGTACAGGAACTTCTGATTCCTGTACCCGGTCGGACTGGAAGAAAGTGCTCACTGTCAGTCCGGCCGGGTACACGAAACACAACGGGGACCAAACGGGGGAGAGAGCGGCACTAAGGGACGGATGGAAGGAACACTATGGGACGGGGGGGTCGGAAAAAAGACTATGGGACAGGGGAGGGAGAGAAGAACAACACTATGGGGGAGGAGGAGAAAGAACACTATGGGACAGGGGAGGGGAGGGAGAACACTATGGAGGAGGGGGAAAACACTATAGGGGAGGTGGGGAAAACCATTAAAAAAAGAGACAGGTAAGGAGGGGAGAGGAAGACTAAGGGACAGGGAAGAGAGGGGAGAGGAAGACTAAGTGACAAGTGGGGAGGAGAAAGTAACTCTAAAGGACAGGGAAGAGAGGGGAGAGGCACTAAGGAACGGGGGGAGGAACAATAAAGGACAGGGAAAGGAGGGGAAAGGAATACTGAGGGATATGGAGGGAGAGGAACACTAAGGGATAGGGAAGAGGACCACTAAAAGGACAGGAAGGGGAGGAGAGAGGAACACTAAGGGACATGGAGGGGAGAGTGGCACACAGGGGGTCCTGAGTAGGGATAAAGACACATAGATGGGCCTGGGGGTGAGAAGATTCACAGGGGGGCTGGGGATGAATGCGACACAAAGTAGGGCCTGGGGGTGGAAATACAAAAGGGCTGGGGGTGAAAGAGACACAAAGGAGCTAGTAAGAGTAAAAGACACAAAGGGCCTGGGTGAGAAGGAGACACACAAAGGGCTGGGGGGAGTAAGACACACAAAGGGGGTTGTAAGAGATACACAAGGGAAGTATAAGACACACAATGGGGAAAAATAGGGGATATGATAAACTAAAGGGGGTAAGACGTTTAAAAAAGGGGATAACAAACAAAAGGCGGGTTAAGAGGCATGCGGATGAAGATGCTTTTAAAAGGGGGGGGGGAGGGGGCAAAATCATCTTCGCCTGTGTACCAAAAAATCCTTGCACTGACCCTGTGGCTAAGTGTGTGTGGTGGGCAAAAAATGACTCCCCCCTTCTGCATACCTTTTGGCAAGAGAGGGTACAATCAATAGTGGCTCAGAGGAGGGAACTCTTGGTGGCAGAATTCATGGAGGTCCATTAAGAGAGTCTCTAGTCTACACCTCTGCTGGAGCTCAAACTCTGCCCTGGAGCAGTGGAGCTGGGGGGTGCACAGGACAAATAAACCTCTACTGGCAATGTAAAGAAACACCAGTAATTGATTTAAATAAATAAAATAGTAGTATCCCCCACTTCTACACTGCTACTTTGTTGGCCTGATAAGGTGACTAACACATGTTTGTACACACATCTGTGTGCAATTATATACACAAACTACAACAAGTCAGCTAGGTTTCCAGCTAGGCTATCTTGGCCTTAAATAATCAATTCTATGGTGAATTCTCTACAATGTAGAAAAAAAAAAAAAGACTTGATACTACAGGCATAAATATACACCTGTAACTATTATTTACAAACAGGTGTCCATGCGATTTTATGGATTGTAGCAGGTACAACATTATCAGGCTCCAGGGAGCTGCAAACAAGGAATATACTCATTATTTATCAGCATTGCCTTCACCAATGCAATGGAAATTTAAAAATGAGAGTGTTGTGTGAAATTGTATTACACATTACCATTAAAGAATTGGCCATGGAGCTATTTTTAATCTGAAGAATTAGTTGTCAAGTGAATGCCTTATACACATTCCACCTAACTGTCCTGGGGTTGCTGGGACAGTCCTGAATTCAGGATCTTGTTTATTCATCTAGGGTTTGCTCTTTTCCAGTCTGTGCCAGTAAATTGACCAATAAGAAGGTTCTCATCAAGCAGCCTCTGCAGTCTAGACCGATATCACAGCTCATTGAGAAGTATTGGTAGTCTTGTGAAAGGGATCTGTATGGAGGAGGCGACAAAAAAGGCACTATGGGCAAGCACTATTGCCAAATTCTTTAGTTCAGTGGAGCTTAATAGTCAAATTCAGAAGGTCTTTCATTTTGTTCTCTTTTGCCAGGTTGCAGGGAGCAGCTCAATTATGAATTCCTGGGCCATTCGTCATCTTTCTTAGAATTGTAGCTGCCTGAAGTTGTATTAGGAAACATGACACCTGTGGTTTGCCTTATCTAGAAAGACCACACAGTTTAAGCCCTGCCTATAACACACTCCACATCTTTTTTGTAACCTTTTCAGTAATTTAGAGTTCTGGGATGTTGTCATTTTTGTCAGTATCATTAGCAATCACTTGCAATTAACAGACAGACAAAGTACTAACCAATGGTTAGAGATTTTCTATTTAGAGGACACCCATATAGCCAGTCTGCAGACTAATGGCCTGGGCATTTAAGCAGGGGCTCATAAAGTGCCATACAAATATTAAAAACAAATTAGAACATGACACCACATAACAAAATGAATGATTTCTCTCTTGACTTATAGTATTTATGTTAAATAAAAAAGGGAAAAAAGACCCAAAAAGCAAAAATCACATATATACATAAACTATCTGGATTTAGATAGAAAGGTCTACGCTTTAAGCACTTCTTAACATTTACTGAGATAAATGGCGGTCTGATGTTGAGATACGAGAGACACGTAGATACACGTTTTATGAAAATACAAAATGCAAATTTGTCTAGATGAGTAAAACTTTGTTAAATAAAGGAGTGTTAAAATTTAAATGTGTTGGCTAATTGCCATGACTTGACAGACTAAGCATTCTGTACAGATAGTACAGCAGTAGTAAGCCATGTGAATTGTATTATTCTCCTGCTTTTAAAAAGTGTACTATAGTCTTGGCTTCTCTGAAGGAGATTTAAAAATAAGCCTTGAAACAAAATTAAAGCAAAATTGTCATTTCTTTGACATGCAATTGAAGTGCTTAATGTGGTGAGGTGTGCAGCCAAGAAAAGATCAAATGAAAAACAAATACACCTTCAGATCTCCCATTATCAGGGTGATGCCATCATCCTAGGATTTAGATAGACTGTGTACTCATGTACCTGCAGAGAACACAAGTGTGTTGGTGGTTGAGGTACCTTTCATAAACTAGTGCATACCATATCATTAGTTGGCACATGCTATAGGAGCATTCAAAATTCTATTTTTCTTTTTACTATCATTATTTAACATGTACAATGAACACAATATCATCTTAGAAGTCCCAGAGATTTCAGCTAAGCATGTCGGTATTGAGCGTTTAGTGGTTTCTGAATTATTTGTTATTTTGTATTTTTAAACGCACTTGTATTTTGGGTACCTGCCTTACGTTCTTTTTTTCTATAGCTTCTCTTTAAAAACGGTTTGTAAATGAAAACAAATCTACATGACCGTTATTTCAACCTTTCTCTATTTATTTTGCACGGTTTGGGCTTTTTTATTTTACGCTTTGGATAATTTAAAAAATTGTTGTGTTTTCACTAGATCTTTAAAATTGGTAAAAGATCACTTTACAAACTTGTTTTCTAATCTGTTATGTGTATAAATATATATATACACACATATACACACACACACACACACACACACAATATATATTTATATAATGCTCTCATACATCTTTTAAAACAGAGTTGAGAGTTAAACCATTAATAGCAATGCAGATATTTTTCTCCAGGGGGATTATGATCAAATCACATATGACATGACATCTATTTGTTCTGCTTGTAGTCCTTACTAAACATTTATGGTTTCTTAGAAACAAATGGGATATTGGAGGAAAACTGGGGAGTGGTGACAATATGGAAGAAATACGAATGAAATAATGCCACAACTTATCCAAATATGACAGATTGTTCGGGACGGATTCTGGAAAGAAAACCAAACTACAAGTCACAGGAAAAAAATTAAAAATTAAAATTTATAAAAAGAGTTTACAAAATATGAAATGGTCACTACCAGTAGAAAATAAATGTTATTTACTAAAACGAGGCAAGTTCATATATTATACCTCTCAATAGTCCCAGATCCTATACGTTCCATAGAATTATGATGCAAAAAGTACTTTAAACCAGAAAGCAACCAGACAAAATTTAATATCTAGGGGGATAATCCTGATTTTCTCACTTCCCTCCTATGCAGACTGCTAGATGGTAAAGCATATAGAGAAGAAAGGAAGCGAGACAATCTGTGTTATGACGAAATACCAAAATTTATATTTTTCGAATAACCTTAAATGGTGCCCATTTACGGGATATAAATGAATTGATTTCTACATATAATTTTGTTTTTCTTTTTAAACATTCTTTATTTGTTGTTTTCCGGTGTGGAAAAAGGAAACATTAGGGTACAGAATTGAAGGAGGGAGGGGGTGATACAGCCACAATTGTACAGGTGCACAGTAATTTCACACGTGTGTCTTTGCGTCTCAAGGTGTTGTGAACAAGTAACTGTGTCTTGGTGCGGTCTGTTGGTTAGGCGTTTAACGTGCAGTAGTGTGGGGTTCAGGGACCTCTGTCTTGGTCTTATTCCCTTTGCCCGGTTCGTTTGGACAAACCTGTGTTGGTGGCCGTATGAGGTTTGCGATTTGTCTCGTTAACAGTTTTGTGGTAGGGTATATAATTTTGTTTTTCAAACCACAGAAATATACTTTTTTATTTAAGGGATTTAAAAAAAAAAAAAACAAAAAAAAAAACATAAACCTAAAAAAATTATGGGAAGTGATAGCCTTCATTTTGCTTCTCTAAATACTACTTTTTATGAACATAAATGCATTTGTTTAGGATTACACCCTTTTAAAAAAAAAAAAAAAGGCTTGCATTTATTCATTATACTCTCCATTCGTCATTCTGCCTGTTTGTTATCACTGCACTCAGATATCAAGATAATTTACAGTAAAGGAAATAAAATACATAATAAGAATATTTCAAGTACTTTCACAGTTAATCGCCTTTCCAGGTCATTAAGATTTCATTTTAAAGGAGGTGTTGGCTGTAAAAACATGTATGCCAGCTGTGAGTGGTGGTAAAGGTCAATTTATCTCACATCAGGCAGTGCTTATTAAAGCGCTCATCACAGCAGCAGCTGTAGTCGCGGTCATTCTCAAGATAGTATAACCAGCACTAAGTACAGGGTATTTGTTAGGTCAAAGCTAGCCAAAAAAGGAGGTAACTGTGAATCAGGGATTAGAAAATGGAGTTCTACTTTATCCCAGGATTACAAATACATTGATTGTTCTACAGATTACTAGTTGGCAGATTGCCGCAGAATTAACGGTTGTTCGTAACAAATTATTTTTGAAGCAATAACGTTTTCAAATTAAAGATCAATTCTCAATATAAAACCAGATGGACAGACAGCAGGGATGGTAACCTAACTGCAATTAAGTGACCCATTTTTTATTACCGGACTTGTTTTTAGCTTTTATAATATGTGTGTTTTTTTACTTTTATATTCCTAATGCAGAAGTAAAACGCATGGCAGAAAGTACCCAATCATTGAGATGAGGTATGGTTGGTTTATTGTGGATAGATATTTTTAGTTTTGATTGGGGGCTATAGGCTATATAGATGCATTGTAGAATATTGGTTCTACTGTGTAATGTCTAAATGTATTATTAAGTGTACATATTATTTATAGTATGTTCTATTAATCACTACTCTGTTTGTTTTATTGTCTGTGTTGACTCTGAATCTAGGGACAGTATGTGGACTAGTGAAGCTATTTTAGCCGAACATATAAAATTGGCATCAGTTTGTGATAAATAACCTGATGCACATAAAATGTTTATGGTAATTTATACCTATAAAGGTTTGTTTACAAAATAATGAACTGTAACTAACTGAATCTGAATTCCCAAATTTAAACCAATATAGATGACTTGCAAAATTCCTCCAATTCAGCTGTTTCCAAGTCCGATATTTTGGCCTGGATTTTGCAATTCAGTTATGTATATTGTGCAAGCCTAATGCATCACTTTGCCATGTGCTTGTTCTGGCAACAGAATTGTGGATAGTACAACTGCAGTGCTGAACTCAATCTGAAGAAAGTGCCAGGATATGTCGTGATTGGTGGGAGTTGCGCTCCAGGTATTAAGCTCCCTTAGTTACATGCAGGAAGAGGCATGTAAAGAGAAAAGAACACTGCCCCTGTAGCTCCTTAAACAGATTTGTAATAAGAGGGATTTAATTAGGTATATCAGCTGCAAAGAGCAGTTGATAATGTGACTAACTCCCAACAATCTCAGGCAGCTAGACCATTTAAAGGGACACTATAGTCACCAGAACAACTACTGCTTACGGAATTTGTCCTGGTGAGTGATTCAATTCATCTCTATGAGGAGATGCTGACTGGCCAGGGCTGTGTTTTGTGCTGGCTCTGCCCCTGATCTGCCTCTTTGTCAGTCTCAGCCAATCCTATGGGGAAGCATTGTGATTGGATTAGGATACCACTTCTGAAGATGTCAGCAGGCAGTGGGTAGGTCTAAAGGAAACAGGGACAAAGTAAGCACCTGCAGACTTGAATACAAGTGAGATTTTACTAGATTTAGGGAGGCATGAGGGGGCAGGGGGGCTAGATGGTAGTTTTAACCCTATAGGATCAGGAATACATGTTTGTGTTCCTGACCCTATAGTGCTCCTTTAAGTATTGCTGCTGATCTAAGATGTAGAAAAAACCTAGACATAACCCATTTGTTTAATAAAATCATGCAATATCAAAGATGTACAGTGCCTTGCAAAAGTATTCACCCCCTTGGCATTTTTCTTGAGTATGCTCTCGCGAGATCTGAGCGTTGTCGTGGTAACGCTCAGAATCCCGTGAGAGGACCCGGCGGAGCTGCTGGTTAGAGCTCCGCCGGTCCTCTCCTGCCTCCCTCACTCCCCAGCCTGCGGCCTCCTGTAACATTGCCTCTGGGTCGGTGAGGGAGATCTTTGATCTCCCCACCGGCCCATGGAGGCACACAGCAGGGCTGGCGCTCGGATAGCACTGGCCCTGCAGGGGCTGGCAGGGGAGATTCTGTGATCTCCCCTGCCGGCCTCGGCCCACGGCCATCGTGGCCCACCGGGCATTTGCCCGGTATACCCGATGGCCAGTCCGGGCCTGATGTGATGTGTTGGGTTGGGTTTGCACCAGACATAGCATTTTCTTTGATGGCCTAAAAGTTAAAGGGACACTCCAGGCACCCAGACCACTTCTGCCCATTGGAGTGGTCTGGGTGCCAACTCCCACTACCCTTAACCCTGCAAGTGTAATTATTGCAGTTTTTTTATAAACTGCAATAATTACCTTGCAGGGTTAACTCCTCCTCTGGTGGCTGTCTACTAGACAGCCACTAGAGGGCACTTCCATGTCTAGAGCGTCGCTGAACATCCTCACGCTGTGTGAGGACCTCCAGCGTCACTCAATTCCCCATAGGAAAGCAATGCTTTCCTATGGAGAGCTCTAATGCGCATTAGGTCTCCTCAGCCGGCGGGCGGGATCAGTCTCGCCCAACGGCTGACTTAAGGAAGAGGAGGAGGAGTGGCAGCGAGTAGAAACTACCGAGGGACATCGGCGGGGGTCTCAGGTAAGTGACTGAAGGAGTTTTCACCCCTTCAGCAACTGGGGATGGGAGGGAGAGGGGACCTGCAGTGCCAGGAAAACAGACTGTTTTCCTGGCACTGGAGTGTCCCTTTAAATTTTAGTCTTATCAGACCAGAGCACCTACCTCCATACATTTTGGGAGTCTCCCACATGCCTTTTCGCAAACTCAAAACATGCCATTTTGTTTTTTTGCTGAAAGTAATGGCTTTCATCTGGCCACTCTGCCATAATGCCCAACTCTATGGAGCGTGTGTACAGATATTCCAGTCTCTGCTGTGGAACTCTGCAGCTCCTCCAGGGTTACCTTAGGTCTCTGTGCTGCTTCTCTGATTAATGCCCTCCTTGCCCAGTCCGTGAGTTTTGGTGGGCGGCTGTCTCTTTTCAGGTTTGCGGTTGTACCAATGTTCTTTCCATTTGGTTATGATAGATTTGATGGTGCTCCTGGAGATCATCAAAAGATTTGGATATTTTTTTTTTATAGCCTATCCCTGAGATGTACTTCTCAACAACATTGTCCCTTGCTTGTTTAGAGAGTTCCTTGGTCTTCATGGCAGTGTTTGGTTAGTGGTGCCTCTTGCTCAGTGGTGTATCCTGGTTTTGTGCTGCCCTAGGCAGGACAAAACTCAGAAACAAACACACACAGACACAAACACACACAGTCAGACACACACTCACATTAACACTTTTTTTATTTAACCCCCCCCCCCAGCCTCCTTACCTTTGGGAGTGCTGGGGGGGGAGGGGAGGGGTTCATTATCTCCCTGGGGGTCCAGTGGTTGCCAGGCTGGGCGGGCGGGCAGGCAGGCAGGCGGGCGGCGAGTTCCCTCGCGCGCCGCAGTGTGAAGCTGGGAGCTGGAATATGACGTCATATTCCGGCTCCCAGCCTCACTCTGCGTCGAGGGAGGGAGCTGAGCAGACCGCTCAGAGGAAGAGCTCCCTCGCCAGCCGCCCGCCAGCACCCAACATGTCAGTTAGCCGCAAGGCATTTGCCGCCCCTTGAAAAATGCTGCCCAAGGCAAATGCCTTGTTTGCCTCGCGGCTAATACGTCCCTGCTCTTGCTTAGGTGTTGCAGCCTCTGGGGCCTTTCAAAAAAGGTGTGTATATGTAATGACAGATCATGTGACACTTAGATTGCACACAGGTGGACATCATTTCACTAATTATGTGACTTCTGAAAGTAATTGGTTGCACCAGAGCTTTTTATGGACTTCATAAAGGGGGTGAATACACACGCACATACCAATTTTATGTTTTCTATTTCTAAAAAATAGTTTTACGTATATATTTTTTTCTCATTTCACTTCACCAATTTAGACTATTGTGTTCTGATCCATCACATAAAATTTAGATTGATAAAACATTGAAGTTAAGGTTGTAATGTAACAAAATAGGTAACAAAAAGTCAAGGGGGGTGAATACTTTTGAAAGGCACTGTATAATGTCTAAGTGTTTATTAAGGGAAAATAATCTAATCTCACAGTTCAATCTTGTTTATAAAACAGTAGCCCCATTAACAATTTTCTCAATAAAAAAAAAAAAATTACATATTTTGCATGTACAAATGCATAACATTTCACATCCCTACATACACATTATTTAAGCCCGAAGGATGAACGCAAAAAAAAAAAAAATTAAGGGTTTCTCTTTAAGTTCCTCCATTTTAATATCCTATATTTATACCCAACACAAGATTAAGTGTGAATAAAATATATATATATATATATAAAAAAAACAAAAAACAAAAAAAAACACAAAAACAGTTTGCTAATAATCATATTTACACATCCAGTGCAACTAAGAAAAATGAACTCAAAATATATTCACATATCAGTCCTTATTGTTAAATGTCTATGATCTGAATACAATTTTGGTAGTTAATGCTAACCCTATACCAACCCACCTCTAATCCTTTACTTATACCTTTACTCCTAACCCTACACTATTCCTAACCTTAAAACAGCATTAGCTGAAAACCAAAATTAACCACTGAACCTCCAGCATGTGTACCCTGCCAATCACACTGATCATTTCTGGGCAGCTGAGAAAGCCGAATTGGCGAACTTTGGGGGTCTCCCTTGGACTGATGGCAGCAGAAGAATGTCTGAGGGTGATCTGCTTAGTAACTCTGATTTTAAAAAGCTGTATGCAGCCTTTACTTCGCTGCATATAGTTCATCTGTCAGCCTGAGGCCAGTAAATATGGCACCACATGACAGAGAGGAGCCCCAGGAATCAATTGATATCCGAGACTCCCTGGTTTGAGAAGGCATTTAACCCTGACCACACCAAAACCTAAGGACGTGTCATTATGCCCAAACATTTTTAAAGCTCACAAGTTGTATGATCTAATGAAAAGTCCCAACGTCATTAATGGATTAATTACATAAAGCAATATTTTCCAACTGTATTTTGTGAAAGCCAAAAATCATGTAGCTACAAAACAAAAAAAAAAATTCATGAGAGATCATGGAAGTTTATAAAGATGAAAAGAAAATAAATTTTTAGCTCTATAGACAAAAAAAGCTTTATAAAGTAAAACCAGAAGATTTAGAATGGTGTAAAAACTGAAAAGTGAAACGAAGATTTTCAAGAAAAGCGCCATCTTTAGAACTTTGCTCCAGTTTTCTCTATGGAACAATTTTATACATTTTTCAGTATGTCTTTTTCACACACCTATCCATATAATCACTGGCACAGTCACATAACATCAATAAACAAACAACATTAAAAAACAAAATCAAAACAAAAATCTACCAACTAGGCTGAGCTGCCATCCGTTCCATGTATTCTGTGGCCAAGCCAATTGCTTCTGTATTTTCTGGATTCAAGATGCAGAACATTGCAAGAGCGCCAAGATTGTTGCCATATATTTCATTCCATCTAGCAGAAAACTCTTTGGGGTCCCAAGGTGGGAGATATTCACTTGGGTTGGTCAGCATGGTGTGAACAGCCTCATTAATGCGAGATGCAATGTGTTGATGGCTGCCTGTTGACTGTATACGCAGGTTTTCCACCTCACCCTTTGAAAAGTAGAGCATGGGGTAGCCGTCATATTTTGCATTGATGAAAGGAATTTGTGCGTTTGTGACCTCATCTGCAGCATGAACCACAAAGCAACTAAGCAGGCATATAAAAAACACACTGGGGGCCCCCCGAGTGTGAGTCCTCATTGTGACATTAGATCCCAAGTCCATAGAGTCTCCCAGACCATCTTTGATGCAGCCTGAAACAAACAAATGGAATTAATAAAAATGGTATACAAATTTAAGGTTTTGGCAAACTGCAATATGAACCCCTAAATACATATATTAGATGCCTTGGTACATAATGGCATAAACAAAGTAGTATTGGGTCTATAGAAGGTACGCCTATTACTTAAAGAAGCCAACGCAAATGTAAAAAAAAAAAAAAAAAGACGACATGTCTTACTAGGTCTCTCTCAGCAGAAGGCGTAACCCTGTTATAGGAGAAATGCTATGTATTAAAAATTGCATTCGTTTTTTTTCAAAATTCGACAATCTTCTGGGTGAATTAGAAAATGTTAGACAACTGTAATTTAGTCATTGTTAATGGGTACTCCACACCAGTGACCACTTCAGACCCTTTATGTGCATATACAGAGTTATTTCATGTGGATGCCGGCAGTATAACTCCACCAGTGGCAATATTTATAAGCCAGCTCGGAACGATCTTGCTAATGTGAATTGGCTTGTGCATTGGTTAAACATAGTCGACATGCTCAGTGGGACCTAGGTAAGTTGTAAACGGTTGAAAAAGGTTAAGCCTCCTTACCGTCATAACCACCACAGTGGTCTGAATGCTTTGGTGTCCCTTTAGCGAACTGGATTTATTTTGCTTTTATCTTTAACCCTTGATGCAAGGATAACAGCTGTGGTAAACAGAAATCCAATAAATTAAATTATATTGACCACATCTGGGAATTTTTTCTACTGTATATGCTGTAGTTTTTAGTAGAAAGAAAGCATATGACATTCATTAGGATGGAATTGAAGAAAATGTGTCTTACATAGTCCAAGAAAATTAATAACCTACAAAACTATTGGGAGGCATGGAACCCACATTGACTTCAGTAGTAAGGACTTACTTAGGTAGTCTGTTTGAAATGAGTTCACTGTGACTTTAAAAGATATTACTTTCAAAAAGTTTTGGGTGATTTTACATTTAAGAAAATTTATGAATTATAGGATATTAATGATTTGCACTGTCTTATTTTTTTAGGATGGCAGCTGTTATAGTGAAATTATATTATAATAAGTGCTCATGAAGGCATTTACTCCTCCCCTCCAGAAATTAGCATTGCTTTCAGTGGAAGTTAATTACATTTTTAGTCCCGAAATTCCAATTCTTATTTTAGGACAATATGCTCCCTTCTTGCAATGTGATCAACCCCTTTTGCACTGTAAAAATTAAAGAGACACAATAGTCACCAGAACAACTAAAGGTTATTGTATTTGTTATAATTAGACCTTCATGCTTTTTAATAAAAAGCCTGAAAAGGCAGTGTTTACATTACAGCCTAAGGATACCTCCACTGGCCATTCCTCAGATGACTTATTGGGAAAGTGCTGAACACTGTGCAGCACTAGCATTCAGTGCCTCCACTTTCTGAGTGGAGACACTGAATTTTCCTCATAGAGATGCATTGATTCCATGCATCTCTATGAGGAGATGCGGATTGATCACGGTGGTGCTTCTCTCCACCTCTTTGGCAATATCAGACAAAACAATGCTTTCCTATGTGAAAGTATTGTGATTGGCTTAGATCATCACTTATGATGATGTCAGCCAAGGAAACAGATCAAGGGCAGAGCAAGCACCAGCAGACTGGAGTAAAGGTAAGATTTTATTATATTTAGGGGGTCAAGTGGGGTATGGAGTCAGGGGGCTAGAACGTGTTTTAACGCTATACGGTCAGAAATACAGGTTTTTGTTTCTAAACCTATAGTGTTCCTTTAAGGCGTCAATGTTAAATTGTTGGATAAACCTTTAAAGATGACCTTTTCAACATATTAGAATATCAAAACAATGTTAAAAAATAATTTAAAAAAATTAAGTGGCAAAATATTTTTTCAATTCATCTAAAAATATTAATCTTATCCAACAATATTAAATCGAGGCCTAAGTTAAATAAAGATCCAGCATCTTTAAATAAGGATAAATCACCTAGGATCAAGCACCGAGACTCATCTACTGCAGTTTCCAGCTCTGCCTCCGGTGATGTCAGCAAACTTACTGATGTCACCCACGATCTCGCCCAATCCATTTTCATAGAAAAGCATTGAATTGGTGAGAGCATGCATGGCCAGCTGTGCGCTCCTCTAATCAACATTTGAGTGCAAGACTGAGTTTTATTCAGTTATAGACAGAAGTGCCTCTTGTTGCATTCTGGAAGATGGCCACAAGAGGCTTGCTTAACCCCTTAATGTAAACAGCAATGTTTTACATTAAAGTGTTAAAGGTACATCTTTATTGCGATGAAGTGTGACTTTAGTAGTCCTTTTAAGTCTATAGCGAGAGCAAAAAAACAGGGTACAAGAGAATACGGAGAACGGACAATGGCTAAAATAGCTTGCTTTCAGTGTGTCTCTCGTCGGTTTTCAAGCTGGTTTTAGCTCATCTTGTGCCATTATAGAGAATACATGAACCATTTGCATATCATACTGATCCCAACAAAAAGGGCGATACAAATCCAAAATATAGGCCGGCTCCATCTGAGAGATACAGCAAGCACAGACAATCATTTCCGCCTTCGTAGGCTTTGTCTGTGAGTAGTAGCAGATACCCCTCAAAGCACAGTAAATCTATAGCATATATTACACTTTTCCCGATTCTGATACAGTCATTTTGAGTAGCTACTATTTACAGCGATCAGTCACATACTTTGAATGGGCTATTTTTTTTTACCAGCATTTCTCCTCACAGTATGTGTCTGAAACATTGTGCTGACTGTACATTTTAAAGCCTGGCCAGCCATCCAAATATGGTTATTATATTTCTAGTTTTAAAAAATGTTTTCCTCCCATAAATAATGACTTATAAATGTCTGGAATGGGTGTGAAAATAAAAAAAGTTTTTTAAATGTATTATTTGCAAAACATGACAATCCACAATTCTGTGGAATAAGCTAGACTTAGATCGGCTTTAATACTGGAAAACAAAAATGTAAAATGCATGTCACTTACTGCTTTAATTACATTGTTGGAGTTTTGTTGCTAAATTGACCATCGACTTGCCAAAACTTGAGAAGTAATAAATCTTTATATATATTTATATATTTTTTTTCTTTTTTTTTTCAGACTATTTCTACATCTAGTTGAACAGCATTCCTACACCACCCCTGAAGTTTTTAGTCTGCTTTGAAATTTCAGTTGCTGGGGGCTTAGTCAAAAATTTACCAGAACATTTGTGAATAAGAACTAGTTACCAATTCATTAATTTTAAAATACACCAAAAACAGCCCCCCAGTCAAAAATATTGCTAACAAACAAAATGCTGACAGACAGCCTGGAGATAAATACTCCAGATATTTATGAATGCTTGTAAAAATAGTAAAACAGAAGAAAAGTATGTTTTTCTACCTGCCCAACCCCTTTGTCTCCTCGACATTTTTTTGTTGTATGTCACTATATTTGTTGCGACGGTACAGTGCATCTGAATTACATCTCTCATTAAAGGGATACTATAGTGCCAGAAATACAAAGCTGTATTCCTGGCACTGTAGCTCCCTCTGTGTCACGACACTCCTTAGCCGATTTGCCCTCGTGCAGTACTCATACTCACCACTGTTTCTGATTTCCTTTTATTAAGCACTTCACCTGGTCCTTGTTTAGCACCTATTTAGTTTGGGTTCTCCCCTCACTCCTGGCCAGATCATTGCCTTTTGTTTCCTGTTTCCCTGGTTTCCTGTGTTCCTGGCTTCTGCGTGCTGTGACTTGGTCCTGTGTCCTCCTGGTCCTTCATTGTTGTGTCCTCCGGTCCTGTGTTCTGGTTCCGTGGTCCCGGCTTTACTACCAGTGATCCTGTCCCTGCAGATGTCCCTATATTAGTCTTGTGACTCTGGATCTGTGCCCTACCTGTTACTCGTGGTAGCTGCACAATCCTACCCTTATACCCAAGGACTGTTACAGTATTTGTTGCCTGCATGATTAGTACTAATTTTGATTTACTGTATATATTTTGTGGCCGTGTGTGTGTGTGTGTGTGTGTGTATATATTGTTTTGCGTTTTCCTTTGGTTTCCTGTAAATATATATCTCTTGATTTATCCTATTTATTTGTGTCTTGGCATTTATTTCTCTGCTGTATGGGTTCCCACATTTAAAGTGACAGTGCTGTTCCAGGGCAGCACCCCTTCATGTAATTACACTCTGCCTACTCCTCCTTTGCACCCCTTTGCCCTGGTGAATAAAGGCTTAAAAACCCTTTATTTACTAATCTTTTCCCTTCGCCAGGCGTTGGGTCCTCTGATGGCCCGCGACCAGCGTGCACTAATGCACGTCTGTAAGGACATCCAGCATTATTTACTGAGCCAAAGGTCCGTTTCGATACAGGAAGCCCTCTAGTGGCTGTCTGACTTAGTGCTGCAATGTAAACACTGCAGTTCTCTGGTGCAAAAGGGACAGTACACCCAGACCACTTCAATTAGCTGAAGTGGTCTGGGTGACTACAGTGTGCCTTTAATGTTATAAGGAAAATTGACAAGGGTACAGTGCATGCTCTGTAGACAGCCAACACATGCAATACATGGGTGATTGACTTCCACACGGAATGCAGCATGAGGAACAGCTGCAAATGCCTGCATGTAGTATCATACATTCATGCAAGCCAGATTCCTTTTTTAAAGGAACACTATAGGGTCAGGAACACAACCATGTATTCCTGACCCTATAGTGTTTAACCCACCATATAGGTGACTTGCCCTCCCTTAGACCCTTTAAAAGTTAATAAAACTCACCTTATTTCTGTGCGGGTCCGTTGGCACCAGCCCCGCCCCCTTGGTGACATCAGAATTGCCGATTTTTAGCCAATCCAATGCTTTCCCATGGGGAAAACATTGGATTGGCTGAAATCTGCAAGGGACTGGGTCAAACAAAGTTTTGGCCAATCAGCACCTCCATTGAATCAATGCATCTCTATGAGGAAAATTCAGCATCCCCATGCAGAGCATGGAGACGCTTAACAGCATTGCTGCCTACTGTACAGCATTGAGCCAGTAAGCACCTCCAGTAGCCATCTGAGGAGTAGCCACTTGGACTTGTCCCTAGGGGCAATGTAAACACTGCCTTTTCTCTGAAAACAAAATGCCTTTTCTCTGTTTGCATGGAAAAGCCTGCATTTAAAATGATTATACTCACCAGAACAACTACATTAAGCTGTAGTTGTTCTGGTGACTACAGTGTCGCTTTAATGAAAGGTAAAGAACTGATTGGAGCTTTCAGACACTTCCTTGGTTTTAAAGGGGGTCACATTTGTAGTAGTATTAATACTTTCTAAAACATTTCATTCATAGCAATAAAATAGTGTGTTATAACAAGAGATTGGGCACAGGATCTAGGGTACACCATTAAATCACAAGATCTTATGGCATGAACCTGACACCCATCATTATGTTTGATGAAATTAAAGGAATACTTTATGGTACAAACATATATTTAACAGTTTAGTAAATATATCTGCAATAAAAACATGCATGCAATTATTGCAGCATTTTTTCATTGTGAGTATTTATAAACCGCTTTCAAAACATTCTTGTGTGCAGCCTCTGCAAGTCCTATTCCTCTTGCCCAGTCCAAACTTTCTGTGGCTGTCCAATTATTATTTATATAGTGCCAACAAATTCTGCAGCGCTGTACAATCACAGACTTCCCTATGCACATCTCTCTCTCTCATGTTGCAATCACACAAGTGGATGTACTCTCTACAAATACCGTATTTATCAGCGTATAACACGCACTTTTTCTCCCTGAAAATAGGGGAGAAATTGTGGGTGCGTGTTATACGCCGGCCCTTTAAATACTGCAGCCGCCTGAGCGCTCTGTGAAGAGCGCTCAGGCGGCTGCAGTTGGTTCTCACCTCCCCTGTAGCGTGGCCGAGCTGCTCTGCTGTAGCGCGGAACAGGAGTTTCTGTTTCCTGTACCCGGTCGGACTGACAGGAAGGTGCACACTGAGCGTGCACCTTCCTATCACTCCGGCCGGCCACCGCGGACAGCAGAGCAGCTCGGCCACGCTACAGGGGAGGGGGTAAGAAGGGGGTAAATAGAGGGGGAGGGGGGTAAGAAGAGGGGGGGGAGTAAGAAGGGGGAGTAAGAAGAGGGGAGGAGAGGGAAGGGGAGGGAGGGGAAGTAAGAAAGGGGGGTAAGAAGAGGGGAGGGGGGAGTAAGAAAGGGGGTAAGAAGAGGGAGGGGGAGTAAGAAGGGGGTAAGAGGGGATGGGGAAGTAAGAAGAGGGGGAAGGGGAGTAAGAAAGGGGGGTAAGAAGAGGGGAGGAGGAGTAAGAAGGGAGTAAGAGGGGAAGGGGAAGTAAGAAGAGGGGAAGGGGGTGAGTAAGAAAGGGGGGTAAGAAGTTCTTTATTTGAAATTTAAAGGACCACTCTAGGCACCCAGACCACTTCAGCTTTATGAAGTGGTCTGGGTGCCAGGTCCCTCTAGGATTAACCCCTTTTTTTTTATAAACATAGCAGTTTCAGAGAAACTGCTATGTTTATACTGAGGGTTAATCCAGCCTCCAGAGCCTCTAGTGGCTCATACGAGTATGTTTTCCTGGCACTATAGTGGTCCTTTAAGTTTTTTTTCCATTAAATTTCCTTCTTAAAATGAGGTGCGGGTTATACGCCGATAAATACTTTTGTGTAGTGGTTTTGAAATCTGTGACTACTATAAAAGTTGTAATCTCAGCATGCAAGAATTACAAGATAAAAAGGAGGCAGATGACAAACATTAGTGGGGACTGAAATACTGTAGAAGTGTGCAACATACCCAGTGGATGATTGTATGGGTACATTAACCCCTTAAGGACTGGACTGTTTTTGCGATGTTGTTCATTTGCGACCAGGCATATTTTTACAATTTTGTGGTGTTTGTTTTTGGCTGTAATGTTCCGCTCTCTCATTTACTGTTCCCATACAAATTATATATTGTTTTTTTCAGGACAAAAAGGGCTTTCTTTACATACCATTATTTATATAATCTCATGTATTTTAATTTAAAAAAAATACAAAAATCTGATGAAAAATTGAAAAAAATACATGTTTTTTGACTTTTACTTGAAAAATCTTTTACTCATCTACAAAAGCGAATGAAAAAAACTGCTAAATAGATTCAAAATTTTGTCCTGAATTTAAAAATACCCAGTGTTTACGTGCTTTTTTGCTTTTTTTTGCATGTTATAGGGCTATAGGTACAAGTAGGATATTGCGGTTTCAAAACATACATTTTTAAAATTTATCAATAGTGACATTGTAACACTTATCTGTCATAAATCTCTGAATAACACCCCACATGTACATATTTTTTTTAAAGTAGACAACCCAGGGTATTCAATATGGGGTATGTCCAGTCTTTTTTAGTAGCCACTTAGTCGAAAACACTGGCCAAAGTAAGCATTCATATTTGTTTGTGTGTGAAAAAAGTAAAAAAACTAAATTGAACGCTAATTTTGGCCAGTGTTTGTGACTAAGTGGTTACTAAAAAAGACTGGACATACCCCATTTGCAATACCTTGGGTTGTCTTCTTTTGCAAATGATATGCCATCATGGGGGTAATTCTCATTCCTGGGCTACCATACGCTCTCAAAGGCAACGTAACCAACCTGGCCATTTTCAATGTAAAAATATTTGACCCATATATTTGACCTTGTAACTTTCAAAAATGCTATAAAACCTGTACATGGGGGGTACTGTTTTACTCGGGAGACATCGCTGAACACAAATATTAGTGTTTGAAAACTGGAAAACGTATCACAACAATTATATCATCAGTAAAAGTGCTGTTTGTGTGTGAAAAATGCAAAAAAAGTCACTTTCACTGACAATATCATCGCTGTGATATGTTTTACTGTTTTGATTCACTAATATTTGTGTTCAGCGAAGTCTCCCGAGTAAAACAGTACCCCCCCCATGTACAGGTTTTAGGGTGTCGTAGAACGTTACAGGGTAAAATACAGTGCTAGCAAATTAAATTCTCTGGACTTTTGGCCTGGGTTGGCAGGCAGGTCACTCAAATTGCAATCAATAAAATTACTTAATTATGTAAAAATATTACATAAATACGCACGTAGAATTTAAATTTATATGCATATTTATATATTTGAAGTCTACGTGTATATTTATATAATTTTGTATATGGACATATGTATATTTTGTATTATTTTTATTTATATATACAAATTCATTCTAAGTGTATTTTGATATAAATATATATATATTAATTTTAAAATACAGTTAGAATAAAATTTCATATAGATATATAATTTTTATTATTTAAAAAAAATTAATTTAATTTAAATTACGTATTATTTATATTTTATAATAATATATATACACACACAATATATATAGTTATTATATATATATATATATATATATATATATATATACACACACACACGTGTGTAATTTAATTATAAGTGTATTTTTATATTAATATAAGCACATATTAATATAAAAATACACTTAGTATGACTATATATATAGAATAATATATGTCATATATATATACATACATACACACACACATACACAATTTTTTTTATTTTTAATTAACATTAACTTTATTTTATTTTTTTTATTTTACACTAGCAGGGAGACTGCCTGTCAGCACAGACAGTCCCCCTGCAGGCAGACACATGGACACCTATTGTGGCCATGTGATCGCTGTGTTAAGCGATCACATGGCCACAGGGGTCCTAATTCAGTGTGGGGAGACTGTCTGGGCTGCAGGCAGTCTCCCCACACCGGGAGCAACACTGATCGCCGCCGGTGGAACGACGGCGATCAGGTAAGTACATTGGACCGTTAGGACGGTTCAGGACCGTCATCGGTCGGCAATGCAAAAATGCCAATGACGGTCCTGAACCGTCCTCGGTCCTTAAGGGGTTAAGAAAATCCAATAATGTCACAATACAAACAACAAACAAAATGGTCAATAGCTTCACAGCTTAACCCCTTAAGGACCAAACTTCTGGAATAAAAGGGAATCATGACATGTCACACATGTCATGTGTCCTTAAGGGGTTAAAGGGACACTATAGTCACCAAAACAACTTTAGCTTAATCAAGCAGTTTTGGTGTATAGAACATGCCCCTGCAGCCTCACTGCTCAATTCTCTGCCATTTAGGAGTTAAATCACTTTATTTATGAACTCTAGTCACACCTCCCTGCACAGCCTTCCTAAACACTTCCTGTAAAGAGTCATCTAAAGTTTATCCTTTCTTATTGCAAGTTATGTTTAATTTAGATTTTCTTAACCCCTGCTATGTTAATAGCTTGCCAGACCCCACAAGAGCCTCCTGTATTTGATTAAAGTTCAATTTACAGAGCAAGAGATAAAATTGTTTAAGGTAAATTACATCTGAGTGAAAGTTTAAAAAACAAAACAAAAAAAAAACATTTTTTTTCATGCAGGCTGTGTCAATCATAGCCAGGGGAGGTGTGGCAAGGGCTGCATAAACAGAAACAAAGTGATTTAACTCCTAAATGGCAGTTAATTGAGGAGTAAAACCTGAGTGGCTTGATCTACACAGTAAAACTGCTTCATTAAGCTAAAGTTGTTTAGGTGACTATAGTGTTCCTTTAATTACACTGCTTTTTACCACCATTAAGCCGCAAAGACTACAAGAACTTTAATATCAGCTACTCAGTTAGAAATCTGTTTACAGCGTGAATTCTCCGGAATCTAAAGCAAATATGTCATGTGTGGTCAAATTAGCACTGCATATCTAACAAACACTGTTTCTAACAGGAAAAACAAGTGTTTCTACAGAATCGTCAATTTACTATAGATGAAATAATTTCATTCTGCACAATTTTTATGTTCCACACAGGTTATACAACTCTTTACGAAATGTTCTCAAACCGAATATACATGCAAATTATCTAACATTTATATGCATTTAAAAAAAAAAAAAAAAATCCCCATTTTCTAAGTCTATTTCTAGCATTTTTTTTTTTTTTAAATCAAGCAAAACAGATTCATAGGGTGAAGCAGCATATACATACCACGGGGCAAACGGGGCAGCTGCCCCGGGCCCAGTTACTCCTGGGTGGCCGAAGCAGCTGCACTGTGGGCCCCGCTGGCCCTCAAGCATTTCTCCCACCTGCGGTGCAGCCGCACACGAAGGTGGGCCACCGGGTGGCCCATGCACTGAGGGCCACCTGGTGGGCTTCTGTCGGCAGGGGCCTGGTCTTGCGCTCTGGCACTTTAAGAGGGCGACCAGGACCTCTTGCTTTTCGACAGCCGGCTGAGAGGAAGTGACGGCCGCAAGTCACCTCCTCCCATAAAGAAAGGAGCGCGCGGGAGGAGGAAGAAGCAGAGCAGAGGGAGTCTGGGCTGAGCCGAGCCACCAGTGGGAAAGCCAGCCTCCAAGGTAGGAAACTGGAGGGCAGGTTTAATAGTGTAAAGTGTGTGTGTGTGTGTATCTGTGAATGTCTCAGTATATGTCTGTATGTCAGTGTATGTTTGCCTGTGTATGCTAGTATGTCAGTCAGTGTGTGTGTCAATATGTTTGCCTGTGTGTGTCAGTATGTGTCAGTATGCCTGTCATTGTGTCCGTGAACGTATGTCAGTATGTCTTAGTATATGTGTGTGTCAATATGTCTTTCAGTGTATGTGTCAGCGTGTCAGTATGCCTGTGTGTGTGTGTCTGTGAATGTGTGTCAATATATCGGTCAGTATATGTGTGTGTGTCAGCATGCCTGTTAGTGTATGTGTCTGTGTGTGTCCATATATAGATAAGTGTGTGCATGTCTGTATCAGTATGGCTCTTTGTGTCAGTATGTGTGTGTTGGTGAATGTGTCAGCATGTCTGTCATTATGTCTGTGTGTCTCTCAGTATATATCTGTCTATGTGTCAGTATGTCTATCAGTATATGTTTGTGTGTCTGTATGTGTGTGTGTGAATCTGTGTAACTGCATGTGTGTCTATGTATCTGTATGTTGTCTTTGTGTATTTCGGTGTATCTGTATGTTGTCAGTATGCGGATCTGTATGTTATTAATATGTTTCTCTATGTATCTGAATGTGTGTCAGGTTGTGTATCTAAGTGCCAAGTTGTTTATGTGTGTGTGTGTGTATATATATATGTCTGCATGTGTTTCAGTGTGTGTATATATTTACATGTGTGTTTGTGGATGTATGTGTGCATACATCTCAACATTCACATGCTAACTCTACAAACAAATACACCCCTGCATTCAAGCTTCAGATCTACATACAAATACACGTCTGTGTTAAACACCAACATATATATATATATATATATATATATATATATATATATATATATATATTTGTGTTAGGTGCTTAAGATAGTACAGTGTGAAATACCATGAATAAGCGTAGGATGATAAAAGGAGCAAGTCGGTTGTGGTGTGCCGAAACCGACGATGAGGTAGGCCTGAGAGAGAAGAGGGCAAAAATTAAGTAATCAAATTTATTAACAGACAACCAATACATATACATTTATCAACCAGACATGTTTATGAAAGCATCCCTTAATTCTTGTACTGGGTTCGGTATGTACCGTGAGTAAGCGGATGACTTCCAGCACCCCAGTGTTTTGATAACATGAGTTGGGATGTTGACACTGGAGGCTGTGGACGCGGCTCCTATACGAAAGGAGTGTCCTGAGTATTTGTTTGCGTTGAGGCCCAGTTGTGTGAGCAAGGACCTGACGTAAGTCATGAAGGTTGTAGTGGTGAGTACTGCACCTTGTAGTTGTAATAACGGTTGCGAGGGCAGTAAGTGATGGTGCTGTATGTAGGCATCAAGAACCTTGACGGGACACCATCTTTTGTGCGTGGGATAGTACGGAATGTTTACAGGTATGTGCTGGCTGGTTTTGGAGTGAGGTAAAGACAGGATGTAATGATCCATATGTTTTGTCAAGTGGGAATAGAGGAGGAATGGAGTGGTTTGGGTCGTGGAGGTCGTAGTGAATTCTCTGGGTCGTAGAAATCCATAGAAAGCGATGTATATTGCTGTTTTGATGATAGAATTCGTATTAGTGTCAAACGGTTTTAGGTCAAGTAGGTTAGATAATGCTTTGAAGATATGGTTATCTATGGGTAGCCTCTGGGCCAAATGTGTGGGTTCTGATTTTTGAATACCTCTGAGTATGGTCTTAATTTGGTGAGAGGCCATGAAACTGTTGTTATTTGGGTGTAAGATGAGCATGTGGTGTTGAATGCCAGTGAGAGAGAGTTTGATGGTGTTGTATGACATTTTGAGTTTAAGGTGGCAAAAGGAAGCAAACCCCAAAAAGATGTCATAACAAACGGTTGTATGATGTTATGTTCCAGAAGGAATCGTTTGAATAGTGTGAAAGCCCTGCTGTATGTTTTGTTTGTATTGTTTGAAAGTGCCAACTGGGACAATGTCCTGCTATGCTGCATGATGACGTCTAGTCCAGTATGAGTTGTTGAAATGTTGGAGTGATGGTGGCTGTGGGTGCTGCTGACGGGAGTGCTTGATGGAACTCCTGAAATTTAAAGCGAGACAAATTGTCAGCAGCTGTGTTATATACACCTGGCACATGGAAACAACATAGGAAGAAATTATGACAAGCTGCCAACCAAGTGAGTTTCCTCAGAAATCTCATGATCGTAAGAGATTTGGAACGACCTTTGTTGATGATGTGACAGGTTGCCTGGTTGTCTGAGTAACAACGCACTGGCGTATTAGCCCATAAATGACCCCACGCTACGGCAGCCGCCACTATGAGAATATTCTCTATCTTATCGTATGGTAGGCTTGCTTGCATTGTGGCAGAGTCTAATTGGATACCCAGAAAAGTGATAACCGTGTCTGGCCCTTCTGTTTTCTTTGGGGAGAAGGGTACACCTAGTTGCTCAAACAGCTTAGTGGTAGCTTTGAGGCTAGTGGGAGGTGCAGTATTCTCCTCGACCAGTAGGAAATCGTCCAAGTAATGTAATACCGTAGGGCATCCAGCTATGTTCAATAGTAACCAGCATAATGCTTCAGCAAATGTGTTGAAAATAGCTGGGCTACTTTTGGACCCAAAAGTTAACCGGGAGAAAAAAAATTGTAGTTCCCGGACCACTTGATGCCATGCAGGTGCCACAGTGTGGGGTGGATAGGGAGTAATTTGAAGGCGTTAGTAATGTCGGTCTTACTGAGCCAGGCTCCAACCCCTGCTTGTATGATATCTGTAATGCCGTGATCTATGGTGGTGTATTGCAGAGAGAATTCCTCAGAGGGTATGAGGGAATTAAGACTGGGGTTGGCCGATGAGTGGGGAGCCGATAAGTCAATGATGAGTCTCTGTTTTTGGGAAGATTTCCCTGTGACAATACCAATAGGGTTGGTGCGCCATTCTGTGAATGGAGGAGTTCTAAAAGGCCCCAATACAAAGCCCTCATCCACTTCTTGGGCTATGAGGGTGTCAACCACTGTGGGGTTGTGTTGGGCGGATTGTAGGTTAGGGCATTCCAGAGTTCCAGCTGGTATGTGTAGGATACCTGTGTGGAAGCCTTCTGTTAAACCAGAAATAAGAAAGTCTACCAGGTGTCTAGATGGGTGCTGAGACATCAATGCTGTGAATACTGGAATATTAATGGACGTAAGGTAAGGCTTGGAATACATTTTATTTGGACACGTGGTCTTTGCATGTGCCCTAAAACATTTTGAACAGACATGCAATAATCTACATCCACTGTAATTACAAGACCCAACATTGAAATTATTACATATCTGGGACTTGCCCAGAAACTTGATTGGGCGTCCCAATTTGTCTTTGGATAGTTTCCCTGGATCCCCAGAGGAACTAGTTCCTTGTGTGGAGGCATGTCCGTCTGCCGTGTTGGGACAAAAATTAGTAGTATGGGCTGTGGAGGAGCAGTATGCACAAGCTGGTGTTCTTAGACCTGCAAAGTGTCTGCAAAATAAGACGGTATCAATCCTTCCCCAGTTGGATCGTGTTCCGTACTGGGAGAAGGCTCCAGCCACTTTTGCAGAAAAAGACGTATGGTAGTCATAGAATGCTGAACCACCATATTTGTTGCCCAGGTCTACCAGCTTGTGCATATAGAGATCAAACTCCTCTTCTGTTGGGATAAACCGCACAGATGACATCCCTGTAAATACCAAACGCTAGTACAAATTCTGGGATAGTCAGTTTCCTGTTCAGGCGGGCATCCCTAGATCTGACAATAACAGAAACATCATCATAAGAATACGTCTTATGTTCCACAATGTCCTGGGAGGCAATCAACAGGGAAGCCAGGTTGACGTCTTTACCTTCCAGGATATCCCTTTTGATATGCTCAGGTATCATGTGGGCCGGGCTAACTTCCTGGTCATCCAGGGTGCTGGCTGGAGCGACTAATGGCAAGGCTGGTGTTTGTACCGCAGCCGCGGGTGGCCCTGCTAGAGTGAGGGCCGTGGTGACCGACTCAAGTTTCTCCAGCCTGGAGTTGACCTTGCCCATGGATGCTATGAGTGAGGATAACATGGCATGTATGTCCCCTGGGTTGGACTGGCTAGATCCTTCCCCGGCCTCCATGTTATTAGTTGATGTGCGTAGCAGTTTGAAAAGTTCTGCCTTCCTTGCTGTAGCGGGGTAGGGGATTTGTCGTCTCCTTAATTCCGTGGTTATGCGAGGGATTGTCCAGGATCTAATTGATGCTGGACTAGCTAGCTCTCCTTCTTGTGTGGGAGTGACAGCTCTAGCCGGGGTGCTAGGCAGGGAGAAATCCTCTACCCCTTCCTGAGACATACTATAAATAAAACAATAATTAGTATATAGAACCACCAAATTGTACTGGCAGGCTAGCTAGGCCGGATGGCGAAAGTATTATACTTGTTTGGTAAACAGGTGAGGCCCTGCTAATTGCCAAGCGGCTTGAGAGGCTCTATCTATGCGTTGGCGCGAGGGGTTATTGAGGCCACTTGACGTAGTGGCAGGAGTTTTAGGCCTCTCGGTGACTGTACGACAGAAAACAGGGGAAGGGAGTGACAGGTGAGGCCCTCTCTTTGCAACATGCGAGGCGGCTAGCTAACGTGTGGCCCGATGGGTGTTTGCCTCTGGAACGTTTGAGGTGGGGTGTTGGCCTCGCGGGACCACTAACTGATGGCGACAGCCAAGACGGGGTAAATACCTATTGGGAATCCTGTGACCCTATTGACAGTACTCTAAACTAGGGGGATGAAATGAAATTTATGGTAGAATACCATATGAGCAGGTGTACGTACCTGGTAGTATGACAAATCACAGAAATAAACCGTGTGGAGCAATTATATAAGCTTGACAGCCTAAAAATGGGTAAAAGAGAGTAGTATGATGAGTGTGGAGTGTGAAAAGAAACAGACTTATAGTCTGTAGCAGCAATGTATTATTATGTAATGTATAATTTTATAATGTAAAATTATGTTGATACCATGGGAATAGCTATGAGTGGCTCAGAAATGTTTGCATGCTTGAATAAGACATCCGAGGGAGGCCGTGGCCATTGTACAAACAATCTATGTGTTACGTGATAATGGTGTGTAAAGGAAAACATGAAACGTAGGTTATATACATATGTATATGACTGTGCAGGGAACGTAGGATTGGTTGGATCAGTACGTGTGATTCAACCCGAGTATGCATAAAAAGGATTTAAGCCTTATGTGTCATCGTCATGACAGAGAAATGAGGCCTGTAATATAGGCTGAGTGAATTGAAATGAAATGGATAGTTATAAAACTCCTGGCGTGGGAGTTCAATGATCTGTACAGAAATGTAACTGGTTTTATAGAAAGGGACATGGATGAGGTCATGGCCTACTTTACACAGCGTTATGTATGATATGTAGCAGAATAACCAAAGGCAGGGATACCCCAAAATGATTTAAAATGATGTAAAGTTGTAAAGATGTATATCTATATGATATATTTGTATAGAAAAGACGTATCAACCCGAGAATTATTGCCTAAATGAACCTATATCCTTTGTATGTGTTGAAGTAATAACCCAGAAGTGAGGGCTGTAACATAGGCTGAGTCCATTTGTATAAATGGATAAGTAATGCAGACCCCTGAAAGCGTGGGAGTCAAATGGTATATACAGAGAAGTGGACTTGATTAGTGGACGTAATACAATACTGACAATATTTAAAAGTAATCAAAATAATCTATTTAAACAAGCAATTCTTAACCGAATGTTATGTACACATGAAATGGTGAATATAATTCATGAAAGGATTATACGTGAACACACAGAAAAGCCGAAAGCAAATGTGAGGGAAACACAGAAGTTAGAATAGTTTAACCGTATGACCGTATGAACCGAAAGCGTGTTTGAGCGTAAGTGAAAATTTGCCGAACGGCAAAACAACCGAATGATAATTTGTTTCAATATTACATGAAATAGGATATGCGAAATGACTATTGAACGATTAACTATGTTCAGCCGAATGACCGTATGAATGAAAAAGCCCGCGAATGGCTTGAAACATTCGTGTCATAACCAGGGAAAAAGCGGTAAAGCGAGGACCCATGCTGTACCGTACGCCGTGGGAACCGGTCCTGGCGTGACAGGAAGGTCTGACTCACAGTTTAGGAGTCCCTGGGACGCGATCTACGACGGAGACCGGAGTCAGAAGAAGCTGGACGGGCGGAAGGCCTGAACAGGATTCCTGGACACAGCTAACATGGTGAAAACCTCGTGGATACTGAAACCAAGATGGCGTCTGAGAGAACCCGGAAGTGGATCCTCATTCAACGCTGACCTCGAACGGTAAGGAGCAAGGTAAGGGGAGTGCCTTAAGTAGGCTAGGGGTAGCAAACCAGCACCTCCCACAAATGCAGGCAAATTGCCTTAATACATTATATATATATATATATATATATATATATATATATATATATATATACACACACACATATATATACATACATACACATACACACACACATATATACACATACATACATACATACACACACATACACACACACACACACACACACACCTCCTGTCTTAATTTATATAAGAGTTTAGAAACAAAATTCTCTCTCTCTTGCTATACACCAGACACATACATAATTTTTTACATTTGGAACCGATAAATTGTAACAGTTCCACAAAGACAACTTACAAGAGCTGTCTGTGACTTACAATAGCAGACTTCCCAAATTCCCCCCAGGTGCACAGATCCTGTTTGAACTTATTCTGAATACACTGATCAGCCACGAAATTAGAAAACCCTGCCCAATATCGAGGCGGTCCCTCTCATACTGCCTAACAGCTCCGATGCATCGAGGCATGGACTCCAGAACATCTCTGAAGGTGTCCTGTGATATCTTGCAACAAACTTTAGCATCAGTTCCTTTAAGTCCAACAATTTGGGAGGTAGGGGCCTCGAAGGTTCAGATTTGTTGTTCAAGCACATCCCATAGATGCTCAATTCCATTGAGATAACTTTGTCATGTTCCTCAAATCAGTCCTGAACAATTTTTGCAGTGTGGCAGGCAGCATTATCCTACTGAAGCAGGCCACTGCCATCAGGGAACACCATTGCCATGAAAGGGTGTTTGTGGTCTGCAACAATCGTTAGGTAGGTGGTACAGGCTATGCACCGGATCAAAAAGAAAATGGGATTCATCAGACCAGATGACAGTTTTCCATGGCTCCATGGTCCAGTTCTGACACTTGTGTCACCATTGAAGGCGCGATTGGTGTTGGACAGGGGCACTCTGATAGTTCTGCGGCTATGCAGCATCATACGCAGCAAACTTGATGTGTGTGTGTATGTTCTATCATAGCCAGCTTTCCATTTTTCAGCAATTTGAGCTACAGTAGCTCTTCTTTGTGATCAGACCGGCTAGCCTTCACTCACAATGTGCATCAATGAGCCTTAAGTGCCCATTACCCTAATTATCATTACTGACATTTACAAAGCGCCAACATATTCTATAGCGCTGTAAAATTGGGGGGGGGAAAAAAAACAATACAATATAAACAGGCTAATACAAAAAGGAAGAAAGCCCCGACTGTGAACTTACAATCTAATGCCAGTTTACTGGTTGTCCTTCCACTTTTGATATGTACTAACCAATGCATACGGGGAACACAGCACAAGACT
Organism: Pelobates cultripes; assembly: GCA_933207985.1. NCBI lineage: Eukaryota > Metazoa > Chordata > Amphibia > Anura > Pelobatidae > Pelobates > Pelobates cultripes. The sequence goes on from OW240913.1 coordinate 262,103,262, forward strand.
TGCAAATTTTAGAGATGTTCTGTTACAGTTGTCTATCCATCACTATTTGGCACTTGTCAAAGTCACTCAGATCTTTTTGCTTGCCCATTTTTGCTGCTTCCAATGCATTAAATGAAAGAACTGACTTCACTTACTGCGTAAAATATCTCACCCCTTGAAAGTGTCATGGCTCCCCACGATTCGGTCGGCGTGGGCACACTGAAACATAGCTGCTACGCCAGCAGAAAAGTCATATTGTTACCTTGGTCGCAGCAAACCGCTGCCCGGTCCCAAGCGAGTACGGCGTTCCTAGAGACCCCGGCCTCTGCGGTTCCGGTTTTAATAAGAGACTTCCCTCCGCCCACATCAAAGATGACGCCAACGTGCGTGCCTGGTCACATCAGACGCGCATGCACGTTTTGGTCAGACAGCCAGTTACAGCTTAAGGATGGTTATTTAACCCCAAATTACCTTTTTGTTAGTGCCCTGTTGTGGTTTCCACTAGCTTGTTATCCAAGAGTGTGTTCGTGATTGCGTTTTTCTGGTATTTTGACTTTGGCTTCGTTTTGACTTCCCTGATTTCTGGTATCCTTGACTTCTGGCTTTCCTCATCGTTGTGTCTCTTTCGGTGTACCTGATCTCGGCAAGTATCTTTACTATTCTCAGGTCCGTTAAGTCCAGCCATTCTAAGGTCCGGTTAGACGTTATCCTTAGTCCTATGTGTGATACTATTCTGCGTACTGGATCAACTATAATCCTGACAGACATGTGCCATTGTTATGATAATGTTACTCCATCTGTGTATATATTAAGACAATGATTCACCTCTGGATTGTTTTCTTGGTTTTGAACCTTAAACAATTTTCACTAAAATGAATACCCATGAGAGTTTAAACCAGAATACAGGGCACAAAACCTCTAGTGTTATTCACTCCTGTTTAAAGCACATAGGGAAAGCAATAATTACAATTGTAAATAGAGAAATAAATAAGAAAAAAAATAATATACCTGTATCATTGTGAGAATTTACTATAAAATTAAAAATGCATCTATTGAATAAAAAAAAATATGGAATATTTAAAAACCGTAATAAAAATGTAAAATATTAATGAGCAAGAATTGCAATGAAGAAAGTTATTAATACTGATGCAAAATAAAAAAAAACAAGGGGGGGCCTAATGTGCATTAGGAATTCCCCATAGGAAAGCATTGCATCAATGCTTTAATACGGGGTTTTTCAAATGCTGGACATTTTCATGCAAAGTGTGAGAACGCCCAGCTTTGTTTCATAAAGTTAAACTCTACGAAATAGCAAGAAGCGCCTCTAGCGGCTACCTGATAGGCAGCCAATAAAGCCAGTCTTAACCCTGCAATATAAACATTGAGTGTCCGTTTTGAGTTCCAGACACTCGACGACCAAACACTGCTGAGATTTTCTTGCATGAGATGGCCGCCGCCACGAGGTTCGTATGCCGAACGGCGACCACCCAGATATGTATACAAAGTACCGATTGCATGGTCAATTAGCTTGCGGTTACAGAGTGTGAAAGCCTAACGAGGTGCACACTTCTCTCTGGGGTGGTCTGATGGTTCGGTAGTCTTCATTCGTATGGAACATGGACTGAAAACTACCGAACAATCAGACAAATGCTACATACAATACATCTATACAGGGGAATAATTACACGAAATACATTTTTAAAGCAAACTTTGAGGACAGCCCAATGCCATCTGCTACACATAGCTTTGTTAGAGCTGGAGTGGATCATTTCCCTGGGGGTCTAATTGAGCTGTGCTGAAATCTTCACCTAATACTTTTACTCAGGAACCAACAAGAAGTATTTTAGAATTAGGGAAGTTGGATAGAAGAGGCAGAGGACTGCAACATACTTATTTATTGTAAAACTATTAAAAATAAAAAAAATAAAAAAATTATTATACATGATGATATTTGATATCCATTAATGATTTGATAGTAGACTAAATATTTATCAATTCAAAAGCACAAAGTGGCTTTATAGCAGACTGAAAAATGTTCTTCTGGACACACATCCGTTTTTTTTTATTTTTATTATTTATGCAGATCTGTCTCCTGCTCTATCTAACCCTTCACCTCTCAAGAATGCCAGGAATTTTTGGTCCTACCTTCAGGGATTGCTGGATCAGTGTTGTTCCAGACAAAATAAAATGCACTTTTAAAATAATTATTCTATGTTCGCAGTCTAGAACACATGGATATTTGCATTTCTTTATATACATGGACCTAAAAAAAAAAAAATATATATATATATTATATAATATGTATAAAAATTTTGGGGGGGGAAATCTTCCTGCTGTGTATCAGCAAGTTTTAGTATTTAAAGAAATACTTAAAACTCCCAAAGCACATCAGCATATCTATGTAGAATTTTAGCATAAAAGTTCCAGCACTTTTATAACCCTTCCCTTGGTAGCAACACCCAGCTTTAAACAAGGGAGAAGGTTCCTCTACATATTTGGTTTAAATGCTGCTCTGCAGAAAGCATTGCCAATGCAATGCAGCAATTGCCATACATTGCCCTGCCTCCCAATGCTTCTTTAGACTAAGACGCATTCCGGGGGTTGTAGCTTGCTGAGGGCATAACACAGTGTCATGGATCAAGAATATAATTGTATCATTAATTTCTTTGTTTATCTGCTGATGATTTATTAAAAGATAGGAAGGCACAAGAAAAGGCATCAATTTACAATGTATACATCTGCTATCATTTCCGCTAACAGACTATAGCCCGACCAGGCTCCTAGGTTCCCATGATGGTGCTTAACCCCTTAAAGGGACACTCCAGGCACCCAGACCACTTCTGCCCATTGGAGTAGTCTGGGTGCCAACTACCACTACTCTTAACCCTGCAAGTGTAACTATTGCAGTTTTTTAATAAACTGCAATAATTACCTTGCAGGGTTATTTCCACCTCTAGTGAGTGTCTACTAGACAGCCACAGTCCTCACGCTGTGTGAGGACCTCCAGCGTCGCTCATTTCCCCATAGGAAAGCATTGAAAAGCATTTTCAATGCTTTCCTATGGGGAGCTCTAATGCGCATGTGCGGCATTGCCGCGCATGCGCATTAGGTCTCCCCGGCCAGTGGGCGGGATCAGTTTTGCCCACCGGCCAACGCAATCACTGGGAGGAGCAGCGACGTGGGACATCGTCGCTGCCTCTGGTAAGTTACTGAAGGGGTTTTCACCCCTTCACCAACCGGGGATTGGAATGTGGGAGGGAGAGGGGACCTGCAGTGCCAGGAAAACGGATTGTTTAGAGGGACTTCCGGGTGTTTAGATAACCTTTGGTCATTTAAATGACGCTGGATATCCTCACGCTTTACATGAGGACTTCCAGCATCACCGGAATCTCATAGGAAAGCACTGAACAATCAGATTTCTTCAGAGCCATAAAAGCCAAATACAAATATATAACTATAGTAAAAAAGCTCAACTGAAAGTGGGTGATTTAAGATTGAGGGTTTGGGGACTGTGCCTAGATCAATACTGCACTCCATTATTGACAAGAGGTGTTTTCTATTACAAGCACAGTACCTATATCTATAAGATAGTATTAAGAGTAAACCTTGAGATAGCCCAGTGTTAGGGAATTGATTTGGGATTGATCCCTTCCTATTTAGCCTATACACTTGTTAAGAAAGCTGGAATTCAGGATTGGGGATCATACATTTTATACGGATTCAGATTGTATCCCTACCTAGTGTCTATTTCTGGCTTGCATATTAGCATATGTATCACTTGCATATACTTTGGTTCATTTATTATGTTTTGGTTTTATTAATACAAGATTATACATTTTTTATGCCAGTATACAGTAATAACTATACAACTATACATATATCCAGGGGATGCAGCTGATCTCAGAGCTTTGTATGCACTGAGACTAGCAGCATCTACTTTCTGTTTGCTTTTTGTACTTTATATTTGGCAATACCCTATTATGTTCTGGTTCAGATTTTGATAAATACACACTGTACTTACTCATCATGTATAAGTACATGAACACTAAGTTCATCTCAAAACAACATACTCCTTTACACAACCAAAGTATGGAAAGTGGTCATTGTACTTACGACTGGACAGTGTTCTCTCTACACTCTGTGCAATCATGATCTGATGCTTGAAAATGGTGACACACACTACCTACACAATCTTACTGGGCAGTATATTCCACATGTAGGAGAGGCTTTAATAAGATTACTTTTTTACTTTGACAATTCCACTCTTCTCCTACCTACAAATTCAGAGAATCATATGCACAATTCTTTCTCACTTACTGTAAGTGACAATGACTGGTCTGTCTTTTTTAACTTCACACTTGATGAACAGGAATAACTGGACACACTCTTCTAGTTCAAAATACAATGTTCTTCTACGTCCAACCCTTAATTATAGCACACACAAATGACACCTTTGTCTTCAAAATCTAGAAGTACAAGGCACTCTGACATACACTAGACTAAACTAACGGTATGATCTATGAATGCTTCACAACAATATGCATTGGATTTAAAGGAACACTATAGCATTAGGGATACAAACATGTACAATTACCTGTAAGCCACTTAGATTACTACCTCCAACCATGTGAATTAAAAAAGGATAGAGATAGATAGATAATAGATTATATATATATATATATATATATATATATATATATATATATATATATATATATATACACACACACACACACTATCTCATTAACAAGGATGCATCTATAGTTTGGATTGCAGCTACCTGGCTTCACTATATTCTATAAATGATGAAGATGATAGCACTATACACAGACAGAGTCTATTCTTTAGCAGGAATATAAAACAGACAAGAGGTTATCTTTCCACCGAGACTAGAAGAAAGGTGGTTATTTTACAGTAAGAATAAAATAAATAAATAAATAAATAAATGAGATGTGGAATTTTCTGCCAAAAGAGTTTGTCTGATCAATATTCTATAGATATTTTTTTTTAAATCGTCTTTTTCTTTTTAAAAACAGTATTCAAGTATATATTTAAATATGTATATGAAAAGATTTTTGATTAAAAAAAGAAATCTGATTGCCATTATGTTGTCAAGAAGAATTTTTCCCCCATTCATGGCATAATGTATTACACAATTCATTTTTTTTTTGTCTTCTTGAGTCTTTTTTTTCCCCCAATTCAGATTACTATGTAACTAGGTAAGATGTTACATAGTAGCACTATTTATATAAAAACAAACATTCCACAACCGATCATCTTTGAAATGAATGATAAATAGGTGTCACATTCCATCTATCAATGCAGCATATTTGTCATATTCCTACTATCTTTGCTTTCAAAATAGAGGTACAGCAAACATAAAAGCTATATATTTACACAGTGTCAAATCAGATATTTTTAAAATGTACATAAATTATATTTTGTATTGTAGCCAAATAGAAATGAAGAAAAAAAATTGCATTTCTGAGGGCAGCAATTTACGATTTTTATTTGAAGAGTCTAAAAATATCATTGCCCTGTATTAGCATCAAGAACCTCCTAAAACAGTACATTTTGTTTACATTCTTTAATACAGTTTCATTCATGACATAAGTGCAACTGCAGTTAAATACCTCCAAAATCTATTCCTCTGTATCTGTATATGGAAAATCCCTTTAAACGTATATGTTTTGAATTTATGTAGCCAAAAGTGTTTCCTTCTACAAAATGCTGGTTTTATAAAAAAATAAAAAAAAAAATAAAAAAAAAATTCTGTAGCTTTTGTCTCACTTGCCATGACTCAGAAGCACCACTGGACAGCAAGAACAAAAATACAGATACACATTTAAAGGCCCTCAAAATGTATTTATTTTTTTCATGGGGAAGAGGAACCGTACAAAAATAAGGAAGGCTGCAACAGAATAGAAAACGTTAATATAGAACGGCCAGAAAAGGTTGAAAAGTACTGAAAAAGCATAGGGGAAGAAGAAGGGCTGTACTTATGAGTAGATGAAGGGTGAAAAGACATTTACGAGTTAGGGGGCTGGGGGAATTCAAAAAGATGATATATATATATATATATATATATATAAATTTATATATATATATATATATATATATATATATATATATATATATATATATATATATATATATATATATATATATATATATATATATATATATATACACACACACACACACACACACACACACACACACACACACATTTTTTTTTTTTTTTTACACTATCTTTGAGGTTTTTTATATACAGTAGAAAGGACCGCACTCCAAGGTCTCTGTGATAGTTTTCAAATAAAATGTAACTTTTATTTAATCCATATAAAAGTCAACGTTTCAGCCCCCACATGGAGCTTTCATCAGGAGTACGATATATATATATATATTCTGTCTGTGAATGGGAAGAGGCATGGAATGGTGAAAAACAAATAAATACGGGGAGACCATTATATGACCCATCCTAGAGGACAAACATTTATTCTACTATTAAATTTAATGTAAGTAGTGGAAAACAAGGTCTTAAATTGCTCCATGTCCTTCCACTGGTGACAGTGGCAGTCTGGATCCAATCCTTTAAATTAAGAAACTATCCATCTAAAAAGTATATGAAGATTTACCGACCTCGCTCTGTAGGACTTTAATCCTGCTTCATAGAAAATGCCTAGCACATATTGACAGCATGGGATTCATTAGACATGTACTAATCTAGCACAGGAGTCTGTAAAACACTAGGGTGTTTGGCTTATACCTGGTATGGATTCCTAGAAGAACACAGGAGTTTCTTTAAATTTACCCACTTCCAAGTAAAAGCTGTTAGACATTTAAACACAGTACCCATTTATCTAAAGTGCCTTTCCGATTTGTTGATCATGAGCACAATGCCCAATGCCTTTAGTCGCCCTCTCCCTGTCTGCTGTTTATTAACTGGACCCTGATTTTTGTCTCCCAGTTTGGAGCTTCTTGGTTCTCTAGATGCCGTTGTTATTATTACTCCAGCTGTTCCCCAGCCATTCCTACTGAACCATGTGATGGAATTGTATACAGGTCTGAATGCAGTTTAATGAAGCCGTTTTAGTTTATGCCTCTGAAGTCTCACTGGTTCTCTGCCATTTAGGAGTTAGATCACTTTTGTTTCTGTTTTTTAGTCTTAGCCACACTTCCCTTGTTGTGACTCACATAAGCTACATGGAAAAAAATGGGTTTCATTTTCAATCAGATGTTAAAAACTTCTACAGTGAGTTATCTCCTGCTCTATAAAATAAAATCTCCCTCACATACAGGAGGCTCTTGTGGGGTCTAGTAGGCTATTACCAGAGCAGGAGATAAGAAATTCTAAATTAAACAGAATGAGAAACAAAGGAAGTGTAAACATTAGATGACACTTTACAGAGAGTGCTTAGGAAGGCTGTGCAAGTCACATGCAGGGAGGTGTGGCTAGGGATGTATAAAAAAGTGATTTAACTCCTAAATGTCAGAAAATTGAGCTGTGAGACTGCAGGGACATGATCTTTACACCAAAACTACTTAATTACACTAAAGTTGTTTTGTGCCAATAGTGTCCCTTTAAGTCCCTTGGAATAATTAGTATGAAAGTGGTACAGAGTTATAAAGGTGTGGGAACAAAAAAGAATAACAAACTTGCTGTTTCCATGGCTACTGCCCATTTGAGAAAATTGTATCCCTGTTAAGCAATCTAGCTGCCCCAACCTCACTGTCATGTAAAGTGATATTTTTCTTGTAGTTTACTTCACCCAGCACTTAACGTAAAGCTCATATTGGAATGATTAATATTTGCTTACCAGTACCAGCACCTCACTGCACCACATTCTGGAAGCTCTCTGTCATGGTTACTAATGGAAATCTAGGGAGAAAGATCTATGGTGTGGTTTGTACATATCTCTGCTCCATGTCTTTGTACATGAACAGATGTTTTATAACTCTTTATTATATATTTCTCATTACCGTCAATGAGCAGTCTACCATGCATGGAGATCCCACGCTGATTTTATTTATTTTAAGATCCAGGGGAGCCCCTGGTTAGTTATTAATAACATTACTAAATAGATTACCAGTGCTCTGTGTACTATGTAGACTTGATAATGTGTGTGACATCAGTGGGACACGTAATAGACCAAAAAGAGTCCTTTTTTTAGACACTGATGGTGTCCCTCTAGTTTGCCCTGTGAAAAAATGTCACTGGAACATGGCCATGCAAATTATACCATGTGTAGCTGTTGACACTTTGAGAGTTGTTTGTGCACATCTAGAACATACAAAGCCTACAAAACACATACACTCTGGAAATTTTCAATTGGTTGTGGGGAAGCTACTAAATGAAGCAGTACAGGTTCAAGTTCAATACGAGTTACTATGTCATCAATGGTTTTACTTCACAGACAATTAAGACAACAGTGTGTCATGAGGGCAAAAAAACGGTTTGAACTTCTAACAGTCCATTCAGAATGGGTAGCATAAATCAAAGAAAAGATTTTTAGAAATGAGAATGTCAGCTCCTTGGCTAGCTGAGCCAGAGTGTATGGAATGAATACAATGGTTTCTCTGCAGTAGCTGTTGACATACAAAGGCTTTGAATGACAGTAACATCAAGATAGTAAAGATCATGTCAGATTATGTTTTTAAAGCAGGAATAAGTAGGGCTGTTAAAAATTATCCTACATATTTCAGTATTTCCTGATAAATTTGGGGAATTAAGTAGTGAAAGCTGTAGATTTAAAGTGCAAACTCTCAATGACACTTCAAACTCATCTTCTGGAATATTATGTCATTAAAGCTGATAAATCTGCTTAGTAGAAAACGTTTACATTACTTTAAAGTGAGGATTATTCACCAAACTAGAAATTACAATGAAGAATTACAAACTCTGGCCAAAATATCTGGACTGGTAAAATTGTTAATTTGGAGAAAATTTCCAGGTTGACAATTTTGGCCTACGAATGTTAAATTCCCTTGTCAGGTATAGGCAATTCCTGCTTTAGTGAAAAAAAATCCACCGTTATAAAATGTAAATAAACAAAGGAACATAGGTTATACAATTCAAAATCTCACAACAGCTCAATTGAAAACCATATTTTATTAGAAGAGAAAAAACATTGCTTCTATTTTGCCCCTTTTATTATACTGTGAAATAATAAAACCTACAGTCTCAACATCCATCAATCAGCTTATGTGTGGAGATGTATAAAAGTGTGTTTCTGGAAATTGCAACAAATGGCCAGTGTGCAGGACTAGAACAGTGATTTCATTATTGCAATTATTTTACTCACTGTAACAATCTTTTCCAAGTCTTCGGTTCTTGATATCGGTATTAGATGAAAAATATACATTTAATAATAGAGTTGCATGTATGGGATAATTCACTAAGCTAATGGTTGTAGAAAATTCAATATTTTAGGTAAAAATAGTCCAACTGAAATAACAAAAGAAAAAAAATTCAATTTTTGGGCTGGTCTTCTATAGTCTATAATTGATGATTCCTGTAAAGTTCCTTCTCCAAAATGAAAACAATTAAAATGGCTACTCTTACCAACAGAAATAATACCATAGTTTCATTAGAAAGGCAGGATACTATTATTTTAAAATAATTCTCAAAGAAGAAATCAACCTTTTTGCTGATTAAACAATGAGGACTTAAGGCATTTACCAAAAAGATGCTGCCTGCAGGGCAGCAGTTATTTTAATGAGGCCTTGCATTGCACAACTGAGAGATAGTCTTCCAAGTAAATAAAATAAATGCCTACATTTTCCGCACGTGTCTGTGAGTTTTAAAATAAAAAAATAAATAAATAATACACACACTACTTAACTCCATATACTGAAGTCTCAGTAACTGGCAGCTATCATACATACCATATCCATTATTAAAGCACTACAGGAAGTGCTAAAAACTCATTTACTACCTGCATTTTATAGCAGTGCTCTTTTTAGCTATGGAGTACATTTAGCAATAATGTGCAAAAATAAAAAAGGTGCAAAGTGCTAAACAAAGGACGCAATCCCCCCTATGGAACGCCCCTGATAATTGCTCAACATTCTGATTTACAATAAAAGAACATTTGACATAGTGCTATATCTTTCAATAGTCTGATGTGAATTAAAGGGCTGCTTCTAGGTCTCCCTCCCTCTGTTTACAATAAACTTTCTTTGATTCGCGTAGAAACCCCCATATTCCCTGCCAGGTTCTATTACCCCATGTATCCCCACTAAACAGTGAAGCTTTCAGAACTTACCCGGGATCTCGAACCGAAGTCCTCTGCGCCCACGGGACCCTCGCTGCGCCACTCCTAGCGCTGGGACCGCGGTCTCCCCTTCGAGAAAGCGCAGAGCATCCTCCGGCAGGGCATGCACGCCTCCTGGAGGCAGAGGATCAAGCACAGGGTCCGAGCCAGCGGTGGAGGTCACTGGGAGGACACTTGTACAACTGCCGCTACTCCGTGAGGTCCCGGTGTGCCCACCAGGATGGGCTTTAGCAGAAAACTACAACTCCCAGCATCCCCAGAGAAAAAGAAAATGCATTGAGAAACTTTGTGCTAGGTGCCCCCTCCTGCGGCTGCTGTAATGAAGCATGAGCCGCGTTGGCAATGTAGCCCCACCCCAAGCAGTGATTTTAACCCTAATATACTGTAGCTGGAGCAAGGCGGGGGAGGGGAAGGGAGAAAGGGGGGCTCTCTGCATTCTTCTGAGCTTTGCAACGTCAGCACTGGAGTGACCAGGAGCTCCCTCCTTCTGCTCCCCTAAGTTTCCACTAGGAAAGGGAAATAGAAGTTGTTCAGTAGGAGATAAATCACAAAATGTAGAGGAGGTGATATAATAATGATGATTATGACATTTAATAAAGTACAAGTTGTACTAAATCAGGTAGATGTAGGAAAACTCAGCAATATCCTGGTCAGATTCACTAAGTGTACATTAGTTATAGTATTACTCAGTAACATAAAGGGCATATCTTTTAAAATGCACATTTAGTTCATGCTCAATAGCATACTGGACAGATCCCCTTACAGCAAATGTGGTACAAAAAAGTAGATCAGGGTTTCACCAAGCTGATAAAAGTCCTATAGGCAACCTTTTAGCAGCACTGTGCCGAAATAAGATTGTGATGTCCTGCAGCGTGCCGGTCCTGTTTTTTTTTTTTTTTTTTTTTTAAATTGAGGTGTGTATGTTGCTGTAGTCTGCTTGTGTTATTTGTACGTATATGAGCTATTATATTGTATATGTTCACAAGTAGTTTGTTGTGTTATGTATGATACCTATGTATGGGAGCTGCTTGTGGAATTGTGTGTGGATGAATATGTCACATTGTGTGTTTGATAGTGTGTGTATGTTTGGGGTTTTGCATGTGAGAGACTGCATGTGGGGTCGTGTGCATGTATGTGGATTGTTAGTGGTGTTGAGTTTGTGAGGGATGTGTGTATGTTTGTGTGTGGGTTGGCTGTTCGTGTTATTTGTATAAGGGGAGGGTTATTCTGCATTTCTGTGTATATCAAGCAGTGTGGATGGCTTCCCTGGGTTCCAGTGGGGACCGTGCTGGCCAGGTACAGGTCAAGGAAAGGAGCTGCAAGAGCAGCTGCGGGCGGCTCTACTCCAGTGTGGATTCCCATTCACAAGTGCTGGGAGGAAATTATCTCAGATGTTGGGAACCTAATGAGCATGCACTGCAAGCGCAGTCACGTAAGAAAGCATTATATAATGCTTTCCTATGGGGCTTGGGGGGACACTGGATATGCTTATACTTGTGAGTACATCCAGCATCAGGCGACCAAAAGTCACCTAATGATCCGGAAGTCCCTCTAGGGACAGCCACTAGAGGTGGAGTTAACCCAGGAGAGTAATAATTGCAGTTATTCAATAACTGCAATAATCACTATTACAGTGTTAAAGGGAAACTCCAGTGCTAGGAAAACAATCTGTTTTCCTGGCACTGCAGGTTCCCTCTCCCACCCCCCAATCCCCGGTTGCTGAAGGGGTGAAAACCCCTTCAGTAACTTACCTGAGGCAGCGACGATGTCCCACGTTGCTACTTCTCCCTCTGCGCCGCTCCTCCTTCTGACTGCGTCGGCTGGTGGGCGAGACTGATCCCGCCCACTGGCCGGAGAGACCTAATGCGCGTTAGCGCTCCCCATAAGGAAGCATTGAAAATGCATTTCAATGCTTTCCTATGGGGAAATGAGCGACGCTGGAGGTCCTCACACAGCGTGAAGACATTCAGCGACGCTCTAGCACAGGTTCCCTGTGCTAGGAACCAGGAAGTGCCCTCTAGTGGGTGTGTAGTAGACAGCCACTAGAGGTGGAGTTAAGCCTGCAAGGTAATTATTGCAGTTTATAAAAAACTGCAATAATTACACTTGCAGGGCTAAGAGTAGTGGGAGTTGGCACCCAGACCACTCCAAAGGACAGAAGTGAACTGGGTGCCTGGAGTGTCCCTTTAAAGGATCACTATAGTGTCAGGAAAACAAGCTAGTTTTCCTGGCACTGTATAATCCTTAGGTCCCCCGCTCCTTCGGCACTGGTGAACTCTCCTCCCCCTCCGACATCAGCTCCCGAATGGAGCTAAATGCACATGCGCGGCCAGAGCCGGGCGCACATTAAAAAACACCCATAGGAAAGCATTTCTTAATGCTTTCCTATGGACGTTCTGCGTGCTCAATGCGATTTTCGCATTGAGCGTCGGGGAAGCACCTCTAGCGGCTGTCAGGAAGACAGCCACTAGTGGCTGGATTAACAATGCAATGTAAACATAGCAGTTTCTCTGAAACTGCTAAGTTTACAGTTGCAGGGTTAAAACCTGGGGAACCTGGAACCCAGACCACTTGATTGAGCTAAAGTGGTCTGAGTGACTATAGTGGTCCTTTAAATTTTTCATTTTCATGATATGCATCAGAATGTATATATGAAGCAGCGTTTTTTCAGTAAACGGTTTCTGTATTTCTGGTCCAATGTAGGACCTCGAAGAAAGAATAAAAATGAAGAGAGCACCCCTCATCCTCTATCAATGAGGATATGTATAACGGACACCTTTTTTGATCATTAAACCATCACTTTTTAGTAATCAGAAATTTTCAGGAATTTCAAATTTGGCCCAAACTTTGAATTTCAGACAATTTACACTCAAGTCTAGGGGTATGCAACAGAAGGAGGAATATTAAATGTGATTATCTTTTTTAAAGTATTGTTTTGCATGGTTTCAATACAAAATTTGTTTAATAATTAAACAGGAATGGTTCAAATCCAGCTGGCAGCATCTTTCTAATGCAAACCTTTATTCTCAAATTTTGACTTTTCATTTACTACATGGTTTGGCAGATGTGCAGGAAATGCAGTACATGGTTATGCATTGTCTGCAACAAAAATACATAAAAATCAGATAACTGTTCTACCTTGACACAATTGTAACACTAGTAATATTTGAGTTTTGAAATATAAACACTGTCATACGTTCCCTACTTTTCTCAGGAAGAACTTTTTAAATGTTAATTGTTTGAGGAAGCGAGCCAGTATTTGCCCATTATCTCCTATTTGTTTGACAATTGCACACTTCTTTTCAGATGATGCATTAAAAGATAGGTTATAACCTGTTAGTTTATCGTAAGATAATATCAAAGGCCCTTAAAGCATCGTAACCACTATAACCCAGTGGTGATGTTATGACGCCAAGAATAGCCTGGCTCCAATGGTTTGCCCTCTTACCTGATTCTCTGCTGGGCATCACAGTTTCTCTGTTGCCAATGGCATGTAACCATCTTGTGCAGAAGCTGGATGCAGATCCTGCCGCCCATTATTTGACCGAGAGTCAGCTGTTCACAGCCAATGATTGGCAACAAAAATTACCTGACACTTGAAGTGGAGTTGCACCTTCAGCAGCAAAGGGTTAAACTCTGTACGTGCATAACTTTCATAGTGAGATGCTTTACAGACAGACTCCAGGCACCATTACCACTTGAAATCACTAAAGTGGTAATGGTTTTTGGAATAACCCTTTAAATTTGTTCAAAAAAGTATGCCAACATGTAAAGCGAGTAAAGAGAGATTTGTTTGCCAGCTGAAGTTTTGCGAGTCAGCTACAACACTGGAATGTGTTTATTTTTTATGTTTGGGGAGTACAACCCAACTCCCTTGCCTTTGCACCCCTCCCTGTCACAGGTGCCTTATTTTAGGGTTCTGATTAGCCTCACACTGCAAAAGAGCATGGATTTCCCAAGTAAGTTGGTTACTATCATAAAAGCATGCATTTGGTTTCTAGACTAGGACTTGCCAACTTTGGGTGTATTTATGTTGTGATCGATTTATACAATGCATGACCTAAATCTCTATTATTTTTGCCTGTCAGCTGTTTTAATTTTTTTTTTTTTTTAATTATGTTTTGTAACTTTGAAGTTGGTGTTTAGTGAATAAGTGTGCCAGATCTTGTATCTTACATATAAAACAAACTGCAACATATAATGAAAAATATACAGCACATTTAGTACAAATAAATAAAAAAATTAACTTATAAATAAAAGTTAACAAATAATAAAAAAAATCAAGCACATTGGTAGTCTGTTCCTAACAGAGTTTTTAATTGAATGGTTATCCAGTAAAGTTAGGGAAGAAACTTAAGAATAACACACAAAATAAAGTGGCATGTTGTCAATGTTGTAAATTGGTGTTGAATGGAAAAATATTACAAATATACAAGTGAACACTATGGGGTGTCTTTAAAGAGCAATCTGAGGTTAGTAATCTAGAGAAGTGGACTAATCACTATGGAAACAAAAGGAATACTCCTGTTAATTACATTACAAACAAGGCTATTCACTATAATGTGATCTCCAGGAACTCAAAGTGAATTTCAAAAGTTAACACTTCATCTAAAGATGACTTTCAAAGAACATAGAGAGATGGATAAATAGTTCTTAACAAGACATAAGTACGTTGTACAAATTGTGAAATAAAATAGTATGTGGTTTGTCATTCACATCTATGAGCCATAACTATATGTTGTTACAATTAAATAACCTATACTTTTCTATAAACCTCTGCCCAGATGCTGCAAAGCGTTTTGTCAAAAGAGTAGAGTCACTATATTGTGGTTTTGTGGTTTCAGAAAGACCTGTTTCACACCACATAAGTTCATGGTCTGCTTGCAAGATAAACTTCAAATGGAGTGTCTGCCAATATATTGGACAACCTTGAGGTAATGTGTCACAGGTAATTCAAATGCTTATAGTGTAGGAAAAAAATACAACATGCAAGATATGTTCTATCAATATTGGTAAGATTTGCTATGAAAACATTTAGAAGTGTCTTTGCTCTGTCTTTTTTTTTTTTTAATGTTTAACATATTCAAGGAACTTTAAAAAAAAAAAAAAAGTAATTTTAAAATTTGAATGCTATTTGTTGGGGAACAAAATGCAAAGTGGACATCTACCTACATTTCAGGCCTTTATAAATAAACCAAAAACAAACCCACACATTTATTGGTATTTGATAGGTGTATATGACTTACTTGCTTGTAATGTATTGTTTAATTCTGTGAGTATGGTGAGTGCATGCAGAGATCAGATAAAGGTAAAGGAGGGTCTAAGGTTAGAGAGGATTAGAGGTTAGAGAGGGTTTAACATCTGAGTTAAATTACATAGGTGGTTGAGAGGATTTATAAAGGGGTTACATTTAGTATCGGGGTACATAGGGTGTTTTGTTTAGGTTTTTGGAGGGGTTAAATTTAAGATAAGGGAAAAAGTGTTTAGGATATGATAAGTTTGAAAGGTTATTTGCAAAATACTCACTGACTTCCTGAAGTCATGTCAGGCTCCTGTGATTGATAACAGAGATGCAGGAGCTGTAGTATTTCCTGTGTGAGAAGCTGTTACTGGGCTTAGGGGAAAAGATCCCTTACACTTCTTGTCAATACTCACACACAGACACTGGAGGAGCTGGGGCAGTCCTGCATTTTACACTCTTTATAACTGCTCCTGCAGTTCTGCTCTGAAGCATAGGAAGTTGACTGGAGTATAAGGAACATTGGCCGTGTTAGCTTGTACTTATCTCTCCCTATCGGTCCACTTGAGCACATTAGAAGTCATGAAAACAGGACAGGTGCCTAATGTGAAATTCAGAACACCATAATGGAATATTGAGTTAGATGGTATGCACTAAACTAAAAATGACTCTGATTTAACCAGGGAATTACAACTTTGTGATGAAACAATTGGATCCAGTTAGATGATGGCAGAATTGTGCTGCTCTTATTGGGGTATATTCTTCCACTGGTGTGAATTCACCCACTAGCGCACATAGTAGGGGAATGAGACAGGGTAGCCCATACTATACATACATCCTCAGTTATGTTGGTAGCAACTGTTGCAGCATGCAGACCTTTGCAATACTTTTAAGTTACTGGAGTGAGGGATAAGAGATGATGTGCATGGGCAAAAAATTCAGTTCGGCACTTCCAAATTTGGGACTTCGGCGGTTCGGTTCAGCACTTCCGAAATTCGGGACTTCGGCAATTCCCTAAACCTACTCCTACCCCTAACCCTGAACTATGGTTAGGGTTACGGTGTGGGGTTAGGGGTAGGGTTAGATTCCTGTCATCATTCCCTTCATTTCCCCTCCCTCTCCTGTTTTGCCACTTTTCAGAAATGCAAAGCAATTCGGAAATTCGGTTCGGGACTTCGGCACTTCATCCAAATTTAAATTCGGACCAAAACGAATTGCACATGTCTAAGAGATGTCATTATTATTTTTAAGTGTTTCACTGAGAAAAGTGGTGCATTTATCACATTAGTGTCTATGATTATGCATAAATAGATTTCTGTATGCAATCTGCAGCAATGTAGAAAAAGTGCAAAAGTCATTACCTCAATTTATTTTACCAGGCATATTCCTTGCAGTTCATCTGTCCACAAATACGTCCTAAGGCTAGCTTAACCCTGAACACACAAACCAAGACAGGACAGAATCATGTACTGGTCCGTAGAGAGAATGTCTGCTTGCAGATAAAGAATAACTGTAAGACACGCCAAGATCAAAGGAATACAGAAAGTCACAATGGTGAGATGAAGTGGTCTGGGTACCTATAGTGTAACTTTTAATATCATGGTAGGACTGCTAAGGTTCCCATGTATTTTATACATCCAAAGCTAATATCCAGTAATTCAAAAATTTCCTCAAATCATGGTTAGATGACATAGTGGAGCTCCCTGTACCCCTGCTGGGTACCTCCGCCAAGGATCGCTTTCTAGCAGGAACCAAGGAAAACCTCAGCACTTATGCCCCAGTCGCCATGGCTTGACTGGGGTCCTCCTCGAGCCTCTCTTCATACTGGAACAGAATAGGGCACTAGCTCTATTCCCTCCCAGGGACTGGACGACACGCAGTCCTGGGAGCTATAGTCCCTACGAGGACTTTCCCCGCCGAATCCTCCACAAGCTGGAACAAGGTGCTGAGCAATGATTAGCCATTTCCCCTCCCAGTAACTAGACGACATATAGTTCTTGGAGTACAACTGATTTTAATGAGCCAAACTCTGCCTTTTATGCACAGACTACAGCATAGGGTTGACTATCTCTGGGCCTGGTAGATAATTGAGTTAAAGACCGGTAAGCTAATTATCTACCAGGAACCAAACACAAAAATATAAAAGTACCCCAAAACATAATAAAAACATACAATAACTCCACAAATAATACATCCCCCAAATCTCTGTGCGCCTCTGTTCTCCAAATAGAGATTAGATCCATGCAGTGAAGGGTAAACGGCACAATGTTAAAGTTCCGACTGGCCGCACACGTGGTCCTATGCCCAAAATCGTTTACGGACGTTTGGTGCTTTTGCAGGTCAACTTTCAGGCGCTCCTGCGGCCGTAATATGGGGTGCTCCACCTGGCTCTCTGGGAACATTTGTTCCCGTTAGTCTGTCACCTTACCTCCAAGAAGAGCTCTCCTGGTTGCAAAATGGTTCAAAACCCCTGACCAAATTGTCCGGGAACTGCACGGTCACCTTATGCCAAACACTGTTCCATCAATGTATTCATATTTTAGAAATGCTCTATCTCACTGGGTGAATCCATATGAGACTCGTCAGCCAGTCCGCTTTACACAGGACAGGCAAATCACAAATGCGCAAATTTTTCTCCTCTATCACTATTAAATGCAGATACCAAACTATATGCAAAGCTTTTACCCTATGCCCCCTTTTGCAAGAGTTGGTGTTGGCAGAGCAGGCTGGATTTGTCCCTGATTACCAGGTAGTTGACAATAGCAGGCACTAATGGCTAACTCCTCGTCTCCTCCCATACTAAAGGTTTTCCGCTTTAGATGCTGAAAGGGCATTATATTGCCTAATTAAATAATATGAAAGCCATCTTGGTTAAATGTGGTTTCCCCTTCCCTTTTTGACAAAGTATCATGGCCTTATATTCTCATACTTATGCCAAGATTATGAACACTGGCTTTATCTCTCTACTAGTATTCATACTATTGGGACCCATCAAGTTTGCCCTCCTCATGCGGGCCCTTTATGAGCCAGCAGTGAGATCAAACGTTCCTTCACTTCCCAGAGGGGATATTGTGATCTGTTCTCCCAAATTAATTGCAACCTTGCACTCCCCATCTCTTCTTGATGGCTCAGAGCGCTGGAACTGTGAGGGCACTCTTCAAGTGATCTGTACCCAGTATTGTTGCAGATAAGAATCTCCCCCCTGGTCCACCAGTGAGCCAGCTTAATATTCCACTGGACCGTCAGAGAATGTAAACAAAAACTATGCACAGACATATCAGGCTCCCCCTCCTATACACAAGATAAAAACCCTGCGCAAAAAATCTTCAGTGCACCATTTTCTCTCTCACAGCAACAGTCTCTGTGCTGCAGTCTGGCCCCTGTTGCTGAGATAATCAGTGAAGACTGATTATCTCAGCCATTACAATGTTTTCCCATAGGTTAGCATTGGTAGGTTAGTGTGCATCCTCGACAAAATGCAGCACTGGACAATCAGATGGTCTCTATGAGAGGCATTTAAACCCTGCAATGTAAAAATTGGCATCTCTGCAGAACAACAATGATTTACATTGCAGAGTTAACCAGAACAGGAAATGTAACCCAGATCTCTTCATTGGAATGGAGTCATTCATGAGGACATCCAGTGTCAGTTAAATCCCCATAGGAAATAATTGATTCAGTTCTTTCTATGAAGAGGGCCTAATGCTTTCACGACGCCTGCCTCACCTGTGATCTTTGTGTGTTGTGTTTATGGTGAGTTTGTGTTTTAGGTGTTCAGGGAGTGACTGCAATTGGTTAAGTAGGTGAGTGACAGTGGCAAGTGTGACAGGATGAAGGTAGTGAGTGTAACAAGGTTTGGGGAGGTAGGTCTGTCAGTGTGATTGTGGCAGCTTTAGGATGGGTAAACTTGATAGTTGGGGGTGGGATCAGTGTGACAGTTGGGGGCTGAGTGAAAGGTTGAGAGGTGAGTGTGGCAAGTTGAGTGAGGGGTGACGTATATGGGGGCTGAGTGTGTGGGCGAGTGACAGTGTGTAGTGTTAACCACAGTCTCCCCACACAGTAATGTATTTTATCTTATTCTAATTACATTTGCTTACCTCTTATGCAGGAATGGGGGCAATAATACATCTCATTTTGGCGATCCAGTGGGCTACTGGTGCAGCTGCATGCCTTCTGGTCCAGCACTTTGTGAGGTCTTTCAGAGTGCAGGCTGGGAAATCCAGCACCTGGGAAATGACAGAGTCCCGGAACTGCAAAGGACTGCATGGATAGATTATGGACCACCAGGAAAACATTTCAATAGAGCCAACAGGGAGATATTTTGATATTTGACTTGTCCTGTGTTTGAGCCAGGGCTCTAGGTGGCCATCTTGGTGGTCTTATGGGTAATCCGACTCCGCTCACAACAATGTATGTGTATACAGTATTAATAAAGTGTAAGAGCATATAATAAACAGTAGTAACCATTGAATGCATACACAAGATGTAAACAAAGCATATGTAATATGTGCCTCTTATGTTAACCTAACTGAATCCTAATCGAAATGGGTAGACCAATTGAGTGGTTGGCTGCCTCCTGCCAATGGGATGTATGGTTGTGGCCATTTCCTAACTGCAATGATGTTCTAACGGGATCATTTTTATCACACCAGGACGGGGAGAAAATACCAATTGTATGATAATTGCAACTGCGATCTCGACAGTCTCACATTTACACATGCGCAATAGAGTGCAGAGTAGCATGGGTACTGTATGCTCCTGATAGGTTTGTTGTGTATTACAATTTTTGCAATTGTTGTGTGTGTGTGTGTGGACAAGGAAGCGCAGAGCAATATGGGGATTGTAGGTGCTTAGAAAGTCTGTACATTTAGTTTATATCCTTCTTCCTTCTATATCATATACTTATATGTTATATAATTGGGAAACTCTGGACATATTGATTTTGTTATACTTTTTGTATTCATCTTATATGGATTTCCATGAGCGAGCATGTGATGTGACATCACATGGGGGCAGATTTGGAAATCTTACGGTTGGCTATCACAGTTTACATGCCAGCCCCATGAGAAAGGCTTTATGCCATAATGTTGCACATGTCTTTGCTTTCAAATTCAGATTAGTGAATAACCACCTGAATGTATTCCAACATGGTCTGAGATGAAAACTTGATTTGGCATAAATGGGCAGATTTAATAGTCTCTAGAAATGGGCAGGTTTTTGTAGTGGAATGGCCTTCACCCTGGCCTCTTGTACACCCAACACCTCTCTTGCAGGACCAGATTAAGAGCCCAGTGGGCCTGGTGCTGACAATTATGATGGGCCTATTTACAGAATCTGATTGACCAAAAACACTAAAACAATCATACCTCCCAAGCATCATGTATCTGATGGAGATGGTGTTGGAGGGAAACTCAAAGGATGCAGCTATACGAAAACACATACTCAATTCTAATCTCTCTCTCTAATTTATGCTTTCATCTTTCAGGCTAATCCATATCCCCTAACAGCAGTGTCCAGTGAAGCAGGAAGTCAATGTGCAGGGTAAAAGAGTGTGCCACTGTCGCGAATCACGTGACCAGACCTGCCATAAGGGGTGAACATGCCCAAAAAGGGGGCATGTTTGTCCAAAGAATTGGAAGGCCAGCCTGGCATGAATGCATGCCACACTGCCTGCCAATCATGCAGGCTGTCCAACTAAGGGCATATTATGCAGGCAGCACCCTGAGCTTGACATAAATGCATCAAATGATGCGCCTACGCCACGCTTTCTAAGGACTGTCCCCTAGCACTCACATGTCCACTTGTCTCCTTATCATCTTACTAGCAGGCAGAAGTTCCTGGTATATAGTCTGAGACAGAGAAAAGGTGTATGTAGTGAGTGTAGAAGAAAGGGGACATGCCACAGTGTTGGAGACCAAAGCATTATCTAAACTTATTTTATTGTCAGCCAGTCCACACAGGTTTTGTACTCATACATCCCTCAGACACTGAACTTTCCTCATAGAGATGCATTGAATAAGTTTATCTTCATGAGGAGATTCTGATTGGCCAGGGCTATGTTTGACTTGTGCTGGCTCTGCCCCTGATCTGCCTAGTTGACAGTCTCAGCCAATCCTATGGGGAAGCATTGTAATTCGCGCAGATCACCACTTCTGATTATGTCAGTTCAGAGGCAGACTGGGACAGAGCCAGCAGCTGCATACTTGAATATAAGTAAGAGTTAACCATATTTAGGGAGGTAAGAGGGGGCCAGGGGGGCTAAACTGTGGTTTTAACATAATAAGGTCAGAAATCTTTGATTGTGTTCCTGACCCTCTAGTGTTCCTAAGCAAGACTATGTGAAGAGTAGTTGGGGTTGCCACCTTTCTTGGGAAAAAAATACCAGCCTTATACATTTGAATAATTAGTTATGCGTGACATCACATGATGTAAATCACAAGGAGTGACATAAGAGAAAATTCTGTAAAATCACCAACAAACTACACAGTTTTATTCTGCTGTATAGATGGATTGCTCCCAGTGTCTCCCTGTCTCCCAGTGTCTCAGTCTCGCAAGTCACCCAGTCTTTCAGTGTCAGTGTCCCCATGTCGCCCAGTCCCCTAGTCTCCCAGTGTCCCTGTGTCTCACTGTGTCCCCATGTCACTGAGAGACCCGGGGACACTGAGACACTTGGGGACTCTGTCTCAGTGCCCCAAGTCTCCCAATGTCTCTGTGTCCCTGTGTTTTCCAGTGTCCCCAAGTGTCTGTGTCCCCAAGTGTCTCAGTGTCCTCACGTCTCCCAGTATCCCCTAGTGTCTGTGTCCCCATGTGTTCCCTAGTTTCTCAAAGTCCCCTGGTGTCTCGGTGTCGCCATGTTTCCCTGCTGCCTTTCCCCCCATCCCTCACTTACCTGTCTGAATTTCTCTGTGCTGTGTAGCTGCTCCCCCACAGATCCGTGAGTAGTAGAGAAAGGCAGGGAGGGATATGCTGTAACTTCCTATCCCTGCCTTTCTCCACACACAGTGGCCGGTGCTGGTACTGCAGAGTAATTTCCATTTTTACTGAGAAAAATACCTGCATTTGTATTGCCTGTATAACTGGCACTGGCCAGGCAGCCTCAAATACCAGCTGTGCCAGTAAAATACCAGTCAGGTGGCAAACCTGACTGGTATTAATGAGACTCCGATATGTATAGGCAGAATAATAACAGCTTTATTATGAAAGGGTGAACAATCGCCATTTTAGTGCCCAATCTATCCAAATCCCTCTGCAGCAAAGCAATATCCTGCTACATTTTATTACTTTACAGAGTTTTGTGTCATCTGCAAACACCGAAACATGGCTTTCAATGCCCATTTCAAGATCATTTATAAATGTTAAAAAGAAGCGGTCCTAAAACAGAATCCTTAGGGACACCATTTACCACTTTTGTACAGCCTGAAAATTTACCATTAATGACATCAGCTGTGTTTAATTACTGTTAAACTGTTCCATTGGCAAGAAGAAACCTCAGTTAGATGATACATACATTATTATTCAATTCTATTAGTGGTTTTGTTCCTGTTTTGCTGTTGTGTTTTTTTTGTTTATTTGTTCAATATGCAACTCTGTTTCTACAGATGGCCAAGTGTGGGATTTTTGATAGATTGGTGAATGGGTATGCCAAATATTCTGCATTGACAGATGGAATTTGCCACTTATTCTCGCTAAGTCTATAGCAACAGTGAAAAACATGTATCCAGATAGATAGATTTAATATTTTGTTTACAGTTCATGCTTCAACTTTTGATAATCTGTTTTAAACCATTAAGTAATGATAATGACTTAGACGTATTATTTTTTTTTCAATATATATGCATCATTAATCCCTATTTACTATGAGAACAGTGTACATTCACATGGAAAATAAACAATCAGAAGAGGATGGGTTTTATAGACATAGAATGTTATTCATTAAGTGCTGAATTGTTGAAGTGAAAAGATCATTTCACATTTTTAAACCAAATGTAACTGTTAAAGGACCACTCTAGGCACCCAGACTACTTCAGCTTAATGAAGTGGTCTGGGTGCCAGGTCCCTCTAGGATTAATCCTTTTTTTTTTTATAAACATAGTTTCAGAGAAACTGCTATGTTTATAAATGGGTTAATCCAGCCTCTAGTGGCTGTCTCATTGACAGCCGCTAGAGGCGTTTGCGTGCTTCTCACTGTGAGACTGGCTGAATGCGCGCGCAGCTCCTGGATCGGAGGATCGGAGGCGGAGAGGAGGAGAAGAGCTCCCCGCCCGGCGCTGGAAAAAAGGTAAGTTTAACCCTTTTCCTTGCCATCCAGCCCGGGGGGAGTGGGACCCTGAGGGTGGGGGCACCCTATGGGCACTATAGTGCCAGGAAAACGAGTATGTTTTCCTGGCACCATAGTGGTCCTCTAATCTCCAACTTATTTTTTATTTCAGCTTGGCTTTTTTTTGCCTAACATTTAAAATTACCTGATGCATTTCTGACACTTTAACTATGTATATTTTATTGAATAGCTGTAAATATTGTTTGGGTATGAATGGAAAGATGAAATTCAAATGAGCTGAATACACCTCCATCCCTCACATATTTGTTTTATGATAAAATTGGGCTAAATGGGCACTAATGTACAACTGGAGCTTCATAAGCTTCATTCTGTATTGTAAACCCTTCTATAAAATATAGTAGAAAAGCGGCAACCTGACCGGTAATAGTGCAAACTGTTAAACATTCCAATAAAAATGTTATGTAACAAAACACTGTCAGTTTTCTAATACAAAATATTGAAAGCTTTTTTTTACTTTCAACAGCTGAGACTTAAATCTGTTTGCAGTGTCCACCAAATGAACACATAAGGTAGCAATCTTGATAATATATTTATAGAATATAAGATACATAAAAAGCACCAATACAAGTTAAACATCTACCACTGGGGGGCGGGGCCTGACTGCTGACGAGGCAGATGTATGCATCTTGATACATTTCTGGGGTGTTAAACCCAAATTTTCAGTGCCAAACTGACCTACAGAGCTCCTAAAAGCGACTCCTGCAACTTGACCAGGTCAAGGAAGCCTAGCACCAAGAGGCCAGCGGTAGAAGCCTCGACGGCCTACGACCACACATGAGCCGGTGGGGACGGCCGCTCCTTCAACTCCAAACGATTGGCTTGTTCTGAGACTCTGCCTTCCCCTCTCTGGACCGGTGGGGGATATCCCGGTCCCCTACAGAAGTACTCCCTTGTACATAATTGTGAGAAGCAGCCGACAGTCGTGTAATTCAGCACAATCTAAGGGCCACGCACCTGAGGCCTGTATTCCAAGATGGCCGCTGTAGCAACACTCACAGCCCAGGCTCACCACGAGGATAGGATAGAGCAGGCTTTTGCTCAGCAGTGGGCACGATTCTGTGAATGATTTACAGAAAGGAGGAGAGGTCCGCAGGACAGAGTCCCCATGCAATCCTTCCTAAACGAGCCCCCAACTGAACTGTTCCGGACCTCGGCCTAAACGGAGGGAATCTCCCACAGCTCACTTAAAGCCACAAGTACCAAGTCAGTGCTCTCGGAGGGTCCACGTCTGGCAGGGCCAGGGACACGCAACGTGTCAAGCCTGTAGACCTGAACTGGAGGCGGAAAGCAGCTGGCACCACACAGCCATAGTAAGGAAAACACCACAGCTCAGAAAGACCTTTGCTGCCCTCCTATCTATGCAGTAGATCTACCGCCTTCTGGAATCGGGTGAAAAGGGACAATTACAGCAGGGTGGTCTAATGTACCTGACTCACTAATACACACAAGGACCCCAACGTTGCTGGACTGGTTGCATGGTTTTTGACCTACTGTCCTCTCTTTTTTCCTATCACCTGCCCTCATTGTTGCACACTCAACATTCTCCACATGACCCACTTATCTCTAATGACCACTGTGACAAAGTGCCCTTTGCCACATGTGCCTGGAGAGGACTAATTGCCAGCCTCTTGCCCTCTGACTATGGCCTTGGGGGGGTATGGACCTTTAAAAACAGTATATGGGCATATTGGGACTCTTTGGAACAATGCCCCTTTAAGACTGTGTCCCCAGACAGTTAAAGGCTGTGTTCGTGCCTTTTTCCCACTTGGTTCGGTAAATGGGGCTTACCGAACCACTTACTGCACAGGCGGACCACACGCCATGGAAGTGGGCAGGCAATTTACCTCCCAGGCTGGCGGTTAACCGCAGGTTAATAGCCAACCGCTGGGTGGCCAAAATTCTTACAGTCGAAAACGTGGAGGGGGCCATCTTTATTTAGTCGAACGTGGTCAAGGGTGTGTGCCGTCAAATCCATGGAACTAAAATCGGCTACACATTTGCACGAACACCGCTGACCCTTACCTTCTCCTCCACTTCGACGCTTCGGCCAAAATCGAAGTGCGTTCGGCGATTCGAACGCTCAGTTATACTAAGCCATTTGCACGAAAGGGCACCCCGTTCGTGCATTCAAATGGGACTTAGTCATTTTTCAGTGTAACTTCCATCTAACTTTTTAACCACTGGAGGGAATTGTCTGATTTTTGGGTATGTTTGTATTTGACTAATAATATGTAACTTTTAGGGAGATTGGATGTATATTTTAGGAGTTATAAGAATTGAATAAAAACTGTATCTTCCTGCCATTGTGTACAGTAATTCTATCACAGGCAGAGGGGAGGATTTTGCTGGAATGAATGTATTGTACGTTGTTGATTGGCTGTTCCACAAGACCATGTGGGTGGGAACTGTGTGTAAAAACGTGCATAAAAGAAGCCCTTTGGTGCTTAATAAACAGACCTGCTTGATACTTTCTTGAAGCCTTGGCTCATGCTTGGGGAATGGGATAACTACACTCTTAGGGATTGCTATATTCACACTATACTCCCCAGAGTAAGCTCTTTTAAGAGCTGTTCTGGTTCCTGCTACACTCTGGAGGAAGAGAGGTCTGCTCACTGGAAGCTGGCCTTGGGTCCAGGGTGGGTGAAGGACGGCGAGACCCTTGCGCGGCTGCATCGCTGGAAGTGGGGTCTGCAGTGCTGATGGTGTCAGTCGGAGTGCTTGGAGTCCTCGGCAAGCACTAGGAGCATTGATTGGCGGAGGTACTTGGTCGGAGTGCCAGCGTTCCGTCACAACCACACCACAGTGCGACATGCACTTCCCTACTCGTCTAGACAGCAATATTAATGACAAAGCTAGTCAAACTAGCCTGAACATTACTCCGAATTGTATAACCTACCCACTGACTTACACTACTATGCTACCGTTTCTAGTCTGACCTTACTGTTACGGTACCTCCAGTAATAAAGGCACAAACTGCCGTTTAGTGAATGCTCCCCGTTCGCAATAATGTAGGCTGGTAGCGTGTATAGTAAAACCATGCGAACCGCCAGCTAGGGAACACTCCAAAGTCCCGAACGGTACCTGTACGGCTATTTCCCTTCGCGAGCTCCAAATCCACGAACTGCCAATATTAGCCGAACGCTAATACCTCCCAAGCGGCAAAGAATTCCAATAAGCAGTCTCTAAGCACCGGTAATAAAATCCCCCCAATAACGAGACCAAGCTCCGCTTTGAGGGTAAAACACGAACTGATTTACTGTGGGCTACCTGCCCGGTATTTATGCAGGTCTCCCACTTGGTGGACACTCCCCTAGGGGACCAAATGGGAGACTGAAAGTACAGAGGGACATGGGGACATTTTGGACATACATCCCCACAATATTCCCAGCATGCAGTACAGTTCCCTCCCCTCTGCTCGGGGGATAATTGGGAAGTAACTCAATTATCTCCCCGGGCAGAGGCAATCGCCATTTTAAACACAAGTCACAAAACACATGAAAATCCATAACTCCATAACTGCCGAACATACTACATTCGTATCACGTATCCCCAGATAGCCTGGATCTGAGTGCACATTATTGGAGAATAGCGCTCAGATCCCATTCGCATAGTTCAATCGCCATGGAGTCAAAGTCTCTTTCGGTTCTTCTGTATGCGATTGACTCCATGGGACGGCTATCTGGGTTAAGTCCATTCGTGTGGTTGAATCTCCCGAACAGCTGGCATTCGTATACTTTTGTCGATTGAGAAGGGGAGGTCGACGGCTTCAGCGGTGTTCGGCTGAAAAAGTGTCCGTTTTCAGATCCATGAAATAATCGTCGAACACCGCTGGTCTTTCGCATGGGCAAAATGGCCGCCGCCTCGTGGTCGACATACGAACGACGACCACCCGGCATTCGGTTTTAATTGAGAAGTGTCTGTGGTTAACCGCAACGTTCTAATTGGGATCAATAGGTTAACCAGCAGCACACTTCTCTTCTGGGTGGCCGTCCGTTCGGTAGTTTCGTTCGACAAAACCGACATTCCCTTAAATAAAGCATACGAATGGGGAAATTCATGTAACCGGCAAAACAGGCGAACAAAGCAGTTATAATCCAGACAGATGGGTCTGTCACACTTACCCTATATAAAAAAAAAATGTGCATTTTCAACGTATGCCATGCTGAAAATATCTGTTTCCTGTTTGTATATGCTTATTACCGCTGTTGTGACATATAAAGCCTGTTTAACTCCTGCACAATCCAAATAAAGAATAAAAAATATATATATATTTTAAATCTACCACCTCCTTAGGCTTTTAAAAAAACAACAAAGTCTATATTTTTTTTTTTTTTTTTAATGTCTAAAAAGATAGACAATTCCTCTGTCGAAGTCCCTCCTGACTTCTTTTGTTTAATGGTTAATCCAATTTTTGGGTTCCTTCACATTGCCCAGTGATGGTCAGATTGCCAATAAAATATCCGCTAAGGGAAAATGTTTTGATGCCCTATACATCACTTATCCAATAAGGTTTGGGCCATTTCGTTACAGCTTTACTATTTACTAAGCAGTAATGCATTCTGTTACTTCCAATTGTGTGGGTAGAAAACTGATGCTGCAATTTGTAAATGTTGAGTAATAAGAAAACTTTTTTTTTTTTTATACTTACAGTAATTGTCTTTTACTGGCTTTTACTGGCTATTAATTATTGCAGCATCACTTATGGGTAGCTCTGCCATCAGATCAGAATAGGACAGGAAATAGAATTCAAGTTAAGAGACTTTATGCATAAAAGCTCCCTCCTCCTTCCATATTGAAGTCTGTTAAAAAGCAAAATAAATATTGGATGGAAAACCAAATGCTGTGTTGATCAAGAACCAGAAAAATAAAATCAGTGTGTTAAAGTAGATTAAGCGGCTGCTTCACCTTTTCAGGAACCGGATAGTAAAACAAACAATCTATCAGATTTTCTGAAATCCTTGGTGATAAAAATTGGACAAGACAATATCTAACATCTAGCTCATGCAGCTTAAGTTCATCCGAAGATTTGAAAAAAATGAAGGGAGAACTACTTCTTAAAGGAGGTGAAAATTGGATACACCCTTGGGTAGGACATCCTGGATGTGATGATCTTGACAGGAGAAAGCTTGTATTTCAGAGATACATGTAGAAATTGCAACCAGAAACAATATTTTGTATGTCAGAAATGGAGCAGTAATGGAGCAAAAGAAGTCCATGCATCCTGAACCAAGGGAAGATCCCGTGGGGGTGAGGAATTTCTGGTAATTCTCATTTCTGGATCTGGAAATTTGCCCAAGATTTGAATGTCTCTCAAACTCCGTAGTAAGAACAGGATGTAGAAGATTTTCTAGCTTTTTTTTAGGAAGATGTCTACTAAGTCTCTAATAAACCTAGGTTGAATAGCATTGATCGTTCAAGAGCCATTCCCCCAGTTTGTATTGTGAGGGATTTGGATGAACTGCTAGACTTTGAACTAAATCTGTTCTGTGTGGTAACCTCCAAGCTGGAGCAAGAGCCATTGTGTAGGTGGGGGTCAGATAGGGATTATGGCAATTACTTCCTTCTTTTCTATATTTTCTTCAGCAACCAAGGCATCAAAGGTAGGGGAGGGGACACATTCCTCAAATTTAAATCCCACTGTTTGAGATAATGCATCTTGACCTGCAGATTGAGGGGCTGGAGTTTTTTTTTTTTTTTTGTCAATCTTTATTTTATCGTGCAAATAGTGAACAAATCAAGTTTGCCACGACAGCAGAACAAACCAAATCAGTAACATACATATTATGACAACGTCTTGACATTTAGCTTTATTGCACATTTTTTTTTTTTTTTTGTAAGAGTAGAGTATAACATACTAGTCAGGTATGCCTAGGATGATTGAGCACATACCAGTTGGCTAACTTGTTAGAAGGTCTAGGCAAATGAAATAAAATGATAAAAAAAGAAAACTTGAAGCTCATTTAAGCATACAAGAATACAGGTGTAGATATCAGGCTTGGCAATGATAGTGTCTGAACGTTGAATGCTATACTTGGTGATGAGTAATTTATGAAGATTGCTTAATAGCATGCTAGGTCAGATTGCTGAGATTAAAGACCTCTGGGACCTAAGATAGCACTATGTCTCTGCTCTATTTAAGATTAAAATTAAGCTAAATTAAATGAGCCTAAACTGCACAACATAAATTTACATTCACAATGGCAGCTGCCAACTTAATCAAGAGCTTGATCTCGATGATGAGTGCCTTCTCCTGTTCATTCAATCCCCACAGGGAGCAAAACAGACGTGCGACTAGGTAAGTCCATGTAGAATACTGCAGCACCTTTCCTGAGTAGGGCACCCCTCCAGCCCAGACTTAGATGAGAGCAAGCATTAATAGGCCACAGATTTGAGTGCTCGGGGAGCTCAAGTCTTTACCCCGGTGGGGGGTTACGGAGGAATCAGGTGGTGGTACTTGGCGCTATCGGCGTTTGATTCTCTGTCGGGGTGAGTAATGCAGGGGGGCTAAGCCTTGTGTAGCTCTCAGCCCAGGGGGGTGATTAGTAGATTGCGTGGGTGCTTGCTGAGTCGCGATGCCCTAAGGGGGCCTTCTTGTCCCCGGCGCTGTGTTCCTCATTTCCTCCTTTTTTGCCATGCAATCAAGGCAGCCTGTTCACGTTGCCAAAGTTTTGTCTAAAAGCTCTGAAAAATTATGTCTAACCGCTTCAGGATGCTTGGTCGGGTTCAGGCTGTCAGGATACAACTGAGATCCAACACGCAGAATGTAGATACAAGGTAACGTATACCGGACCTTAGAATGGCCGGACTAACGTATAAGCACAAGGGTAGTCAAAGTCAAGCAGAGGTCAAGGAGTACAGAAATCAGGACAAGTGAGTAAGCCAAAGCTGGGTCAAGGAGTATAGTAAACAGAATAGTCACAAACAAAGCCAAGGGAAAAAGCTAGAATATGAATCCCTGAATACAGAATAGCACTATTGGGACCAAAAATGAACCACAACAGGGCAAGGAACCTAACTCCTGAAATCCCTCTTATACTGTGGCTGTAGCTTTTTAGGACGATCGCCACGCCCCCAAAACATCATTCGGATGTTTTGGCGGTCCGTGTCGTCATTTGCGTCATGACGTCGATGCCCTTTTTCGAGTCATAAAAAGGGGCGGAGCTATGGTGGCCGGCGCAAAAATAGCTGGAGCAGGAAGGGGAGAGCTGAAGAGGACTTGCAGCAACATGTGAAAGGTGTGTAACCTGGGGAACAAGCCTGGTTAACAGAGAAGGCATCCTGACACAGGCTCTGTGGATCGCATAGATGGGCCTCCGCCATTCTGTGCAACCAGGGTTCGGGAAGTGCAGTCAATGCCACTTGTAGAGGTCCAGTGGGGACCAGGATGTTCCCTGCTGGCCCGGGGGGGTGGTAGGAGTGTGGCAGTCCTTTATAGTAGACTTTGGTGCGGGGAGGTCAGCCGCCCCTCGCCCGCCCAGTCTCCAGTAGGCTGCAGAGGTATATCCCAGAGTCCCAGTGCGTTAAACTCTCGAGTGATGTCTCTGCTATCTTCTCCAGGTATCCCCGACTGATGTGATGCACCACAATGCTTGTCTAAGGATCAACACTCCTAAATCAGCCAAATTGAGAGGAGCTTGTGCAACACACGTCTGTACCGCTCAGAGGCCAGGCTCTGCCCCTGGGGCTGGAGTTTCTATGACTTGTCATCAGGTTGATCCAGGGTATGCCTGAAAATATTAGTTCACCCAGTGGACCCACGTTGATGAGTGTAATACCGAATGCCCACTGTATTGGCAACAACAGGCAGATGTGAGAGCCCAGAGATTAACCATGAAAGCAGTAAGGCAATGAATTAAAATAAGTAAAAACAAACTAAAATGAATTGCTTCATAGTTGAGGCATAGATATGTGTGACAGAACATCTCTAGCAGACCCTGTTCCGCAGACACCATCAAAGGGCATGGTATAGTCCTGCTGCAATCTAGCAAATTCTACAGCCCCATCTTGAACAACTGTTTCAGTCAGGTAGTAAAACGATCGGAATCAGGCAGAGGCAACAACCGCTCTTGTAGTGTACTTGCTTTAAGGACAAACATTGGCTAAGATACCCTCAAGAATATGGGTTATTACTGCCTAGGTCGTCACTTCCCAGTGTGTATAGAATCACTCCAGAGTGATTATGCTTTCCTACAACAGGTACTGCTGTCTGTCCCAAACACTAGTTGAGACTTCGTGAAGGGTAAATAACTGTTTTTATTGAGCACATAGCACATATAAAGCACAGAGATTTCTACCCAGACCCCCTGCATGGGGTCTCCATTCATAGCAATACAAGATCACCCAGGCACCTCTGTGTCTGGGAGATAATTGAGTTACTCCTCTGTTTTAATTATCTCCCCCACCCCTTTGTATAATATGCCACAGCTTCCAGGCTTCCAATAGTTAAAAGATCAGCTTTTGTGATCTTAAAAGTTGAAAGTTTGCAGGAACTGCTCCTTCATGCTACCATTCAGGTTGGCGGTCCAGCCCTGCTCCAAATTCCTTGAGAAGTTGACTGCTTAGGGTACCCCCTTGGTGATTGGCATATGCAGCTACAACTCTGTTGTCTGTATATATAAAAACACCTCTGTCTGCTAGATTGTGAAAATGATTTTTTAGGGCTTTGGAAATGGCTCTAGTTTGAGTGTAATCTCTACACTCATGGAGACAATGTTCTTTGAGACCAAATCATACACAGGCTCCATAACCTTGAAGACTGGCATCTGTACTACTTACATCCCATAACATTTCACGTTGAGGTCTACTATTTCAAGTAAAAATTGACTTGAAGAGGAATCTGATTCAATTGATCCCAATTGTTTTCTCTACTGTGAATTGGGTCAAAAATGTCATTGTATGGGGTGATTGTTCCACTGAGCTCATTTCTAGACCTATCATGGATGTAAGAGATCTCAGGAGATTCATATATTTACTTGCAGTAGGTAAGGGCTCCTTGAGAATTTTCCATATCTTCCATTGAATTAAGGAAATCCTTTCTGGAGAAATATTTTCTGAAGAATTGATGGTGTCTGTTGCCTCTCCCAGAAATATGGACTGATGAAATAAAGTTAGAGAACCTTTCTCTATATTTTGTAGCCTAACCTGATCTTGAAGACATGTCAGGCCTATGTTTTATACTCCTCTTGATCTTGAAGACATATTAGACCTAGTTTTCTATGATATTATGTCAACTGAAGTAAGGAAGCTATGATGAGGATGTCATCCATTCAATGAAATATTCTTATTCTTGAAGGAAGGTAATCAGGTGACTAGAATATTTGAGAAGTTTCTGGTGGCTAGGCTCAGAATGAAGGCGAGTCCCTTGAATTGAAAATGATTCATGAAGAATCAGAGAAATTTGTAATGGAGAACATGTATTGGGATCCCGTTGTAGGCATCTTTGAGATCTATTGAGGTAATCCAGTCCCCATATTTTATTGAATTAATTATTGTGGAAATATATTCCATCTTGAAGGAAAGGATTTTTTCAGTTCTTGGTTTATGTCTTTTAAATATATTAACCCCAATTTCCTTTTGGTTTTGGTGAAAGAAAAACAGTTAGATATAAATATAATATATAAATGTCCAAAAGAGGTTCTTATTTTATGAATCCTAACAAATACTTCTCAGCATGACTTTTGGTCCAGGAAGTTGAGGTCTTCCTTCTCCTGGCTGGACCAGCAGACCTTCAGAAATTTTTAGATTATGTGCTTTTTGTATGACTTCATCTAAGACTTTACTAAAAAGCAAATCCCCTTGAAAAGGAAGAGCACATAAGGATGCTTTAGACGTTATAGCGGTAAATAGGGTTACTAGCGGTTACAAATCCATTCCCCAAGAGAGAGGGAATAAGGATAAGGCCATACTTGTGGAAAACATTTTGGTGATATCCATAGAAGATTCAGAGCAGAAATCAGCAGCTAGTCTGAAATTCTTAAGGTCCTCGTTCAGATTTCCCCTTCTTATTCTTATTGAAGATATCCTCTTCCATATTATCAAACCATATTTTTAACACACTAAAGTAGTTTTAGGCTATAGAGGGGTGAAAAGTCGAGCCCAAATATAAGTAGGCCTTTATTAGATCTGCGTCTAATCTTTTTCCATTGGATCTCGAAGACTAGCCATGGAATCTTAAGGAAGGGTTGAAAGTTTTGTCGTTTTAATGGCTGCCGTGTAAATTTTGGGAACACAATTGTGAGTGGAAAAGAATAGAAGAGAAAAGATAAATTCTTGTGGCTTTGTGTTTAAGTGTAGCTTTCTTTTCAGACAGGTAAACCGGATATGTTGCTCAAGAGTATCTCTTATTGGAGATTTAAGTTTGTCTACTGATATAGAATCTTAGATCTTAGGGTAATTGTTTGAGTCGTCTTATTCTAAAAATTCTGCACCATAATCTGCATTTGCATCCGAGTCAGTAGAATAATTTTCTACTCTTGAACCTTTGGAAGAGGACACTTCTTGATATGGCTCCACTACACAAACACACACTCTGCATTCACTATACACACTGCATCTAATACAGAAACACACACTTCTGCATTCACTATACTCTCCCTACATCCACTATACAAACACACACTATCCATTACACACACACTCTACATATATCACACAAACGTACAATCTGAATCCACTATACACAGTGCATCTACTCATCAGGATTCCTCCATATTGTCTCAGAACTCCTCCATGTTGAATTCATCCCGATCGGCAATACCCATATGACTTCCGGGTTTCGCAGATCAAATTCAAAAGGAAGCCGTTACTGCATCTAAAGGGTTCAATCAATCTTTGTGGTTTGATGTGCTCTTGTTACTTGCTATATTGTTGGCGCTTTGCTACAAAACTCTACTAACCTGATTTCCTGTGTACCGAACCTCTGGCTTTGATCCTGGCTTCACTCTACTCCACTCTCACCCTCAAGGAACAAACTTAACTTCGGATTCCTGCTTCTCTTCACTTACTTCAGGAAACTATAATTCATTCAACTCCCATTATTTATGAAGGAAAGATCAGTTCTCCAGTGATTGCAATTATTAATTGGTTCTTACCTTAAGTTATCTGAGAAGGATAAGGAATACTAAAGGTCTGCCCTCTGGCATTCTCCTTGCTATCTCGTTTGAAAGTAATTTGCCATATTACTCAAATGTTTATTATTATTTGAGTCAAATGACTACAACCACTTTGCATACCAGGACATATTTTGTTATCAAGTTTATTTCTTTAAGTTAAGACTGTTACTTTGTACAACAGGAATCACCTGCTCTGTCAACTTTGTTGATGTTTAATGGACTATACTGCTTGTTGCTAATTAAACATTATTTTAATTTGCAACCAATTACTATTTTTCCTGTGAAGTTATACTTAATCAAGATTCCCATTCTTCATGCATTATTATTTAAAAAAAATATTGATGCAGAAGACTGCCAAGGTTAAAGGTTCTTTAGTTAAATAAATATATTTTCTTAAAGTGACCGTATCCAATTTGTTTTTTCACCTGCGGTTGAGTTTCAAATTATTTCCTCACAAGAGTATTACACTATTTTACACAGTGGTGCATAATGTGGGCGGACAAGACACTGGGGCCCAGACCTTGAGCTCAGTCAGGGCCCCCAATAGATTGACTTTACATCACAAGAGGGCTTCTTAAACTCAGGTCATAAAGTAAGACAACTATAAAAAGGGGGCAAACAGACAGGAGCTTAAGTTGAAAAATCTGCCCTATGCCAATCCTCAACAATCACACTGTTATGCTCCCTTGTTGTAGTTCAATAATATATTGACCTTAACCAATGTAGTTCTGTCCCAACAGGCTGTTTAATAGGTCTTCAGGCAATAAGAGGCTGAACTTGGTCTGGGAGGAGCACATGGGAAGATGGCCACAAAAAAAAAGTCTGTAGGAAAAAAAAAGTCTGAGGACAGAAAAAATGTTGCTTTATGGAAACTGTATGCAGTCTCTTAATTTTAATTATATTTCCTGTCCTGTTTGGTTCTAGGGGCGATACTACCTATAATTCATGCTGCTGTGATTGACCAGTAAAGTGTATTTAACAATTAGCTAGTAGTGAACATGACTATCTTGGAGCAAGGCATCCGGTGCACCCACATTAGCTTGCATCTGAACAAGAAATATCACTGAATATTAGTGTTGCATTTAAAAGAACTGTTAAGAAAGCAGATTCATGAAGCATTATCTATAGATCCAGAAAGAGG
The DNA here is from genome assembly GCA_933207985.1 of Pelobates cultripes. NCBI lineage: Eukaryota > Metazoa > Chordata > Amphibia > Anura > Pelobatidae > Pelobates > Pelobates cultripes. The sequence continues at coordinate 262,139,347 of OW240913.1, forward strand.
AGAAAAATGAGTGGAGCAAACAGACATATTAACTTGCACAAGTAGTTCAAGCCATGTGTCCTAAATAATGAATCCTTTGTAAATGCACATATCCACCAAGAGCCTGGTACCACGTTTGGTACGCATACCAACCTTAGGGCCTCCCAGAAGGCAGCCACCTATGCGCTAAAACAGAGTAGGCATCTGTTAAGACCGTGAAGGAGCTGCAATCTCTGTGCTCTTCCAGCACTGCTCCCTCGTGAACCCTGCGTTGATGTTTGGAGCCGGGTTATGATATTACTCTAGCCCTTTACATCACTAAACAACGCAAGAGGGAGCAGAACAAAAAGGCCATGAAGAAGACAGTACCATGTTAGACGCCAGGGACAGGATCCACTCAGGCTGTCCTAATAAAAAATTGTGAATGTGTGTGAGAGAATATGTATGTGTCTGTCAATGAGAGTGTCTGATGGTATGTGTCATATCATTGAGAATGTGTTTCAGTGTCCTCTGTGTGTGTCAGTGCCATCTGTAAGTAACTGTGTTTTCATTTTGTAACTTTTAATATTTTAAAATAATAGTTTATACACTCCAACACATTGTCATATTAATTTAAAAAAATATTTGTTCCTACCTTTTAATCAGGCTAGTTCTCAAGTATGGGATTAACTTAAATATTAGTGTTACATGTTTCATTTGGAATTTATGTCAACAGAAAATACCTTCTCGTGGCAGAGTTACTTAGATTTTCAAACTTTTTTTTTTTTAGACCTACAGTATAAGGTCCGTAAAAGGTTGAGAAACATTGACCTAGAGAACCCTATGCAGAAATTTGCCAATAATAATCAATTCTCAGGATTAAAACAAGGTCTTTGGGGAAGCAGGTCCCACTTAATATAACTGCTATATTTATGTTACTTTGTTATTTTATATTTAATAAATTCCTGTTTGAACTTATTCAATCTGGTTCCTGGGTTCCTGCTAAAAATACTTCTAACCAGTGAACATCAAGGAGGAGTGACCAGATCCTGTATATCCCAATAGTGGATTAAACATCTTTAAAGTCCAGAGCCTATCTTGTCTGGAGTGCACCTTTTTCTTTTCACAACATTGTATATAGATTCCAGTACACACTATGTTGTTTTTTGTATATATTGTATACAGGGTCCACAGTCAATATTATTACTGAAAATAGGACCTATATATCAGAACTTAAAGGTCAAATATATCACTGGGTTTTGCGCTATCACCTTTTTCTCGTTCACTTTTTTTCCCCACTAAATATGTATTTATATATTTATTTTATTTATTTTTGCTCTCTCAATTGGCCTTTATGATAAATTGGAGCTTTGTAATGAAGAAAGGTGTTAAACGATTGTGTTGGATATAGTTTTGACATAAAATAATCACAACTGGTTTGTACAGGTTATGTCATGTACCATACTTTAGAATTTAAGGAAATACGTTTTTCACGACAAATTTGAGTAAAACAAATTATTAATTTTTTTATTTTTTTTTCTAATACTTTGTGTATGAATGCATTCTTGATATTCGTTTGTATTTGTTATAGTTACTGGAAATTCTACTAATTTGTATGTTTAATTTATTTTTGTTAAATCGGAGTACAAACAATCTTAAGAACGCATGATGATGCCTCTATTTATTTAAACAGTAAGATTTATACAAAGATTAAATACTTATGAGTGATTTTCTTTTATCTGTATTATTCTTTTCTACTTAATGCTGTACTGAAGTTAATCCTCTTAATAATGCCAAAATGAAATACAGAGGCAAGCATCCATGTTTTATGGGTAATCTCCCCTGGTTGACTATTATTGGATTGTTTTATGGTTCCTTTAATCAGAAAGAAGTCATCCGTCCTACAATATTGTAATGCTGTTTAAAAGCATTATGGGTTGTGTTCTCAATGTAAATGTCCAGCACCCAAACCTTTATGATGTGTGCCTGCTCTCTTCCATACAGATCATTCGCTAATGATGGCATATTCCCCTAACCAAAATATACTGACAGAAAACTGGACTCTGCCATCGTTTCCTTCACAACTTTTGGCAGCCTTGCTTTCTAAGAGTTAAGCTACGGCATTGCTACATCACTGTTTAGTTGTCAATTACAGGGTGATGAGCAATGGGGAAAATGGCATTATATGAGCTATTTACATTTGGGAGGGGGAGCAGGGGATTCCTGGTACCATACCCACCGCAGCATGCTCTAGTAGGTATGGTTCTTGGGAATGTTTTCTCACGCTATTTTTAAAGAATGTGATAAGGCTTTTTTTTTAGATTTAAAAATATTTCTATCCATGTATACTTTGTGTCATTGTAAACAAAATTGTGTTAGGACACATATGCTAAGCAAATATCATTTATTTATTTTTTATGGGACTCTTTTGAGTTTCTACCCTCAGGATCAAATACAGATAATGGAGAACACTCCATTTACTGCTACACAGTACATATACACTTTGAAATGACCTCCAGAAACGAAACTACTGAAAACATGTTATGACTAGGCCTGTAATGTCTGTGTTTATGCCAGATAACCTTAAAAAGTAGTGAGTCACTCCTTGAGGTTGCTTACCAAACGAGTGCAAAACAAATCATAAACAGATTAACAAAACCAGTGCAATACACATCAAAATACAATTCTAAATAAAAATCACAGTGCAAACAAAATCAGTGCAATACAAATAAATAAAAAGTATAAATTATAAAGGGAAGCGGCATCCAAATTTCCATTACAAAAACATTATAAAGAAGGGCAGCAAAATTATCAGTAAATTGAATTAAAACCCCAAGTACACACCTCAACTATTACAGTGCAATTTAAGCCTGTTCAAAAACTGTTGCATTTTAACTTAATAAGGAATTGCATAGAATTAAGAAAGGAATTGTAAAATATTTGCAGTAGTTCTACTGAAAAGTTCTCAAGTTGGAACATCCTGTAAATTCAAATATTTTGGCATTGATTTCTCAGTTCTCTAAAAGTGCAACTCCTACCCCCCACACACCACAGCACCCCTACCGCCCACACAGCACAGCACCCCTACCACACATACAGCACCCCTACCCTCCACACAGCACCCCTACCACCACACAGCACCCCTACCCCCACAGCATCCCTTCCCCCACACACATCACCCTACCCGCCCACACACAGCACCCCTACCACCCACACAGCACCCCTTCCCCCATACACATCACCCTACCTGCCCACACACAGCACCCCTACCCCCACACACAGCACCCCCACACACCCACACACACAGCACCCCTACCCCCCCACACATCACCCTACCCGCCCTCACAGCACAGCACCGCTACCCCCCACACACATCACCCTACCCGCCCTGCTTCCTAAAGCCCTCCCCCTGTCCTCCCTATACGGAAGCAGAGTAGGCACCTGCCATTTCGGGCAGGCACGTACCTGCTCTGCAGACAGCCAGAGGCCCCCTCTCATGGCGACCTATGGCTGCGTGCCCACAGAGAGGGCCCGGCGTGCCACCTGTGGCACGTGTGCCATAGGTTCGCCATCACTGATCTAAGTTCTGTGAATGATTTACTAATGGTAATGTACTTAACAGCAAGATTCTCATTCAGGTGTTCAATGAAAATAGTTGCTGAGATGTTTCTTGAGAATTTAGCTAAACAAGCATTCTCAATCAAGTTCCACATGTGCATAATGACAGATATTCTAATAAATGTAAAAGCTGCCATGACGGCCCAAATTTGCTTAAGTTAAAATTTCATTTCCAGTCTTGGCATTGAACAGGTCTTCCCAAATTTCAATCCTGTTGTAGGACTGCGAGAAAAAGGTTACCTAGAAGCAGCGGCAGAACTACCACCAGGGCAGCCGGGGCGGCTCCACTGGGGCCCATGGGCCCACACACTGGTGGGGAGGAGCATTGGTTTGGAGGCCCCAGTGTGTGGGCCCATGGGCCCCGGTGGAGCTTCACCGGCTGCCCTGGTGGTAGTTCTGCCGCTGCTTTAGGCAACCTTTTTCTCTGAGTCCTTGATCTAAAGGGCCCATCCAGGTGCCCCAGGCCTTTAAGAGAGCAACTGGGCCCCTTTCACATCAGCAACTTGGAAGGAAGGTGGTGCCAGTCACTTCCTCCCAGCTGCATAGAGAGCCTGCACGGGAGGCAGCACTGTCAGCAGTGAAGAGCGAAGCAAATAGAGAACTGCTTCAGACCCCACACTCGCATTAGACTCCGTCAGCAGCAGGACACACAAGTTATGTTAACAGGAGAGTTAACATCTAGCAAATATAAAAATTTGGACATATATGCTCACAGAGACAGGAGGCGTATTTGTAATATTGTTAAGCAAGCAAAGCAGGAAGGGGAATCAAATGTACTTGACCATCTTAGGACAAATTATTTGGCTTGTAATGAGGTTGTAATGAGGTTTCTGAGGTAAAGGCTGGGTTTTGTGTTATTGCCAATGGTATACGGCAGGTTGTTTCTACACTGTCATTATCTGAAGTTCTGTCTGTGCATAACATTATTAGGGACTTTAACTTGTTGCTTGGTGAATGGTGTCTGGAGCAAGGATTTGGCTTTGTTTCTCATGGTAGCTCTATTTGGAATAGAAATGAACTGTACAAAAAAAGATGGTTTGCATCTTTCTCAAAAAGGAACAAATGTTCTCAGCGAGCAGTTCAGAGGTTTTGCTATGAAGTATTTTTAAACTAGGAGGGGGGGGGAGGGGGGAACAAAAGGGTGATAAAACATAAATCCAATTGCCCCCCAAAACAAAAACAGATAACTGTAACGAGTGTGTTAAAAAATGATAAGCTTAGATTCATGTCTACAAATGCTCGCAGTTTAGGGAATAAGATCCATGAACTTGTGGCAATAGTGGCAACTGAGAATGTAGGTTTAGTGGCTGTTACTGAGACATGGTATAATGAGAAAAATGACTGGGGTATAGCAATACCAGGGTACTCTTTATAAAGAAAAGACAGAGAAGGCAAGAAAGTGGGAGGGGTGGTCCTGTATGTGAAGGATAAAAATCTAGTCTAATAAAAGTTAGTGAGTCGAACATAGAGTCCGTTTGGGTTATGTTACAATTTGGTAATCACACAGTAACTCGTGTAAGTGGATTTACAGGCCCCTGGACAAATAGAAGAGTTAGATAATCTACTAGTTGAGGAAATAACTTCCCCCTTCATTTTCATTTTAGCTATCATCATGGGTGACTTTAATCTTCTTGATGTTAACTGGAAATCCAAAATAGCTGCTTGTGCCAGGAGCACACATATTCTAAACTCCTTACTGGGATTGTCTCTAAAACAACTCGTTGAGGAACCAACTCGTAAGGAGGCCATATTAGATTTAGTGTTTACAAATGGAGATTTAGTAACATATATTACTGTAGGTGAAAGTTTAGGATCCAGTGATCATCAGTCCATGTGGTTTAATATAAGAACAGTGACTGAGTCACACCACACAAAAACAAAAGTTTTAGACTTTAGAAAAACAGACTTTTCTAAAATTAGAATATACGTAAAGGAGTCCTTGTCAGACTGGAGCAGTTTAAATGGAGTCCAGGAGAAATGGGATGATTTAAAAGTTGCACTGCTGAAGGCAACAGAAAATTGCATTAGACTTGTCAGTAAAAGAAAAAAATTTAAGAAACCACTGTGATACTCCGCAGATGTTGCCAAAATAGCAAAAAACAAAAAGTTAGCATTTATTAATTATAAAAAAAAAACAGAGTGAGGAAGACAGACAGATCTATAAGATTAGGCAGAAAAGACGAAGCAAGTTATAAGAGCCTCCAAAGCACACACAGAAGAGAAAATCGCACAGTCAGTAAAAAAGGGAGATAAAACATTTTTCAGATACATAAATGAAAAAAGGAAAGTAAAACAAGGATTAGGAAGGAATGTATGTAGAAGAGGATAAAGGTCTAGCTGATTGCCTCAATTAATATTTTTGTTCAGTATTTACAGATGAAAATGAAGGAAAGGGGCCTCAATTAGGAAAAGGGATAAATGAGTAGGCATGTGCATGGGAAAATGGTTCGGTTCGGTTCGACATTCCGAAATTCGTGACTTCGGAACTTCAGCAACTTCTGCACTTCGACACTTCGGAAATTCGGTAATTTCGGAACTTCGGGACCTCGGGAATTCGGGACCTTGGCAATTTGACACTTTGCAACTTCGGGACTTCGGGACTTCGGAATTTCGGAACATTTCTTGCAGCCGCTTGGTAGATAACTCCCTAATTCCCACGGTATTAGGGACTTATCTACAAAAAGGCTGAAAAACCTAAATTGGTCTTTCAGCCAAATTTACTAATACTAAGTAAAAATTGGCTGCTCACTGTTAAAAAAAAAAAAAAAAAAAAATTAAAAAAATGGGTCCCCCCTCCCAAGCCCCAGGGGGGGCCTATTGTCCTCCCCCCGGCCCCCACCCCTGAACGGTGAGTGGGGGCCCTAAATTAGAATGAGGGGGGGCTAATGTCCTCCCCCCGGCCCCCACCCCTGAGTGGTGGGTGGGGGCCCTAAAAACTAATTGGGGGACCTAATGTCCTCCCACTGGCCCCACCCCTGAGCGGTGGGTGGGGACACTAAATACTAATTGGGGGGGGACCTAATGTCCTCCCCCCTGGCCCCCACCCCTGAGCGGTGGGTGGGGGCCCTAAATTAGAATGAGAGGGGAGGACCTAATGTCCTCCCCCCTGGCCCTCACCCCTGAGCAGTGGGTGGGGGCCCTAAAATACTAATTAGGGGGGGACCTAATGTCCTCCCTCCTGGCCCCCACCCCTGAGCGGTGGGTGGGGGCCCTAAATATAAAATAACCTCCCAACCCCCGGGTGATAGGGGTCCCCAAACCCCTAGTCACCCCCCTCCCCCCAAAATTAACCCCCACCTACTCCCATCACCCTAAAAATAATGAGGGGGGACCATTTAACTAAGTACCTGAAAAAAACAAACTTACCATTTTATGTTTTCTTTCTTCTAAAATCTTCTTTTTTCAGCCCCCAAAAAGGCCAAATAAAAAGTCATAATAACCGACGCACTAAAAAAAAAATCCATCTTCACCCGGCGTGGGCTCTGCTCAGACTGAGCTCTGCAGGGTGGGGAAAGGCGCCTTGCCCCGCACTGCAATTAGGCTCAGAGCACTCTGGTGGGTTTAAGCCATCCAATCAGAGTGCTCTGACAGGTAAATGAAGAGACTGACAGGTAAGTCTCTACATTTACCTGTCACAGCACTCTGGTTGGTTTGAAATCCACCAATCAGAGTGCTCTGTGTCATTTTACACAGCGTGTTTTGCAGTTCACATATGCTGTACACAAACTGTTCAATAATTTAACTGCTGGAACGTTTGTATACAAAGTATCAAGCTGCGGTCTGCCACAATGGGAAATAGATACTTTGTTCCCGATGTCAACTTTTACAGCTAGATAGCTACATCGATCAGCACACGTGAGAATACATCTAGCCACGACAGCTGGCAAAAGTATAATAACCTGCAATGTCCTAAAAGATCAAAAAATAGGAACAAAGCATGTCATTCTCCAATAGTAAAAATCACTAATGTTGTCAAAAGGCTGAAGTGGTAGAGTTAAATCGGCATCCCAAAAACTGTGGTATAATCTGATCTTCAACCCACAGTTTGGGAACGCTGAGCTCCCCTGACGAGCGTGTTTCGCCCACGACTCATCAGAGTTTTGCAAATACCACTGGATGAAGGTCTCTGAAAACTTTTGAACAGAACCTCATCATTGTCATTATTTTGTTCGGGATTTCAATAATTTTTCTTGTACCTTTTATAATCTTTTATCCGACTGGAACTCTAGATAGCTCCAGGTCTTATTGGGAATTGAACAGTATTAATATTTCTTGTAGTGGACAAATATATATTTGTATATGTATTTGTATTTTCTTAGATAACTCTACAACACATGGGCAACCTAGACCCAGTAGTATTGCTATCTCTTTTTTCTTGTCCACTCTAAAATAACATATCTATCATTAGAGAACCACCTTTTAATACTAAGTCATGTTTCATTTGGCTGAAAGACTGATTGAGGTCTTTCAGCCTTTTAGTAGATAGCTCCCTAAAACCGTGGGAATTAGGGAGTTATCTACTTATTCATTCCTGTCATTACATTGACTGGCTAAGTAACTTACATTTTATATGAATGTATGTTACTTGATTGTTGTAAGTGTTGCAAACGCTTACAGCTGAATCCTGGCTACGTTTGTATACTTTTTATTTAAAATTGTATACAGTGTAACATTCTTCTTCTTCCACTGGGTAAGTATATTAGTACTTAGGCAATACTGTGCTTCGGAACTTCGGCAATTCGGAACATCGGCATCTTCGGATCTTCGGCACTGCGGCACATCAACACTTCTGAAATTCTGTAATTTTGGAACTTCGGGACCTCAGTAATTCAGCACTTTGGCACTTCATCTATTCGGCCATTCAGAAGTACCCGAATGTCCGAATTGCCCGAAATTCGTCAGAATTCATATTCGGCCCGAAGCGAATTGCACATGTCTATAAATGAGTCATTTGTTACATGTGAGTTTACAGAGGAAGAGGTTCTATTTCAACTGTCAAAAGTAAAGACAAATAAGTCGATGGGGCCTGATGCGATACACCCAAAGTTATTAAAAGAACTTAGTGGTGTACTAGTAAAACCATTAACGGATTTATTTGACCATTCATTGTTAACAGGAGTAGTCCCAGAAGATTGGAAATTAGCGAATGTTGTACCCATTCACAAGAAAGATAGTAAGGAGGAGTCGGACAACAATAGGCCAGTAAGCCTTACTTCAGTAGTGGGGAAAGTGATGGAAACCATGTTAAAGGATAGGATTGTTGAACATCTAAAATCACATGGATTTCAACATCAGAGACAACATAGGCTTACTTCAGGGAGACCATGCCAAACTAATCTAATTGATTTTTTTGATTGGGTAACTAAAATAATAGATCAGGGTGGTGCAGTAGACATTGCTTATCTAGATTTCAGTAAGGCGTTTGACACTGTTCCACATAGAAGGCTCATCAATAAACTGCAATGTTTAAGTTTGGATTCCAGTATTGTTGAATGGGTTAGGCAGTGGCTAAATGACAGGCAATAGAGGGTTCTAGTCAATGAAGTATATTCAAAGCAAGTTCTAGTTACCAGTGGGGTACCTTAGGGTTCTGTACTTGGACCCATTCTCTTTAATATTTTATTAGTGATATTGCAGAAGGTCTTGATGGTAAGGTACGTCTTTTTGCTGATACTAAAATTTGCAAGAGGGTTGATGTTCCAGGAGGGACAAGTCAAATGGCAAATGATTTAGAAAAATTAGAAAAATGGTCAGAGCTGTGGCAACTGACATTTAATGTGGATAAGTGCAAGATAATACACCCTGGATGTAAAAACCCAAGGGCAGAGTATAGGATATTTGATACCCTACTAACCTCAACATCTGAGGAAAGGGATTTAGGAGTAATTATTTCCCATGACTTAAAGGTAGGCAGACAATGTAATAGAGCAGCAGGAAATGCTAGCAGAATGGTTGTATAGGGAGAGAGGCATTAGCAGTAGAAAGAGGGAAGTGCTCATGCCATTGTACAGAACACTGGTGAAATCTCACTTGGAGTATTGTATGCAGTACTGGACTCCGTATCTTAAGAAGGATATTGATACTTTAGAGAGAATTCAGAGAAGGGCTACTAAAGTGGTTCATGGATTGCAGGATAAAACTTACCAGGATAGGTTAAAGGAACTTAACATGTATAGCTTGGAGGAAAGACGAGACGGGGGGATATGATAGAAACATTTAAATACATAAAGGGAATCAACACAGTAAAGGAGGAGACTATATTCAAAAGAAGGAGAACTACCACAACAAGAAGGCATAGTCTTAAATTAGAGGGGCAAAGGTGTAAAAATAATATCAGGAAGGATTACTTTACGAGGGAGTTTAAGCATGCATGGGATAGGCATAAGGCTATCCTAGACTTAAGATAAGGCCAGGGAATAATTAAAAGTATTTTGAAATATTGGGCAGACTAGATGGGCCGAATGGTTCTTATCTGCCGTCACATACTATGTTTCTATGGTCCAGAGGTGGAGATAAAGCATATTTATAGAAACAATAGGTGACCACCCCCTGTGTTCCAGACCAACAGCAATTTAAATATAAACTTTTGAATGTATCTCCTCTTCAGTGCTTGCCACAAAAATAATAATTGCATCTATGAATTTATTACCATTTCCATTCCATAGATATGTCACACTTCTTACTAGTGACCTAATATAGTGAACTTCTTAATTCCTTCCCCATACTTACATTCTAATCAAATGATTTGTTTCCCTGTTCTATAAATGCACACAATGAGGTACAATTATTAATCTGTGAGTTATTATTCATGTTTGTTTTTGGATATGACACTGGGACAAGCCTCTCTTGAATGCCAATGGTCATTAACATATCAAAGGAATCCACTATCTACGAACAGTCACAGGCCATATGGTCAAAGTCAGTTAGCTTACATTAAACCTAGACTTACAGGCACTGATGAGCAACATTTCACAGGTTGCAGAACCCTTGGTTGATCAAAAGAGCAATTCATGTTGTAAACCATCTGATCTTTATAATACAGTTGCAAGAAAAAGTATGTGAACCCTTTGGAATTATATGGATTTCTGCACAAATTGGTCATAAAATGTGATCTGATCATCATCTAAGTCACAACAACAGACAATCACAGTCTGCTTAAACTAATAACACACAAATAATGAAATGTTGCCATGTTTTCATTGAACACACCATGTAAACATTCACAGTGCAGGTAGAAAAAGTATGTGAACCCCTAGACTAATGACATCTCCAAGAGCTAATTGGAGTGAGATGTCAGCCAACTGGAGTCCAATCAAGAGATGAGAATGGAGGTGTTGGTTACAGCTGCCCTGCCCTATAAAAAACACACAACAGTTCTGGGTTTGCTTTTCACAATAAGCATTGCCTGATGTGAATGATGCCTCGCACAAAAGAGCTCTCAGAAGACCTACGATTAAGAATTGTTGACTTGCATAAAGCTGGAAAGGGTTATAAAAGTATCTCCAAAAGCCTTGCTGTTCATCAGTCCACGGTAAGACAAATTGTCTATAAATGGAGAAAGTTCAGCACTGCTGCTACTTTCCCTAGGAGTGGCCGTCCTGTAAAGATGACTGCAAGAGCACAGCGCAGACTGCTCATTGAGGTGAAGAAGAATCCTAGAGTGTCAGCTAAAGACTTACAAAAGTCACTGGCAAATGCTAACATCCCTGTTAGCGAATCTACAATACGTAAAACACTAAACAAGAATGGATTTCATGGGAGGATACCACAGAGGAAGCCACTGCTGTCTAAACAAAACATTGGTGCACGTTTACAGTTTGCACAAGAGAAACTGGATGTTCCACAGCAGTACTGGCAAAATATTCTGTGGACAGATGAAACCAAAGTTGAGTTGTTTGGAAGAAACACACAACACTATGTGTGGCGAAAAAAAGGCACAGCACACCAACATCAAAACCTCATCCCAACTGTGAAGTATGGTGGTGGGGGCATCATGGTTTGGGGCTGCTTTGCTGCGTCAAGGCCTAGACTGATTGCTATCATCGAAAGAAAAATAAATTCCCAAGTTTATCCAGACATTTTGCAGGAGAACTTAAGGCCATCTGTCTACCAGCTGAAGCTCAAGAGAAGATGGGTGTTGCAACAGGACAATGACCCAAAGCATAGAAGTAAATCAACAACAGAATGGCTTAAACAGAAGAAAATACACCTTCTGAAGTTGCCCAGTCAGAGTCCTGACCTCAACCCGATTGAGATGCTGTGGCATGACCTCAAGAAAGTGATTCACACCAGACATCCCAAGAATATTGCTGAAATGAAACAGTTCTGTAAAGAGGAATGGTCAAGAATTACTCCTGACTGTTGTGCACGTCTGATCTGCATCTACAGGAAACGTTTGGTTGAAGTTATTGCTGTCAAAGGAGGTTCAACCAGTTATTAAATCCAAGGGTTCACATACTTTTTCCACCTGCACTGTGAATGTTTACATGGTGTATTCAATAAAAACATGGCAACATTTCATTCTTTGTGTGTTATTAGTTTAACCCCATTAAGGACCAAACTTCTGGAATAAAAGGGAATCATGACATGTCACACATGTCATGTGTCCTTAAGGGGTTAAGCAGACTGTGATTGTCTATTGTTGTGACTTAGATGATGATGATCAGATCACATTTTATGACCAATTTGTGCAGAAATCCATATCATTCCAAAGGGTTCACATACTTTTTCTTGCAACTGTATTTCTATATAATTTACATTAACCCTTTCTGACATTTGTTCTCTGACAAGTAACCAATTCCTGTATGCACAACAAAAGTTACATTAAATAGCAAGATTCTATAGTGCAACATAGTTGTTATTATTATTATTATTATGATATTTATATAGCGCCATCAAATTCTGCAGCGCTTTTCAATGGGTGGACGAACAGACATGTAGTTGTAACCAGATAAGTTGGACACACAGGAACAGAGGGGTGGGGGACCCGGCTCAATGAACTTACATGCTAGAGGGAGTGGGGTAAAATGACACAAAAAGGTAAGGATAGTATTAGACTAGTGACATAGTTACATAGCTGAAAAGAGACTTGCGTCCATCAAGTTCAGCCTTCCTCACATGTTTTTGCTGTTGATCCAAAGGAAGCAAAAAAAAAAACCTAGTCTGAAGTGCTTCCAATTTTGCAACAAACTAGGAAAAAATTCCTTCTTGACCCCGAAATAGCAGTCAGATGTCTCCTTGGATCAAGCAGCTATTACCCCACTAATTAGAAATTATATCCCTGTATGTTATGTTTTTGCAAGTATTTATCCAATTGCAGTGCTGACGGTGTGCTTCACACCAACTCATACATGGAGCTTATAGTGGACACATATACTGAGACTGTGTCTTCACACCAACTCATACAGAGACTATGTTTGCCTTGTATGCTGATACAGATAAGCAAGGAGATCCAAGATAATATATTACCTTCCTCTCTCTGAAAGTAGACTGCTTATGTATCGAGCGACCGTGTATCTGGGTCTGGCCAAAAGTGCGCACTTCTCCAGATAGGGGCAGGTCTGCTTACATTATTGGCAGATCAGCTTGGTGTGATTGTATGCCAGGCTGCCTGACAATCAAATAAGCCAGTCCACTGAAGACACCCTGGACTGGCCCATCAAAGGTACTTACCCAAAATAGCCACTGCGCTTTCTCCTAGTTCTTATCAATTTTATTTTATTTTTTTACATTTATCAGGTTTGTTATTTCTTGGCTTTCTTTAACTATTGTGTGTATCGTTACTTTATCTCCAATAATTTTTTTATTGTTCTCCCTCCTTGTGTTTACTTTAAAAAAAATAAATTAAAAAAAATATTTTTATTAAGGAGTTTTATCCAATACAAAATCCAATACAAAATAAAGATCTCGTACAAGTGTCAGTCAAAAGTATATACAGTACATTAAAGTATCCCACAAGGTCAACCGACAAGTTGTCAAACATGAGGTGAAACAATGTATCAATATTAATATGGTAAAAAAGATTGACATTTTGAGGTATTGAACTCACAAAGATGGCACATTACACAGGATTACGTTCAACATGTACTCTCAAAAAAGCAAGTATGTCAAGACAGTAGTTCACATGATGTGACTTGTATAGTTATAATTATTAACAATTGAAAAAAATAAAGAATTGAATTAAAAGATAAATCACAGTATGAGTAAGAACATGAAAATGGCTTCAACAGAAAACATTGAAGTGACTACTGTGTTGATAAGAGGGGCTATATATTTGATCCTAAATGGGCTATTGTCCTGTCAATGGTTTCACACTGTGCATACATTCCAAGGACCCAGACACATCTGTGTGCAATTACTACCTCCGTGTCCCCTGAATGAGCACTTAAAATTATGAGGATAGGTGTGTATGGACAGGCTCCCCCATCAATCTTTCAATCTCCACTTGTGTTGTCATAATCTGATTTTCCATAAACAATATCCAAGGTTGCCGCAAAGAGGCATATTACTTGTGTTTATTTATAGGTCGGGCGCCTCATTCATTAATTATTTTCCTCATCATTTGATATCTTCATCTCATGGATGCATCAGTCTCTTATCAACCCACTTTGTTGCTGGTGCAACCATAAAGGATTCCGTCACTTCCTGTTTTCCTTTGGTAGATCAGGTTTTCTCCACACATGCTCATGGATTTCAGTAAGCTAATCACTCATCCTATATATTTGCTTTTAACACTGTATGCATTATCTGCATTGTTTTCACAAAGGTCTTCGAGGCCGAAGCATTGCTGTAATATGCAGTAAATTAAATATACATTCAGGGGCAGCAATGTTTTAAAAGTGGAGAAGTCATTAGCGACATTCCATTTCATTTCCATTGTGACTGCTCCATTTTTAGAACTTTGCTCCATTATTACTGTGTTTCTGCTTCTTCTTATTTAGACTTTGTGCAGGGTCAGACTGGCCAATTGTAATACTGGGAAACTTCAGCTACACTGCTTAGCATGACCCCGGACCGACCGGGTGGCACCACCATGTGTCCAGGATGCAACTATTGAACATGGCTTTGGCTACTGGCCAGTTCCCTCTAGGGGTGCCATATCCAAGTGGGCCAGTCTGGCCCTGTTTTTAGATTAATGAGAGAGAACCACCTACAAAAATGCCAAGGGTGGTATTGTTTCCTCTACAGGAAAAATCTTGCATAATGGACTTATCCATTTCTATGATTTGAGGAACGCTGTAATCTACTGAAATGTTATGGAAATTTAATTTCTGGAAATGTTTGTTCAGAAATCATATACAAGGATAAAACAATAATAATGGACAACAGCAAAACAGTGTACACCATAAATAGCTCTGCCCACCAATCGGATTAATTTCTTAATTAATCCTCTATGGGGTAAGAAGCCCCCATAGAGGATAAGTGTAGCAAAAATGTGAAATAATGTTGGATCAAATCATCTGAACACGAGGCAACCAGGAAGTGAGCCACCAAACATTGGAGACTATGATACATGTCAAGTCCAGCACTGGGAGACATGCCAGATCCTTACCCCCAAGATGAAGGACATCCACATGAGGAGCACCCCAAGAAGCATGGGCCAAGTGAAGCATGCCTGACAGGTCCAGTCAACAAAGACCCCAGTGATCAAGCCAGCTGATTGAAACAAGCTCCAAAATGAAGCCCTAATTCTGTCCAAGCAAACTTGAGAGAGCACGGTGCGATGCCCAGTACACAAATGAATAAACACAACCGACCTGAAACAAAAACAGCCATTCAGCCAAGAGGGCTAAGGAAAATAACAGATGTGGGTGTGTGTGGGGTAAAACTCATCAAGGGGGAATGGAGCCAGCAGGACCCTTACTAGAGATAAGAAGCCTAGCATTCATCCTGTAACATGGGGACCTCCAGCGTCTCACTGCACTAAAAACCCAACCATGCAGAATGAATGACAGCACCAATATGAAATGAATGGGATGTAATACAAAGCAACAAAGGTGGGTATGAGTGGCAGCAGCTCTCAACACCATAACAAATTGCTACCTAGAAAAGGAATGACCTATCCTGATGCTCCAGGTACTGGGCTGAAATGGGCAGTCGCAGCTGGGCAAAAAAATTGAGCAAAGCTCCTGGCCTCATGGAAAGTGTCACCCAAGAACCCCTGCCTATATGATCTGTATTAGATCTAGGGACAAACAACAAAACTGCATACCCCATCAGGGAAACATGGGAAAACTGAACCCCAAACTCAATGGCCATCAGCTCCCACAATCCCTAAAAATACTGGGCCAAAAGCAACACAGAACAAGGAGACTTTGTAAAGGGTGTAAGAGACAAAGAACAAAACGTGCAAACTGGAATGAGGGGTAATGGGTACCCTGCCTTTAGGATCCCTCAACTTAACTCTACTCCCAATGTGTTGGCAAAGTGCCTTCCTCAAGGGATTTACTGAAATCTCCTTGAGGAAGGCATTTTGCCGAAACATTGGGGCTTATTTGGTCTCCAGTCTCTGGTCAGTATACCTTGTTTTACACTTGTGAGTTTATTTACTTATATGCACTTTAGAAGTACTAGTCATTGGTACTTTGGGTTTTATATGTATGCACTTTAGTAATGTATACTGTGTATATATATATATATTTGAGCAAAATAAAATTTTCTTGTATTTGGTTTCATTTTCTATACACCATCATTGGAGACTGGGGGAAGAGAAATCTCAGCAGAGGCGACCAAACCTCAAGGTATGAGCTGCAGGGGAGAGTGGAGGGGCAGGGGAGGAAATAACTGAGGTAGGAGAGGTGAGCACAAGGCCAAGGGGAGAAAACAGGAGGGGGAACACCAAGGTAAGTAGAAGAAGGAAAAGAAGGAAAAGAAACAGGATTGGGGACAGACATGGAGGGTGTGATAGAGGAATCCCTTATCCACTTGGGAGGAACAACAGCCTGCTGAGCACAATCTATGCTTTAAAACTTGCGGAGGAGAAACCAGAGAGAGACTGGCAGGCTGTATGGGACCCCAATAAGGCATGAAGAGGCCTCTCCTTCCAGCCACACAAAGTAACCATTTAGTTGCAGTTGCCTCCAAGGAGACAACCCCTTAATTTATGTGCCCACTGGGCCCTCCACTCCCATAATTCTAATAGCTGTAAATAAGGGAACCGGCTGCGGTTACAAAACAACTCCTCATTATTTTGAAATGCAGCCATTTTTGAACAGTTTGCAACTGATTTGTAAAAGAAGAGGAATGTACTTAGGGATTTATTTCCATTTACTGATAATTTTGCTGCCCTTGTTTCTAATGTTTTTGTAATTAAAATTTGAATGCCACTTCTCTATATCATTTGTACTTTCTTTTATTATTTGTATTGCACTCATTTTGTTTGTGGTACTCTAAATATTTATTTGTTTCAATATTGTGAAAAAGAAAAATGCCATTACATAAAAAACTACAAACTATATGCAGACATTCCAATTCTCCCGGTAGTTCCGGGAGCCTCACGCATTTTAATTGCGTCTAAAACCCGCAAATCCTATAAAATATCCTGGAAATCACACACGCAATTTCACTTACAAACAGAACCACCTCTTATGGTTCTACATATAAAACATGCAAAAAAATGTATATATAATATATACTGTGTCTTAGGTGCAAGACCAAGTGGTGTTAAATTGTGCAACCACACAACACTACCTCAATATGGAAAAATTATATATATTCTCTGTTACCTGGAGTAGATATAGTAGATGGTATAAATCTGAATAGGAAAACTCTGAAGTATAGTAACAGTATAGGAGGAAATAAAAGGAAAAAACTTATAGTGTAGTATTTAATACAAAAAGACAAAAATATAAGGTAAAACTGACACTCACAATATAAAATGGCACAAAAAAAGTTTTTGGGTGCAATAAAAGCCTTGCCCCTAGTGGGGCCACTTATCTCCAGGAAGATGCACTCTTGAAGTCTCTATAGGTCCTGTGAGGGCAAGTTCCCTTTTTGTTTGGATCCAAAATCTAAATTGCTTGTAATGTTCCTTGATGGGAAGAACTCCTTCACTTGAGGCTTATCCAAGAGTCAGTATGTGCAAATTCGTCCACTCGATGCGTTTCGTCTGTAGACCAGACATTTTCAAGAGCTGTCCATTTCCCAACCTTTTCTTGTTTAAATACCCCGCTAAGGGGTTTCCCCAACCCCATCTCCACATGGACTTCCATACTCTGCGTCTCCATACGCATGACGTAATCACGCAAGCGTATGGAGACGCATGCGCCCAACACTGCGAGTGAAAAGCATCCCCCCAGACCCAACGCACACGCGTCCCCCAACGTTTGCAATAGTACCTAACTTGGGATCCTGTCTTTTTTGTCAATCAACTTTATTTAAATGATCATTATAACCATACTCTATCCGTCTTTTGTGGTGTAGGGAACTGAATTAAACAGACATTTTTATATATACATATGCACCCATGAGAATATGAAATATGTTTGTCAAATTGTTTGCTTGGTTTCCAGGATATTGGATATGATTTGCAGCCCACCGATAATACTCGCAAGACAGGAACCCAGTCAGGTGCCAGCCCTTCAAGATCCGACCGGCCCCTGTTACTGATAGGCCAAATGGGAGTATGTGACAGCCTCTAACTTCCTCCCAGTATTACAGATTGCAGCGTGGGAGTAATGGAGGGAGGAGGAGGATGGATGCAGTAGTGGCACCACCGCATGGAAGCAGAGGAGGTGCATGCTCACTCCCATCAGCCTCAGCGAGGACCAGGACCCCAAGCAAACCACCCTTGTGGACAGAAAAGATAGGCTAACAGTAGGGTGGGAGCAAATATAAAAAGTATGACTTGTGTGTGTCAGATTTTGTGTGTATGTGTATGTCATTGTGTCTGTATTTGTGTGTTAGTGTGTGTCAGTATGTATCTGAGTTTGTGTGTAGCTGTGTGTCAGTATATATTATATTTGTGTGTGTGTGTGTGTATCAGTGCAAATCAGAGTGTGTGTATCTGAGTATGTATCAGTGCATTAGAGTAAGTGTGTCTGCCAGTGTGTGTATCTGTCTGCCAGTGTGTGTATCAGATTGTGTGTATGTGCCAGTGCATGTATTTGCGTATTGGAATATTTATACCTTACACTAAGCATCTATGCCAAACACATGCACTGTCACATTACTTTTCATGCACTGTTACATCAAAAAACTGTATGTAAACCTTAAATAACAATACCCATAGCGACTTTTAAAACAGCATTTAAAACCTGCAGCACATCTTGGCCTCAATCAAATCATTCCTCTCCATACCCCTCTCCTGCCTTACCTAAATTACTCTCTCACAAACTATAATTAGAACCTGAATCAGAATTATTGCTGCATTCACTGGTTGACACCAAACTAAACACCTGCTATCTCCCAAAGATGCCAACCATATCTTCCACACGATACCTTCCAGAATACTTAATGAACTGCTGTTTGGGGAATGCAACACGAGAGAATTGTATTCACTACATTCTTCTACATTTCGTCTTTATCTCTTGCTCTTCATTATCTTACTTTCCTCTCCATCTGGATGGATTAGTCCATGACCACCAGCTCTTCTTGCTCCACAAGAAAATTGTCTGATTTTCTGGTATTTATATCACTTATATGCTAGTGATATTCTGATTTACCACTCCTCTCCTTTTCAGCCTCTCTATTTTCCTGTTACCATACCAACCAACTTTCTTGCTGTCTCTTATGATTTTCCAACTCCACCTGAAATGTAAACTTTGTAAAACTGAACATAAAATCAGCCCTTTAAAAAAATAAAAATAATAATAATAATAAATCTAGAATTGTAAATGTATACCAAACTGGCATGGAACAAGGAGCCCTAACTGGAGCTATTTTCCTTGATTTTGCTAAGGCCTTTGACACAGTAGACCACGACATCCTACTGCACAAACTCGAAAACTCAGGTATTGGTGATCATTCTTTAAACTGGTTTCGATCGTTTGTATCGGATCGCTCTCAATATGTGTCCATTTCTGACAGTGACTCCCTCCCTCTCCCAGTCACGTGTGGTGTTCCCCAGGGTTCCATTCTCGGCCTCCTACTATTTACATTATTTATAAATGATCTGCCTAATGTCTGCCAATCCTCAAATGTACACATGTACGCAGATGACACGGTAATCTATGCGAGCAAATCCAATCTACCTCAACTTGAGGCTTTGCTCCAAGACCAGTTTACAGAGGTAGAAAAGTGGATCGCAAAAAACAAACTCTTCCTGAACACTGACAAAACTGTCACAATGATCTTTGGAACGGTACCTAAATTACACAAATTACACAATCCCCACCTATCCATCAAAACAAATTCAAATGGCACACTGACCGCGGTCCACTCTTTCAAATACTTGGGTATGATATTAGACCCCAATCTATCTTTTAGCCTGCACATAGAAAAGCTTGCATCTAAACTTTATCCAAAATTAGGTGCCCTGTACAGAAACAAAGCCTGCCTAAGCCCTACAGTAAAGGAAAAGATTGTACAGCAAATGCTGATGCCAATAATTGATTATGGGGATGTAGTATATGCGTCTGCATCGCAATCCCACATTAATAAACTCAACACATTGTATAACTCGTTCTGCAGATTTGTGCTACAATGTAATTACAGGACCCATCATTGTGACATGCTAAAGGAACATGCACAATTTAAAATCTTCCCTAAGCCTAAAGTCATTTAAGAGATCCCTCTCTACATACCTCAAAACAGAATGCACCTGTTATGGTTGATTATATATTTCCTGCCTGTTCTATGTTAAATTTTGTATATATTGTGTATTAATATTGTTTTTGTATTTTGTTGTACCTAATGTAACAATGCAATGATTTGTGGACCCAGGACATACTTGAAAACGAGAGAAATCTCAATGTATCTTTCCTGGTAAAATATTTTATAAATAAATAAATAAATAATGTAAGAAGCTATGCTTCCAAGCTTATCTTAGGAAATCACTTAAAATCACATCAAAATTTTACTTACCGTGAAAGTTAAAGATGTGGAACAAAATAAAAAAATAAGATAATAGATGTTTTCGGCAATTAGATATAGCACACATTAACAGGGTTATTCGCTAAAGTTAGCATTCAAGGCCGAAGTAGCCAAACTTGAAAGTTATTGTGGAGTTAGAGACTTTTTTTTTTCACTTTGGCTAATTTGACCTTTGAAATTTAAATGTACTTTAAGTTCTCACGATTGAGAATAGCCCTGTAATTAACAGTATTACTTTTACCATTAAATTCATATTTTCATACGGTATAATATTTTTTCAATGTAGTGAGCCATAATTTAGATGATGCCTGCTGAGTATCAATACATATATATATATATATATATATATATTTTTTTTTATGTAGATCAAGAATGCTCAGAAAACTAAAACATCTGGAAAAAGTTCCATTTGGCATTATATTTCTGGAAATGGAAGTCTCCTTTTACAAACACTGCTCTAGTAAACTTCCCTCCTCCATTACATGCTATAGAGGATTCCTCCTGTCTTACTCCTTGTGCAATCGCTGAGCCTTGAAATCTTTAGAGCATGTGTTCTGTTGCAATTTAGTGCAACCAGATGTTTCTTTCAACCTGAGACATTTATTAAAAATGTAGACAGTGAGGATACATAAAAATTATTATTATTATTATTATTACTAGCATTTATTTAACGCAAACATATTTTGCAGCACTTTACAATTATAGAATAGGGAAATTTGGAAACCTATATTTGACATACATAATATAACAATATAACAAAGACAAGATGTAACGAAGGCACTGCTCAAACAAACTTACAATCTATGAGTACATATCGTATATGAATGGTTAAATGTCAGAATTCAAAGAAATCTTTACTACCCAGCTGGTCATGAAGTAAGACGCTGAGTGGGCGGAGTGTCTGAGAAGCCGGCGGGTGCAGGAGTTCCCCAAGTAAGTAAGATGCTATCCTGAGGCGGTTTACTC
The DNA here is from genome assembly GCA_933207985.1 of Pelobates cultripes. Lineage (NCBI taxonomy): Eukaryota > Metazoa > Chordata > Amphibia > Anura > Pelobatidae > Pelobates > Pelobates cultripes. The sequence goes on from OW240913.1 coordinate 262,160,920, forward strand.
TGACGAACGCCAACCCACATCGGGGAGACTGGGCATAGGAACCTAGTGCTGAAACTGGGAGCAGGAAAGTTTTTGTTTCTTCTCACACGGAGACCAGGTAACCGTGAGTACAGCCCAGAAAGAGGCTCAACAAGCAGGGGCTGCTTGGTGCATAGCTCAGAGGGGAATAATTAGAGGGATCAGACGGAGGGGAAAAAAAAAGGAGAAAAAAAAGCAGGAAAGAGTAAGGGGAAAATAAATTATACAAGGATAGACAGTGGATAAAGAGATTTACAAAGAAAAAAGGGAGAAAGCAGTGAAAAGAGAGAGAGGGAAGAGAGAGGGGTAGGAAGAGTTAAAGAAAAGTGAGGGGGAAAAGAAAAGAATCCCGGAATAAAGGTCAAACAGAGAGTAGCAGTCTCAGAGGTTAAATACTGCTTCCACTTGCTCTTTTTCCCTTCATATTTGTATTTCCACTGTGTATATATATATATATATGTATATATATATATATAAAAAATTCCCCCGCACTCATGCTTAGTAGTATTCAAAAATGCCGGGTGCTATAGCCTGGACTCCAAAAGTACAAGGTGCCAAAAAATAGCTGCTCACTGGTCTTTAAAACTCCAATACTTTATTTCAAGTTAAAATCAGAGACCGTTTCAGTCCCCGCTCGGGACTTTCCTCAGGGACTTTCCACCTGAGGAAAGTCCCGAGTGGGGACTGAAACGTTGGTCTCTGATTTTAACTTGAACTAAATAAATTATTGGAGTTTTAAAGACTGGTGAGCAGCTATTTTTTGGCACTATATATATATATATATATATATATATATATATATATACGCATTACTGGTTCCCCCAATTGTTCATAAAAAGGCTGCAAAGTATAAAAAAAGAAACAAACTTGCAAGGAGTGAAGATAGAGGAAAATATGGCTACGAAAAAAGAAACAAGAGAATTGAAGCTAAATACAAAATAAGATAAAAAAGCAGAAGTGGAACAAAAACTAAAATTAACTTCTATGTTCTCCCCACAAATCTCTAAAAAAAGAAATAATGAGGAAGAGTCCCAGGAAGACTCTGTAAGTTCAGTAGAAGGAAATGGGAAAATAATGAGCAGAACTTCTCTTAGTACTTCAATACTGGAAACGCAACATATTTCTCAAGCTCAATTATAAATTTGCTTAGATAATCACATTGAGCAAATAAAAACAGAATTGAAATTCCAATATTCTGATTTTAAGGAAGAACTAATAAAAATGGGCTCAAAGATTCATATTCAGGAGGAAAAAATTGAAGGATTACATTTTGATCTACAACAAGCTAACGCACAAATTGCGGGGCTATAGAAGAAGATAAGTGAGATAGAGGATAAAATAACTGATAATGAAGACCGTAGCCGTAGAAAGAATCTAAGGGGTTACAGAGAAAATTGAAAATCAGCAGCTTAATAAATTCCTCCTGGAGCTATTCAAAGAAATGGCGATTGAGGAAGCAAATAGTGACTCAATCATAGAGAGAACACATAGAGTTTCCAAACCAAGAGGTATTTCTGAGGAGCTACATAGAGACGTAATCATACGCTTTCCCTCTTTTTACATCAGACAAAATTTCAAGCAACCAGAAATTTCTCTCCAACAGACAAAAGATTCTCAAACTTGTCATTTTTTCAAGACCTATCAATTATGACAAGACAAAAAAGGAGAGAATTCGCAGAATACACTACCTGCCTCAGAGAAAAAAATATTAAATATGTATGGAACAACAATAAGCTCTTTATAATTGACAAAGTGGCTAAAGCAAAGGAGTGGGTTGACAAGCTAGCAATATAATTATCCATATGCAAGAAACACTAGTGTAGTTTAAGTAAATGTGCTCGAGGGAAAATATAAGAGATAGGGAAAAATATAGCTAAAAACCTAGTTATTTTTTTATTTTTCTTCTTTTTCGAGAAGGACTATAAGCCTGATAATAAGCACAATGTAAATTACTCACATAAGATAGTAATGATGAGTCTGGTGGAAAGGCAAAATAAGATGATTTAGTAATCAAAGGGAAAGGGGAAGCAATATAAATATATAGATATGCACACTAAACACATACAAATTAAAGAGAAAGCAAAAGTGAAAGTAAGGGGTAGGCAGAATAATTAGATAGGATTTGCATATTATGTACACAAATATAAAAATGATCACGTGACACATATAAAACAATGTAGCAGGATAGGTTAAAGGACCACTATAGTGCCAGGAAAACATACTCGTTTTCCTGGCACTCTAGTGCCCTGAGGGTGCCCCTGGAGGCTTTGGGGGAAGGCTTAACCCATTCATAAACATAGCAGTTTCTCTGAAACTGCTATGTTTATAAAAGAATGGGTTAATCCTAGCTGGACCAGGCACCCAGACCACTTCATTAAGTGGTCTGAAGTGGTCTGGGTGCCTAGAGTGGTTCTTTAAGGATACACTTGAATATTGGAATTAGGTTAGGGACACCCGAACAATGAGAGAAGGGGACGCACAGATATGAAACACTACCAGGGTGCAGATTGCTGAATGCCTCCTATCACAACACAGGGTGGAGGAGTATTTATATATATATATACACAAAAGAGTTAAGGGTGAATGTTTTTATTTTTTTGGTCTCTCCCAAGATAGATACATTTCCACAAAAGTATATTGCACCCGCAAAAGTTTCTCACTGGATCGATGACTCAATCTGTTTTTACAACTCTTTGGACGTATATGGGGAAGGTGGAGTTCCCTTATGTCCATGTTTTCTCTGGTTGGAGAGTCAACAAGAAAGATGTGACTCCTAATCAGAAGTTGAGTAGATTTAAGTATTTTAAGTCAAGAAAGGAAAGTTTGTATGGCTGTTTGTGTGTGTGTCTTTTTTTGTTTTTCCTCTATTTTCTCTAACTTTTGTGCTCTATACGGTGAGGGAAACGAATGGGCAAACATTAGATATAAGAAAAAGGATGAATAACTTAAAGGTGATTACTCTTACTGTAAAAGGCTTAAATGTACCCCAAAAAAGAATTATGCTATATGATATGCTGAAAAAAGATAGAATTGATGTATGCTGCCTTCAAGAGACCCATTTAGAGGCTCAGGACAACAAAAGCTATCCAAATGTAGAATATGCAACATTACAGAAGGGCAAAAAGAGGGGGTGGCAATAATGATATCTAGCAATATAAAATATGAATTCATCTTTAAACAGGCAGATAAACAGAGTCGCTATCTTCTTTTGATTTGTAAACTGGATAAAAATTTTTTCTCTTTTTTGAATATATATGCCCCCCAACAAAAAACAAGTGCATTTGTTTAATAAAACTCTTGAGAAATTATATGAAACTATCCAAGGCACGTTTGTATGCTTGGGAGATTTTAACTGCGTATCAGATATTACTCTGGTTAACCCCTTAAGGACACATGACATGTGTGACATGTCATGGTTCCCTTTTATTCCAGAAGTTTGGTCCTTAAGGGGATAAAAGCATCCCAAAAGGGAAAACTATGGATGCCTCTTACAAGGGTTGGCTCAAGCATTCCAGGAAACTTGGGTAAATATAAACTATATGATTTATGGAGAATATTCAATCCACTAGAAAAACAATATACTTACTACTCATCAAGACATAACACATACTCTAGATTGGATAAAATATTGATTAAAGATATAAATATACGGGAATGCAAAAAGATTAATATCCAAAAAGTAACCCGGTTAGATCATGACTTAGTAGTTATAGAGATAGAAAAGAAATATTCGAAAATGTTACCCCCATGGCGGCTTAAGGAATACATATTAAGAAGTGAAGAAAATATTGAAACACTAGTTAAAGAATTTGAATGTTTTTTTTTGTTTTTTTTTTAAAGAGAACCTAACAGAGGATACAACTCTCTCAAATGTATTGTGTACTTATAAATCTGTAATTAGAGGGCAAATAATTAAACTAGGGCATATCAGAGAAAAAAAATTATAAATCATTATCGGATTTGTATATCCAATTGGAAAAATTGAAAAGGGAATTTAATACAAGTTTATCTGATTTGATTAAAATCAAAACAGATCAGATTAAAGAGGAGGTTAGAAAACAGCTATTAGAGAAAGCAAATAAAACCCTATTAAGAATGGAACAAAAATGGTATTATATGGGGAATCGACTTAATAGGTTGTTGACAAACCAAGTTTAGAAACAGAATTTCAAATCTAGAATTTTTAAAATAGTGGATAATAACAAAGTCTATAATTCCCCAGATAAAATTGGAGCTGCACTTAAGAATTATTACAATGGTTTATATAATATTCCCCAGCAAGAGCAAAACAGACAGAGAATTAAAGAGTATTTAACTACATCTAAATTACCAACATTAATGCAGGAACAAAGAGAAAGCCTAGATGTACCCTTTCAAATAATTGAAGTCAAAAAGGCTATAAAAAAATGAAAAACTATCATATTGGATACGTGCGAGACCTGCGAGCCTCACCCTTTTTCCACGATATATGAATCTATATTAAACAAATAAAAATATATTTACAAAATAAATAATTAAAAACAAATACTATACAAGAAACTAGCCGAAATATTTTCCCCTCATATGACAAACCTTTTCAACAAAATAAAACTAAAAATTAAAAGATTTCCAAAAGAGATGCTTCAAGCATCTATCCTGCCCATTCCAAAGCAAAATAAGGATTCCACAGGGGTAGCAAACTACAGACCAATATCATTAATAAATTCGGACACCAAGATATACTCAGCTATACTGGCTCAGAGAATTAACACAATTTTGCCTTTGATAACAGTAACATAAGGAAGATATTACATCTGATTGACGACACAAAATTAAACAACAACCGATGTTAATGCTGTCTATCGATGCAGAAAAGGCTTTTGACAGGGTCAATTGGATGTTCCTAGAGGAAACCATGAGAGCATTTAATCTGGGGGACGGTTTAATTGACTCTGTCATGGCCTTGTATGTGTCTCCATCAGCTCGAGTGATAGATCAAGGATTCTGTTCAAATTGGCGGAATATTAAGAATGGTACGAGACAAGGATGCCAGTTGGCTCCAATGCTTTACATTATGTCTCTGGAACCACTTGCTAATATTATATGTAACAATAAAAACATTGAGGGTATAAAGATAGGCACAATAGAGTGTAAACTAACCGATGTTAATGCTGTCTATCGATGCAGAAAAGGCTTTTGACAGGGTCAATTGGATGTTCCTAGAGGAAACCATGAGAGCATTTAATCTGGGGGACGGTTTAATTGACTCTGTCATGGCCTTGTATGCATCTCCATCAGTTCGAGTGATAGGTCAAGGATTCTGTTCAAATTGGTGGAATATTAAGAATGGTACGAGACAAGGATGCCCGTTGGCTCCAATGCTTTACATTATGTCTCTGGAACCACTTGCTAATATTATATGTAACAATAAAAACATTTAGGGTATAAAGATAGGCACAATAGAGTGTATGCGGATGATGTGTTGGTGACTCTCAGCTCCCCAGAAACATCATTATCTTATTTGTTTGAAGAGATAGATATATTTAGTTTCCTGTCTAATTATAAAGTAAATAAAAACCAATCTGAAATTATGTCAATAGCAATAGAAGAAGAAACTATACATAAAATTCAAAGACAATATGGGCTTGTGGTGAATAAATCAGGGATTACATAGTTGGGGATCATTTTAACAGACAATGTCGAAAATATCTGGAGAAATAATTATCTTGCTTTAATTAAGGAATATGAAAAGAATTTGTTTCATGGATAGGCAGGATGAATATAATAAAAGCCTACGCTTTCCCCAAGTGGTTATATCGCTTACGTGTATTCCCCTTAAAATACCCATAAAATATTGTGACTACTTTCAAAAAATTACAGAAAAGTTTATATGGCTGGGGAAAAAACCTAGATATGTTTCTATACCATATGCTATGGTTCATCAAGGAGGGTTTAATAAAATAATTGGAGAAAAATTAGATTTATTTTCTGATTTGTATATCTAAATAACTCTGAAATGTGCAAAGAATAAAAAAAAAAGATCAAGTACACATATTTAAGGCTGATGTACAACGTAAGATCATCCTTTTACTGGGAAAATTATATTTCAAGTAAATATTTGTGTACCAATCTGTGAACATTTTAACACTAACATAATCCGTAATGCTACGATACGAATCAGGATGTTTGTTCAGGGTCCAAGCTTTTGCTACTTAGCTTATTACTAGGTAAGGTTCATCTCACTAGTTTTTTTTTTTTTTCTTTACCCATTATTATGTCTAACTTTACTATATTATTTAACTTTTTTTAAAAATATATAATTTCTCTTATTTACAAATACAAATCCTCTTTGCATGACTGTATTTAAAAGACTCACAGCATTATTCACTAAAGTGTTAAATTGGTATATACTAATTATTTCACAAATTACCTGTGAAGTGTTATAGAATAAAATGCATTTAAAAAAGGCAGATTAAAAAGCATTTCATTCACTCGTACCAGCTAAAACACATTTGTGCAAAAAGCATAATCTCCTGTTTTGTTTGCCTTGTGATCTTAAACTATCCAGGAAGGTGGGGTGCTGCCTAAAAAAGCACATCTGAGCTATTATAGAGCCTTATCCTCAGGCTCTGAAATTGTGAGCATGTCTACTTAAATTTACTTTGCATTCAGCACCTTAAAAGTACCATCTGCACTAGATCTGTTCTGTTTTTTTGTTTTTTCTCATTTCATATTAAACTACATCGAGATCTATATAATCTTACGGTAAGGTGTAAGCAATTTGCTTGCTTATTATTTAGCGCTCCACCCCCTGATTATAAGATTTATCTTGTTTTAATTTTTTGCTACATTTGTGCAAAAGTCTGCAACATTCCACATTATGATTGGTGCTTTTAACATTTGTTTTGTGGTTATTGCCAGACCACTTTACTCCAACTTGTGTACTTGTTACGAGAATAGAAGTGGTTATCACTATTACACACCTTTTGGGAGTTGTGAGTCTCCCCAGAGAGGGTTTGCTCAACATTTAGTGTTTTCGTTTTGCGTATTGTTTTTAACAATTATTTGTCAATTTGGATTATTATTATTTTGGATTATTATTATATCCCAGTTTTCTGGTTTCCTCAAGATGTCTGGATGAAGAGATTGTTACATTTACTGAGATGGCCACGATGGCCAGTGGTAGAACTAACGTATTAAGGACCGTGATGCAAGACATCTTTTTGGCCCCTCATATAGCAAGGTTGAAGTCTGAAATATGATGTTTGTCTGTGGAAATTTTAGATGGACTTCCTTAGTTTCTACTTGACAAGTTATGGTCCATAGTCTGGCATGCTGAAGGCTGCCTATCCCTGTTATTGGCCGAGGAGCTGCTTCACCTTAACACCTTCAGAACCATTTCCTCTAAGCAGCCTATCTTGCAGTCAATAGAAAGTGATGAGATAATAAATATTCAAAATGCATAACCTAATCTCTGTTGTTACCCCAAAACAAAAGGTTACAGCCAGGGCAAGTGGTCTTAGAGCGGAACACTCCATGAAGGACCCTGAAGTTATTGCAGACCCGTTTGAAGTGCTGTACTATGCACATGGGGTAGGGTACACTGGGCTTAGCTAAGCCGACTTATTCAGTGGGCAGCTGCGTGGGAAAAGGAGGCAGCTCCTGAGTCAGAGCAATGACCATCTCCAAAAAGGGCAGTAGAGAGGCAGCACCATTGGCCAAAATCCTCCAATTGGGCCAGCAGCAGTGACAACTGAGGGGTAGCCATCAGACCTATTGCGATTTATTGTCCACACACAAACCGAAGAGAACGAGTAGGATCTTGACCATGTGCTGCGCAGGAACCAAGAGGAGGAGGGATGGTAAGTAGGAACAATCCATAACTGCCTTGTAAAGCTATTATAGACATACATGCAAGGCAGTCACGGTCAATACCAGATAAGCAGCCTTCAGCATGCCATAATATGGACCATAACTTGGGCTTCCTTTCTCAAGTAGGAACTAAGCAAGTTCACCTAAAATTTCCACAGACAGACATCATATTTCAGACTCCATTGTGCATATCAGACAAGATCCAAAACCATTAAACTGTACAGTTCATGGTTGGTTTCTGGTCACTTGTCCTTTTGGGTTACAATCAATGCTTTAGTCTAAAAATATGTGTTCAGAACAGTATTCCATTGCAAAGAATGACTGCAGAAATGCAGAATAAAATCTAAAGCACGATGCATTTCCATTTTGAGTTGAGACTTCTGGGAGAATTGTGGAAGCATTTTTTTTTTAGAATTGCTGTACCCAAAGGGACATGTAGAGAAATGAAGACAGTACATTTTGAATATATAAATAAATATATATCACACTGCGAGTTTTAACATCAATTCTGGGTATGAATGCTATAATAAGATTCATACATTTTTTCCACTTGTTGAACTAGGCATTATGCCAGTTTGAGATCAAGTGTAAGGTCAACAGCATTACACGCTACTACAATATTTAACTAGTACTGTGCTATAAAAATAGCAAAGGGTGCTAATAAGAAATAAATATTCAAAGTAAATGTTTGCCACTTCAAGCATTATTGACAAAACCAAAGATGCACAATACTATGTAGAATTGGCACAAAGCTTAATGAGAACAGAAGTTTATATCTGCAAGTACATATGCAGGAAAATAAAATCAACATATTTGTCACACTGGACTAGGCATGTCGCAAACAATCAATGGTAATGATTTCTCACAATGGCCATGCTGCAGGTGGGGCATGTCAACTTGCATTTTAAAAATAACGATTAGGCAGCCATTGCAAAGTTAATAGAAAAGATCCCATAGGACTGTGAAATAACGAGGGGCACAGTACCCGAATCACCCAACCCATGGACATGGTGTTAGAGACTTTTAAATAAGTAATGGTTGGTGGACAGATTACTGTCTACTCTCCGTGTCTCTCACCCATGGTCAGCATTTGGGAATATGTAATTAAACAATGGGAAATTTTAATCCTGCTTGATAAAGGCTCAATAGCAAAACCAAAATGTTGCTGCAATAAAGTCTGCTCACAAATTTGACTCAGAGTGCACAGGAGTTAGGTTATTGATAAAATAAAGAGAGACATAGTTTGTTTGTTTTTTAAACTTTTTGGCATTCTTTATTTGTGAGTGCATAATTAAAAGATACTATGTAGGATACTAAATGTCACAGAAGGTACAAAAAATGTCATAAGAGACACTGAACTTTTATAATAATAGAATAAACAAGTCTAGTGTGAGTTAATTCAGATTTAAAGGCAATCATAAAATTCACAGAAAGGTTGATTACCAAGAGGCAGGTGTAGAGGATATTACAAGTGTCCCCGGAAGCCGCGTTAGCAGGCATTAGCAGGAGTCTTCTTCCAATGTCCACAGGCCTCTCATCCAACATCTAGGATGAAGCCTCAAGACCCTGGGTGGTGATGAATCTGGTTGCATGGATGGGATGAGCCTGCTCTGACCTTATTGGTTCCCTGTCTGGGAAGAAGTCCCCACAGCAGAGCTCTGCCTTTGAGTTGCGTCTCAGAAGCAAGAGGGGCAGATGGATCCTCTGTGTCTGTAAGGTATTATTATTATTGCCATTTATATAGCGCCAACAGATTCTGTAGGGCTTTACAGTATTGTGAGAGGGGGATTTAACTATAAATAGGACAATTACAAAAAACTTACGGGAACAATAGGTTGAAGAGGACCCTGCTCAATCGAGCTTACATTCTATAGGAGGTGTGGTGTAAAACACATTAGGGCAGGAATTTGCAGTCAAATAAGGTGGGCTGCCCTTTAGGAGAGAGCAAGAGACAGGTATGTGAGGTAGAGGTTAGTCTTGGAGGCCATGAGCTTTCCTAAAGAGATGGGTTTTAAGGCACTTCTTAAAAGATGCAAGACTAGGGGAGAGTCTGATGGCGGTAGGCAGGCTATTCCATAGGAAGGAAGCCACCCGCGAGAAGTCCTGCAAGCATGAGTTGGCTGTATGGGTACGGACAACGGACAGGAGGTGGTCATGGGCAGAGCGGAGAGACCGAGAAGGGACATACCTATGGATCAGTGAGGAGATATGAGGGGCTAGAGTTGTTCAGTGCTTTATAGGTGTGAATTAATACCTTGAATTGACTCCTATAGCATACAGGAAGCCAATGTAAGGACTAGCAGAGGGGTGAGGTGTGAGAGAACCGACTAGAGAGGAAAATCAGTCTGGAATCAGCGTTCATTATGGACTGTAGCGGTGCAGTATGGCTTTTGGGAAGACCAATCAGGACAGGGTTACAATAATCCATGCGGGAAATTACTAGAACATGGACAAGCTCCTTGGTAGTATCTGGTGCAAGAAAGGGGCGGATGCGGGCTATGTTTTTAAGATGGAATCTACAGGATTTGGCAACATGCTGGATGTGAGGCTCAAAGGTAAGGCCAGAATCAAGTATGACGCCAAGACAGCGCGCTTGCAAGGATGGACCGATGTGGGTACCACAGACTTGAAGGGAGAGCGAAAGAGGAGGATCAGTATTAGGAGGAAGAAAGACAAGGAGCTCAGTTTTAGAGAGATTGAGTTTCAGAAAGCGGGAGGACATCCAGTCAGAGACGGAAGAAAGGCAAGCAGTGACACGTTGCAGGACGGCAGGGGAGAGGTCCGGGGAGGAGAGATATAAGTGGGTGTCATCATGTACAGGTGGTAGTGGAATCCAAAAGAGGTAATAAGTTTGCCAAGAGAGGCAGTATAAAGAGAAAATAGAAGGGGACCAAGGACAGAGCCTTGTGGGACTCCAACCGAGACAGGACGAGGGGAGGAGGTATCATTAGAAAAGGAGACACTGAATGAGCGTTGGGAGAGATAAGCGGAAAACCACAAGAGGACAGAGTCACAGAGACCAAGTGATTAAGGAGTTTGAAGAAGGAGAGCATGATCAACGGTGTCAAAGGCCACAGAGAGGTCAAGAAGAATTAGTATGAAGTAGTGGTCTCAGTAGAGTGGAGAGGGCGGAAACCAGATTGAAGAGGGTCAAGGAGAGAGTTGGAATTGAGGAAATGAGACACACGGGTAAAGACAAGTCTTTCCAGAAGGAAAAAGGGAGCAGGGATATGGGATGATAGTTAGAGGGGGTGGACGGGTCGAGGGATGTTTTTTTTAGTTTAGGTACTACAGTGGCATGTTTAAGGTCAGCAGGGACAATGCCAGAAGAGAGAGAACAGTTGAAGATGTGCGTTAAGGAAGGCACGAGACAAGTGGAGTGAGATCTAATAAGGTGAGATGGGACAGGATCGAGCGGGCAAGTGGTAGGGCGAGAGGAAAAGAGAAGAGCAGCCAACTCTTGGTCATGGTCAGTAGCCGGGGAGAATGTCTGAAGGGTAGGAAAGGCATGATCTATGTGTGGTTGAGAAACAGAATGGCAAGGAGGGGAGAATTCCCTGTTCTATCTTGTCAGTAAAGTAACATGCAAAGTTGTCAGAAGTAAGGTTAGTTTGGGGGGGTGGCCACAGCAGGGCGAAGAAGAGAATTAAAGGTATCAAAGAGACGCCTGGGATTGCAGGAGCATGAACTAATGAGAGAGGAAAAGTAGGACTGTTTGGCAAGGGCAAGGGCTGCGCTGTATGAACACAATATGAATCTATAATGGAGAAAGTCTAACTGGGTGCGAGACTTCCTCCAGGAGCGTTCAGCACAACAGGAGCATCTTTGCAGGTAGCGTGTTGATTTAGTATGCCACGATTGGGGGCGGGTCCTCCTCGAGTTGCTGGTTTGGAGCAGTGCTACAGCGTTCAAGGCAGAGGTGAGGGTAGTGTTTTATGTGGAGATGGCCAGTGAAGGACAGGAGAAGTAAGTTGCTCCAGAATCGCTGGCAAATGGCATCAAATGCCCTCTGGAAGGTTTCTTCCCATGTACTGGTTGACACCTGTGCCACATGCTTCACATCTCTGCTATCATCAGCCATACTATAATGGCTGCAAGGGAGCTGGGCACTACAGGATTGTCCCAGAGACTGTGCTGAGGTGAGTAAAATCATGCTTGGTGGGGACTGGGATAACCCCCACTGGTACAGGGGGAGGGAGTATGGGGCTCTAGTGGCTGCAAGAAGACCTCTGCCGACTCAGACGTAGAAATCGGTAGCTACCCCTGCCCCTTCCCCTAGGCTGTGACAAGTCTGAGGGCAGAGCTACTCAAATGCAAGTACAGTTGGACCTGGATCAAACAGGTATGTTGTCCATAAGTTTCCAAGCTTGGGTATCAGTAGTAAAAAGTTGATTAGTCAGGTTTAGGGATACCCTAAACTTCCACAAAGACAGGATTCGCAAAGAGCTCTGGCCCGTTACATCCACTCTGCATGGCGGTCAAGCCCCACCCTGCAGGGGGGACTTACTTATGTCCATTACTTATTGAAAAGGACTCCCTACTACCCTGTTATTTCACAGGCCCATTATCACAATTCTCCTTTACTTGCATGAAAGCAAATAAATAATAATTTGCAAGCGTGGATTCTGCCCCATGCATTTCATACTGAATTGTATTAAAACCATTGCTGTGTGAGTCTTCCAAATCCTATACTTTGCATAAGATTTGGATGTGAAAGCACTGATTTTAATCTGGCTACTGAATGCATCCTGGCAATTGTTGCAGATTTGCTTGTGCCAACTCAAATTCTGTCAAATTCTGACCGCATTTAACATTGATAAACGCAAAAATTGCCATTGCTGACGGAATTCAGACATTTTCACTGGAATTTGTTCTTCTGTACAAAACCTGATGTTTCAACTCTCGAATTTTCATTTGTACAGTTACATTTTGCTGACTATCAAACTTGGCTTTTAGAAATATTGGCTGTATTGCATTCTGCAGTTTTGTTTTGTTTTAGGCTTCCCAGGTTCCTGTTTTTGAGAAAATCAAAAGTAATCAAATATATTTAGCAGACTCCTCTAAAAATGATCCCACCCAAAATATTGCAACAGCTCTCTTTTTAAAATGTGTTTTTGCTTGTTTTTATCTTAAGGTGTTCCCTTTCAATTTAAAAAAAAAATAAAAATATAAATTTAGCTGTAAAAGTATGATTTATTAAACTGATTATCTATCTATCTATCTATCTATCTATCTATCTATCTATCTATCTAGCTATCTATCTATCTAGCTATCTGTCTATCTATCTCCCTTTTGCCATGTGTTTATTCTACCACATTTTCACCCTTTTTTATACGGAGAAATTGGGAGCTGTCTTTTGATACACTGTATGTATGCATAACACAATCTTAAATGGGAATAAAATGAAAAAATAATAATAAGTCTCCGTTTTATATTTAATAATCTGTAAATACCTAGGGCAACTAAAGAAAACAAACTAAAAAAAGATTCACTAATTAGTCCTGATTTTTAAAATGGCCAATATGTCTAGGATTTCAATTAATGTTTTATAAATTCTAAAATAAGTATTTCAAGGAGTAAATTATGGTTTTAAAACAAACTTTGCAAAATTTGGCATGCAGCAATTACAACTTTTATAGTATTATAATCCAAAATTTCTACAGGATATATTTTTTAGAAAAAGCGTCCTTCATGTAACCAACAGCATTTTCATAATTTGCATTTAACCATTTTATCATGAACCTAGGTCAAAATATTAATTATTTTATTTAAAAAAAATAAAAATTCACACATGTTTTATTTTGGGGAAATTCAGCATGTGTCCCACATCGGCAAACACCCCATATTTGTATTCTACCACTATTTGTGATTACAATGATACCTCATGTGTATACCGCATAATAAATGCATGTCTGTTTTCATTTTGGGTGTGTCTGCTAAACAGTGATTTCTTTCTTTATTTTTTGTTTAATTTGTGCTTGGGAAGTGGAATGTTCTTTTTAATTGTAAACCATTTTGAGTAATTTGACACTGAATAAGGGTCTCTGACCTTAAATTAAAATTCATTTTGAGGGACCGTAGCCAAGCAACAGACCTAAATGACTTCATGCCGCCTGAGCTCTGTACCAAACAACCACCCTGGGCCCGCTACCATAGTCCAAACCAAGCGAAAACGGTAGCAAGCCCATTTACAAGAAAGATAATAGGGAGGAGTCGGGCAACTATAGGCCAGTAAGCCTTACTTCAGTAGTGGGGAAAGTGATGGAAACCATGTTAAAGGATAGGATTGATGAACATCTAAAACCACATGGATTTCAAGATCAGAGACAACATGGGTTTACTTCAGGGAGATCATGCCAAACTAATCTTATTGATTTTTTTGATTGGGTAACTAAAATTATAGATCAGGGTGGTGCAGTAGACATTGCTTACCTAGATTTCAGTAAGGCTTTTGACACTGTTGCACATAGAAGGCTTATCAATAAACTGCAATCTTTAAGTTTGGATTCCAATATTGTTGAATGGGTAAGGCAGTGGCTGAGTGACAGGCAACAGAGGGTTGTAGTTAATGGAATATATTCGAAGCTTGGACTTGTCACCAGTGGGGTACCTCAGGGATCTGTACTTGGACCCATTCTCTTTAATATTTTTATTAGTGATATTGCAGAAGGTCTTGATGGTAAGGTATGTCTTTTTGCTGATGATACTAAGATATGTAACAGGGTTGATGTTCCAGGAGGGATAAGCCAAATGACAAATGATTTAGGTAAACTAGAAAAATGGTCAGAATTGTGGCAACTGACATTTAATGTGGATAAGTGCAAGATAATGCATATTGGACGTAAAAACCCAAGGGCAGAGTACAGAATATTTGATAGAGTTCTAACCTCAACATATGAGGAAAGGGATTTAGGGGTGATTATTTCTGATGACTTAAAGGTAGGCAGACAATGTAATAGAGCAGCAGGAAATGCTAGCAGAATGCTTGGTTGTATAGGGAGAGGTATTAGCATTAGAAAGAGGGAAGTGCTCATGCCATTGTACAGAACACTGGTGAGACCTCACTTGGAGTATTGTACACAGTACTGGAGACCGTATCTTCAGAAGGATATTGATACCTTAGAGAGGGTTCAGAGAAGGGCTACTAAACTGGTTCATGGATTGCGGGATAAAACTTACCAGGAAAGGTTAAGGATCTTAACATGTATAGCTTGGAGGAAAGACGAGACAGGGGGGATATGATAGAAACATTTAAATACATAAAGGGAATCAACACAGTAAAGGAGGAGACTATATTTAAAAGAAGAAAAACTACCACAACAAGAGGACATAGTCTTAAATTAGAGGGACAAAGGTTTAAAAATAATATCAGGAAGTATTACTTTACTGAGAGGGTAGTGGATGCATGGAATAGCCTTCCAGCTGAAGTGGTAGAGGTTAACACAGTAAAGGAGTTTAAGCATGCGTGGGATAGGCATAAGGCTATCCTAACTATAAGATAAGGCTAGGGACTAATGAAAGTATTTAGAAAATTGGGCAGACTAGATGGGCCGAATGGTTCTTATCTGCCATCACATTCTATGTTTCTATGTTTCTATGTAAGCAGACCCACAGAGCTCTCGTTTTATACAGACCTGTCGGGGTCCACACTGGCATGGCGACGCTCACTCCAACCCTTCACAGCTCTCTTGCCAACCTTGGGGCTTCAGTGGGACTCCCTACCCCTCACGCGTACAGGTACCAAATCTGTGCTATCCTGCATCTGGGACCCCACAAAAGTGGTCCTGTTCCTCCCTCGACAGGCTGGGACAGAGGCCTATGCAGCAGTCACTACCTGACAGAAACCAGCAACTAGAACCAACCTGTTTCCAGGCCTCCCGTTGTGTGAAGAACAAATTCTTTAAATGTTTATCTTTAAATATTTATTTTAATGTTTATTCTCGCATGGTAGAACGCATACCCAGTTTCTCGCCACTGCAAGCCATATAATGCACCACCATGCATTATCTACATCCGGGGTAAAAGGGTAAATTCCTGCTGCCCTTGGGGAACCATATACTTAAACCATCACCAAAGTCTCCCACCTCCCCCGCGTATAGCAAGCCCACACTATTGGTACCACCGGGAACGACACTATCCCATGCGAGAGAGGCTTAAGACGACGTGCTGGCACCACCAGTATTAAATAAAATTCTTGGCTCATGGCCCGTTGCTATAAGGTGACAGATGACCTGTTTAATATGTACAACCAGCTGTTCATATTATCTTTCACATACTCATGATATGTAATGTTTTAAGTTGCGGCTATGACCCGGGACAAAAATAAAGAATAAAAAAAAAAAAATTCACTTTGAATTCTCACTTTAGGAAATACCCCTCATAGCATTGAGTCCCTTGACATTGTACAACAGAAAATATAGATCAGCATTGTATCAGTCAAAGACTGGTTCACTAGACTTGTGCATTCAGTCCAATTTCAATAACTCTGAATCGCTATTTGAATGGATCACGAAACATGGAATTGTTTTGACCTCGGACCCATCTTCAGGATGGAGTTTCTCTCTGTATACATTTGGCTTCCAAAACAGGCTAGTCCCCCCTCCCCTCCCCCCATACTAACAACTACACTAGCACTTATCACTTCCATTAAGGTTTAGGACAAAATCCCAATCAATTACTCCTTGGTATCTAACTCTTCACTGCTTACTCCACTCCTATGGAATACCCAATTCCAACCAGGTATGACCTCCTATCCCCAAGATTTCTCTCATTTTGAGGACAACTACTTCTTAGGTTCTATCAATTCTTTCAGGGAGCTCAAACTATATAATTTTTAGACCTACCACAAACCACCCCCTTACTTCCTTCAGCCATTTCTGCTACTTACAAAGTCGTAGCTTTAACAGACACCCCCGCCAACAAAAAGGCATGTACTACTTCAGTCCCCAAATTTGAAAGAACATGCATGCAATGCCCTGTCCAGAAGGATCAGATCTCTACAATTTATTCACTCATTACCCCTAACCTGGTCCCTGGGACACTCTTCTATGTGTCGGCTTGGGAAAGGGATCTGAGTCTCCCAGAGGACTCTACGGATTGGGGGGAGATATGGGAAACCCCAGATTCTATTTCAATGTGTGTAAATCATAAGGAACAGGCCCACAAAACATTACTGTGGTGGTATGTCACACCACTTTGACTCAAACAAATGGGCTATTCACATTCAGACCTCTGTTTGAAGGTATTCAGGCAAAAAAGGACGTACATCCACTTATGATGGGAATGCGTACACATAGCCCCACTGTGTGTACATAGTATAAAAGGTTGCTACTGGAATATACCACTCTGATTTAACTGATGACCCAGCATGATAAACCATCCACCCTAGCCCTCAAATTCTGGTACAAACTCCTTCCTGGCCTCCCCGACCCTTTTTTCGTCTCTCTTCTTCCCTCCATTTAGAAGGAAACATTTATAAGGATAGTATTTTTACAGTCCTACACAAAACGTGACGGTCTGCAATAATTTTAAAAAACCTGGTTATATTTATATGCACATTTCCTCACAACTAATTTCCCAATTAACTTTTCAACAGCCTAAAATAGAAGCAAAGTCTGTCTGTCTAGCTCATAGATACATACTTGCTGCATTTGGTGCCAGATTTCCAGAGGATGTGCACAATTAATCTTGTATCTGTAATGATCTCATAACCAGAAGTATTTTTAACGTTAGCAGTCTCATATTTAAAAAAAATTAAGTTTCCGTAAAGATTCAATTGTAGGGAGTGTGATGATGTAGTACGCATGCCACGCACGCTCTGGAGGCAAGGTGCTTAAGTGCATAACGTTTCTTTCTCTCCATAAAGATGCTTGGGCCTTATGAGCAGTGTTTGGATGCTGCAGGATTCTGTCCCAAAGTAGGAATTATTTATTTGGATCGGACGCAGAGGAGCTCTTTAGAAGCTACATTGCCGTTCAACTATGTTACACAAGTACATGAGTTACGCAAGTTGAATCCTTTGCTGTAATGAATTAATTTTGACAAGACAGCTATAAATAACAACATTCTGTGACAGATTTGTGGAATTTTTGCAATTTGAAAGATTCTACTACCTAGTCAAAGCCTATGGTAAACTGAAGGGTGCGTTGGAATAACAAAAGAAAAGAAAGCTAAAAACCTCAAATTATTCTCCCTTATGACTTTTTTGAAAAACTAAAAACTAATCCATTGAACCCAGATTGCTTGTCAGCTGAGGCTTCCAACCTAAAATGGCAACCATGTATTATTATTATAATGTGTTTAAGTCCCCCACCTATCTTAAAACGGATATACAACTTATGTTGAAGAATATTTGTCTCCCATTGAGAGACAGCAAAAAGAGTATTACAATTTTATTTGAAATCCTACAAAACAGGGATAAAAAGTGGAAGGAATTGGAGGAAAGGACAAAGGAACAGTGTTTTTTAATAACGTGAAGCAGGTTTTTGTTTTTTTCACTTGCACAGAACAACTGCATGCTAAGATGCTAAGATCAAAACAAAAACTTTTTTTAAGCCTACCGATGCAAATAGCTACATCAATACAGATAGTAGTCATCATCTAACCTTAGCTCAGAGGTGTTCCACCAAGTCAGTTTACCAGATTAAGGAGAAATTGAACTGATCAGAACCTTTTCTTATATCAAGCTCCAGTATTAAAGACTACATTTCTAGAAAAAGAATTTTATTAATAAAGAAATTTTACATTCTTCTAATAAAAAGAGTAGAGATCTGTTATTGAATAAGAAATCTGTCCCCCCCTGTTATCAATAAATTTGAAGTCAGAAATCCGGCGGGATATTTAGTGGACGTTAAGATAGAACTGTAGGATATTAGCAGGATTCCTTATGATATTGCAATTTTATTATTGATTTTATTTTTTTATCGTATGCTTCTTATCCTGATTGTGTACCGGCTCTTTCCTGGATGTTGAAGATACCTTACGATTTTGATGGGCTTTTTAACTACTGATTTCCTGTGAGTGCAATCTAATAAAGTTATCCATTCTTTATATACAGTTGAACACTATGTCTTGCATTTCTCTTTTACCTTAAAGTATAAAAGTGGGAAAAGAGAAGAAAAGAAGCCTTCAATGGGAATTACATATTCCGCCTATTTTACTCATATGTTTGTGAGTGTATCTTAGTTTTTACTTTTTATGGTGATTTATTTTATCTACACCATTGGGGTCCCTCTCTGTTTTTATATATTTTAGGTTGTGTATTCTGAGCGAGAAGATCCTTTGAGTCAGTAACAAAAATTTGAGAAAGAATAATATAAAATATAGATGGGTGTTCCCCACCAAATTAGTGGTTTAATTTGACTCAGAATTAAAGCACTTTGGACGAATGCCAAATATGGATCTACTCTAAAAGATAGTTCTGTAGATGAAGAGTGTGTTCTTCCTTTGTCACGTATTCATACTCACCTTGTGGTGTTTACAGTGGAAATTGCCTTCCTAGCAGTAATGGAGGTGCTGCTCAGCGGCCCTGTGTCAGTATGCCTGACTTCTGCAACATGTTGGTGGATGCCGGCTGCCACAGATCCACGCCATATTGTAGCCCCACATCCACCCATGATGTAGATGGCGTCGACGTGCATGTGACATCACGTAAAAGACACACAAGCACGTTTTGTGGTCAAAGGCCGGTTACGGCCAATCGGATCTGCAGGAGGGTTATTTAAGCTAATTTCTCCTTTTACTCATTGCCCTGTCATGGTAACCCTTTGCTGGTTATTCGAGAGAGTGTTCCTGATCGTATTATTTCTGATATTTGACTTTGGCTTAGTTTTGACTTCCCTGATTTCTGGTATCCTTGACTTTTGGCTTTCCCTCATCATTCTGTAACCCTGACCTTGGCAAGTATTCTGAAAATTCTTGTATACGTTAAGTCCGGCTATTCTAAGGAGATGTGGAGACAGCCTACAGATCAGGTAAGTGAGGTGGGGGGTAGCATACAGATCAGGTAAGTGAGGCATGTGGGGGCAGCCTACAGATCAAGAAAATGAGGCATGGGGGGCAGCCTACAGATAAGGTAAGTGTGGCATGGGGGGAAGACTAAAGATCAGGTAAGTGTGGGATGGGGGGCAGCTTACAGATCAAGAAAATGAGGCATGGGGGGCAGCCTACAGATCAGGTAAGTGAGGCATGGTGGGCAGACTACAGATCAGGTAAGTGTGGGATGGGGGCAGCATACAAGTCAGGTAAGTGAGGCATGGGGGGTAACCTACAGATCAGATAAGTGAGGGATGGTGGGCAGCATACAGGAAGGGTCAACAAGGAGCAGGAAGATAAAGTAGAAGAGGGAACAGAAATGAGCAGGAAGGGACATCAAGGAGCAGAAAGGGTCAGCAATGAGCTTGAAGGGGCAGAAGGAGCACAAAGGTAGAGTAGGAGAAGGGGCAGAAAGGAGAAGAAATGAGCAGGAAGGGGCAGCAAGGAGCATGAAGGGGCAGGGAGGGCCTGCAAGGGGCAGGGAGGGTCTGCAAGGAGCAGGAAGGGTCTGCAAGGAGTAGGAATGGTCTGCAGAAAGCATGCAGGGTCTGCAAGGAGCATGAAGGGGCAGCAAGGAGCAGGAAGGGACATAAGGAGCACAAAGGTAAACAAGCAGAAAGAATCAGAAGTAAAAGAAGGAGCAGAAATGGCTAGCAAGGAGCTTGAAAGGGCAGCAAAGAGTAGAAATGGACAGCAAGGAGCTAGAAGGGGCAGAAGGAGCGCAAAGGTAAAGTAGGTAAAGTAGGAGAAGGAGCAGAAAGGAATAGAATGAGCAGACAGAGTCAGCAATGAGCAGGATGCGTCTGCAAGGAGCAAAAAAGGACAGAAGGAGAAGGAAGGTAAAGGAGCAGAAAGAATCAGAAGGAGCAAGGTAAAGTAGGAGATGGAGGAGAAAGGAACAGCAAGGGGCATACAGGGCAGCAAAGAGCAGGAAGGTAAAGTAGGAGAAGGAGCAGGAAGGAGATGAAACAGAAAGGAGCAGAAAGGATTTGCAAGGAGCAGAAAGGGATCAGAAAGAGAAAGGAGCAGAAGGGAGCAGAAGGGCACAAAAGAAGCATAAAGTAACAGAAAAGTTAAGGAGCAGAAGAAGCCAAGGAGGAAAGAAGACAGTGTCAGGAGAAGAAGAAGACTGTGTCAAATGAAGAAAAAGAAAAGGAGATTGGAGCAAGAAGGACAAGTGAAGTGATCTCTTCACTTCATTCTAGACACCATATCCTAAGGCTTTGGTTCATGGGCCTGGCAGGGAAACTTTGGACCTTCTCATCGTCCCAGTTAAAAAAATCTCAATGTTAATGTGTTCCCTTTTATTTACCGAGTGTCAGGAAGCACAGAGTGCCGTTGGGTAGGGGTGTCGCTGATTGGCTTGAGCAGTCAGCTTGCACGCTAAGCCAATCAGTAGCTCCCCATTCATAAATAAGTGAAACATTTTTATGAACCGGGAACTAGTGATTGGCTTAGAGCATCACCTGACTCTACACAATCAGTGGCACCCATGCCTGACGTCAATCTGCACTTCCTGACACTCCATTCCAGCAGCTGAATACCACTGAACGACCTGGAGATCTGGAGCAGGAGGAAGTCTTTGGGGTTAAACCATTTGAGAGTGTGTACATTTATAGTTCTTCACTGGGTTTACTTGAAATGGATCCATTCAGTTCACTTTATTTGTTGCATGATTATATGTTAAAGGGAAACTATAATTAAAGTTCATGACAGTACAATTAGAAAAAGAAGATTTGTCAGAGAGAAAAAAAGCCTCTTCTCTCTAAAAAGCACATGGCAGCATGGCTTAGGTTTTCAAAGTTGCATCTGAATAACCCACAACATTTTTGGAACAATGTGCTTTGTACAGATGCAACCAAATTGGAGATACTTGGCCATAATATACAGCGCCACATTCGTGTTCATATGCTATGTTTGGGTTTCACCAAACACCTCATACCAACTGTTAAGCACAGTTTTGCATTTACAGGACATGTTAACCTTGAAGTAATTGCGCTGACCATAAACTCTTCCGCATATAAAATTATTCTAGAGTTAAATGTGAGGCCATATGTCTGACAGCTAAAGCTTGGTTGAAATTGGGTGATGCAACAGGACAATGATTCCAAACACATTAGCAAATCTAAGCAGGAGGGCTAAAAAAGAATGGAATCAAGGTTTTGCAATTGCCCAGTCAAAGTTCAGACCTCAACCCAATCGAAATGCTGTGGCGGGACCTTAAACGTGCTGTGCATAAACAAATGCCAGGAAACCCCAATGAACTGAAGCAGCGTTGTGGATAAATTTTGGCCCACTCTTCTTCACAATGATGTGAGAGACTGATAAAGTCATACAGAATGTCATTACTTTAAGCTATTGCTGTTATATGTGGTTTTACAAGCTATTTAATCATAAGGTGTATTTAGCTTTTAACATGTTTCTTCTTAATTTTATATTTATTTTTGTTTACTAAATCATGACATGGTGTAATATGTCATGTGTTTTTCATCTGAGGTGGTAGATACCCAATTTTAAGACCTGCAAAGGATAAACATGTGATTGTTATGATATGTAAAACCATGGAAGAGAGGGTGTACTTTCATTTCCCCATGACTATAGTTGCATTTGACAGTATCCAGATAATTTTCATTTGGTGAACACATTAACAGCATCCCTTTTGGGGATCTTGTTTCTGGATGTTGTGATATGATTACTCCTTTATGATACCCTTTAATTTGTTTTCAGTATGTTGCTCCTTAAAATAAATGACTGTACACAGCAGAAAACTGTAGAATCTGAAAGGACACTATTTTGTTCCAGTTTGAACATTTTGCTAAATATAAATTTGTAGACTTGGAATATGAACATTAGAGCAAGGACTTTTGGTCACTTAGATACACATTTATACTGGCAACAGATCTCTTACACATCATTCATAAATATTACTATCCTTATTAGTACTGCAATAGCAAATTATTAAATGGAAAATAGAGATGACATCTTTCTTGGACTAGGATTTCCAAGGATGCTCTTTTAGCGGATTCTTAAAATAAAAACGCACTTATATCCTCTCTTTTATCGCTTCAATTCCTGGCATGGTTCTGCGAGAACTATCTTTTTTGTTACAATTTCTTAATGCAGCTAAAGATCTGGTGACTGCACAGAAAGAATACACAACTCATTTACCACATACTATGATTTAGATGGTTTCCACCTTCAGATGTCTGTTCTTATTTCAAATTAGCTGCTGCTAAATAATTGCATTAATGCCAGTTTACCCTTAGACTATATAGTTTGCATTATGTAGCTAGGTATGTCTAATATGACCATTAGTTATTTCTCATCGATTTAATGCTTTATTTTTGTTTTACCAGCCACTTTAACCACTTAGTGACCATGACTGTTTTTACATTTCTGCGGTGTTTGTGTTTAGCTGTAATTTTCCTCTTACTCATTTACTGTACCCACACATATTATATACCGTTTTTTTCAACATTAAATGGTCTTTCCAAAGATACCATTATTTTCATCATATCATATAATTTACCATAAAATAAATTATAAAATATGATGAAAACCGTTAAACACACTTTTTCTAACTTTGACCCCTAAGATCTGTTACGCATATACAACTGCCAAAAAACACCCATGCTAAATAGTTTCTAAATTTTGTCCTGAGTTTAGAAATAACCAATGTTAACATGTTCTTAGCTTTTTTTTGGAAAGTTATAGGGCAATATGTACAAGTAGCACTTTGCTATTTCAAACCCATTTTTGTTCCCCAGTATGAACTAATCTAACACTGATATCTGTCAGGAATCCCTGAATAACCCTTCACATGTACATATATTTTACAAGAAGACAACTTAAGGTATTAAACTTGGGGTATTTTGACTATTTTCATGCAACCATTTTACCACCAATCTATGCCAAATAAAAAAATAAAATAAAAAAATTGGTGATTTTTTTTTGACACGCATAGCAATTTAAGAATACATGTACGGAGAATTTTACGGGTTACTGCCAAAGAACATCTCCTGAGTACAGTGATACCCCCCATGTGTAGGGTTCTCTGGGGCTAAAAGACCTTATTTAGAGGGTGCACATTTCAATTTTCCAAGTTGGAATTTTCACAGCTGGTCATCATGCACCCATGTCCTATTTGGGACATTTTTGAAGCCGGCCAATGTAATTTACACCCATCTCCATATATTTTTGAAAAGTAGACACACTAGGGTATTTTAAATGGTGGTATTTTAACACTTTCCAAGCACTTATTCTACCACCAGTCTTTGTCAACCTTTTGGGTAGTGATTTTTTGAGCTATTTTTCGAGCTATTTTTAACACACACTGTACTTTAGGCATGGATTCTTAGTTCCTGTGATGTGTTACTGACAAATAACACCCCAATATGTGTTCAGCAACATCTCCTGAGTACAACAGTGCCCCCAATGTACAGGTGTTATGGGTTTTTACAAATCTACAAGGATCAAATGTAGGGCTTTCCCCTTTTTCATGTTTGCACATTGAAATTTGCCAGATTGGCTTCCAGGGCCTATGTTGCCTTTGAGACCGTATAGCAGCCCAGGAATGAAAATTAACCCCATCATGGCATACCATTTGTAAAAGAAGACAACCCAGGGTATTCAAAATTGGGTATGTCCAGTCTTTTGTAGTAGAGACTTAGTCACAAACGCTGGCCAAAGTTAGCGTTTTTATTAGTTTTTTGCATTTTTTTTACACAAAAACTGCACTTTTACTGGTGATTTAATTGCCGTGATAAGTTTTACCATTTTAAACACTCATATTTGTATTCATCAAAGTCTCCCAATTATAACAATACCCCCCATGTACAGGTTTTATGGTGTTTTGGAAAGTTACAGGGTCAATATAAGGCTTGGCGAATTCAGTTTGCCAGATTGGTTTGCTGGGTCTGTCTTGCCTTTTGAGAGCATTTGGTAGCATATGGTAGCCCAGGAATGTGAAATAACCCCATCATGGCATACCATTTTCAAATGTAGTCAACCCAGGGTATTCAAAATGGGGTATGTCCAGTCTTTTGTTGTAGCCACTTTTGGTAGTAGTCACAAATGATGGCCAAAGTTAGCGTTTTTATTTGTTTTTTATATATGTTTTTTTCAATTTACATTATATATATATGCACACACACACATATAATACATACCCTTTAAAAATATATATTTCTTCTCAATTATGAAGAGCATCGAAGGAATTAAATATAAAAGGACAACTGTCATCATAGATCACATCACTCCAGAAACAAACAAAAAAAACAGGGCTGAACTGTCCAAGTTAGGAAAGAAAGAACGATGTTTAAGATGGTTCTGGGGGGGTTTATACTGTGCTTAGCATGGTAATTGACCGTGTATGTGGTCTTTTGGAACTATCATTACTTGTTCTGTTTTTTTCCTTGCTGCTCTCAGAGAGTAAAGAAATGGTCAAGCACAACAGTAGTATTATTCTTTTATAACATCGTGACTTTTTGTTTTGAAATAGAAATGTCATGTAATTATTCTGATTTAGAACATGCCCTAGGCAAAAAATTCACATCCTCAACGAAGTGTGTCTTTTACTTCTGCATTTTACACAAACTCGAAATCTATTGTTTCTTTTGGAATTAATGGAGACCTGTCATGCCCCAAACAACTTCATTAGATTTAGCAGCGAATTCTAACTATTTTAAAAAGGAAAGAGGAAAAGTGAGTGAATCTCTCTATTCTAAATTAAATTAAATACACCACGTATCTTTGTGGTGTGATGTATATGGGAGCAATTTAAGGTAAGTGAAAATTTTCATTTAGATTAACTTTAAATTGCATACATAGCTTAGCTTCTTTTGTGCTCTTTTTGTTTTTTCCTTTTCTGATGCATCTTCTCCTCTGCAAATTCCACTTTTTAAGCATTCCCCAGGATTCAGTTCTTGGTTCCCTTCAGTTTTCAGTCTTTACTGCTGCTTTTGGCAATGCATTCCTTTTGGTTTCCAATATCTCTTCAATATCCCTCTTATTTTTATGATACTTAGATCTACCAGTCTTCTTTATTCGTATCAATAGTTACCTTTCTGTCATTTTTAACTAGATAACCGTTTCCTTAAACAAAATCTCTCCAAAACGGAACTTCTCATCTTTCCTCCTTCAAGGACTACTATCCCCATGTTTGTCTCCTTCCAGGTAAATGGTACTACTATGAACTTTACCCAGCGACCCATCAACTAGGAATTTTCATTGACACCATCCTCCCTTCCACCGCTTAGCTGAGACAATTTGATTTGGCTGGTTAATAAAGTGACTGAAAAATGCAGAGTGTAGAAACCAAATTAGAAAAATTAGATTATATAACTTTAAATATGTACAGGGGGCATTGGTTTATCAAAACATGAAGAGAGATAGAGCTTTATTGATTTAAACATGTTTAATACTTACTATATTTTATTTATTTGTATTTCATTCTTTAAAGAGATTCTATAGTGTAAGGAATACAATGTTATATTCCATACACTATAGAGCCCTCTGCACCGCCCTCCCATCCCGTTAAGGCTTAAAAAAAACCTTTGTGTACTAACCCAACTCCAGGGAGCTCTCCCTCGGTGCTGGGGAGGCGCATTGCCTCCTTAGATGGCGAGTGCACTCCCTATAAGAAAGCATTGCTACAATGTAAATTTCAATTTGTGTGTGTGCCAGTGTGTATGTTTAGGTGGGTCAGTGTGTACCTGTGAGTATGTGTGTGTGTTAGTGTGTATCTGTGAGTGTGTGTGTCTCACTGTATCTGTGACTATGTGTGTGTGTCAGTGTAGATCTGTGAGTATATCTGTGTGTCTCAGTGTATCTGTGAGTATGTGTGTCTCAGTGTGTATCTGTGAGTGTGTGAATCTGTGTGTATCAGTGTATGTCAGTGTATATCTGTAAGTATGTGTGTATCTGTGAGTATGTCAGTGTGTACCTGTGAGTGTGTGTGTGTGTGTATCTGAGTATGTGCATTTGTATCTGTGAGTATGTGTGTGTGAATCTGTATGTACCTGTGAGTATGTGTGTGTGAATCTGTGTGTATCAGTGTATATCTGTATGTATGTGTATCTGTGAGTGTGTGTGTATCAGTGTATCTGTGACTATGTGTGTGTGTCAGTGTAGATCTGTGAGTATATCTGTGTGTCTCAGTGTGTGAGTATATGTGTATCTGTGAATGTGTGTGTTTGTCTGTATGTACCTGTGAGTATGTGTGGGTGAATCTGTGTGTATCAGTGTATGTCAGTGTATATCTGTAAGTATGTGTGTATCTGTGAGTATGTCAGTGTATGTATGTGTGTCAGTGTGTATCTGTGAGCATGTGTGTGTATCTGAGTAAGCGTGTGTATCTGAGTATGTGCGTGTATATCTGAGTATGTGTATTTGTATCTGTGAGTATGTGTGTGTGAATCTGTGTGTATCAGTGTATGTGTGTGTGTCTGTATGTACCTGTGAGTATGTGTGGGTGAATCTGTGTGTATCAGTGTATGTCAGTGTATATCTGTATGTATGTGTGTCAGTGAGTATGTGTCTGAGTGTCAGTGTGTATCTCTGTGTATGTATGTGTCAGTGTGCATCTGTGAGAAAGTATGTGTGCATATGTGAGTATGTTAAAATGATCTGGTATGCCTATTGCAACACCCAGAGGTGAGGGAGTCCGACTTGTAGCGAAAATGTCTCAAACTGGATATAGGCAGAAGTTTTCACCAAATACTCTGCCTTAAATTAAAAGTAGCTTGGTATGCTCCTGAGATTAGGTGCAATAGGGTCCAGGAGTCAATTCACTTAGAAAGGCTTCTCTATGTTAGAATAGTTAGGAGGAATACACAGCTCATATATATGGGGTGTATGACTTTAAATCTGCTAAGAGCAGAATCAAATTGTTACACACCAAATTGCTCTACTTAAAACTTCAAGATGTAAACTGTAATAAAAAATATATAGGAAAACAGTATGAGGAACTGTTTCCTATGTGGTAGAAAACTTATACAGTTAGAGATGTATATATCTTTAAATCTGTAACTGATATAATGTGCCAAAATCTATGTCAGTATCACGTATTGTGATGCAGATTGAAAAGTAAGTACAAGAGATATATGATTATACTATTAAATGGATCACTGTGTTGTTATAAAAATATGATGGAAAAAATAAATAAATAAAAAATGTATATAAAAATCAGATTAAGATTAATGTAAAGTTTATTGGGCAATAACAATACTAAAAATATATTCAAATGTGAACAAAAAATAAAAATAAAGATCAGGAACGTATTGCAAGAATGTTACCAGCACTTCAGCAGTCCTAGTATCAACTGAACCGCAGGGACCATCCAGGATGGATATGGATATATGTGAGTATGTGTCTGAGTGTCAGTGTGTGTATGTGTGTATGTATGTGTGTATCTGTGTGCCAGTGTGCATATGTGTATCTTTCTGTGTCATTGAGTATCTGTGTGTGACCACATATGTTTGTATCTCTGTGTATGTGTCAGTGCGGGTACATGTGTGTGTCTGTGTGTTATTGTGTTTTCATGTTCTTGCCACATATGTGTACAGCCCCCTATCCCTCTGCTGGAACCTTTTTCACCACACTACAGCCCACCACCAGTGCCCCTCCTGATGGTTCTGGATCTTCTCCTCATCTCACGACCATTAGAGTGATCATAATCCAAATTATGCAAATCATTTTTTTCTGCCAGTAATGCTGCATAAGACAGAAAACATCATCATCATAAAAGCAAACCTTGATTTTATTGCTAATCTTGAGATATCACAGCCCATGCCCTTTCTAGTTTCTGATTACATCACTGGTTAAGGTTATGAAATGTCAAGTGTTTTACTGCTGCCAGTAGATGACCTGTGTATTATTCTTCATAATCTTGGTCTATGTGATTGTGCTCTTTAATGGCCATCTTCCTACTTCAATCAGTGCTCTTTTTGTTTTTTCCTTTTCTGATGCATCTTCTCCTCTGCAAATTCCACTTTTTAAGCATTCCCCAGGATTCAGTTCTTGGTTCCCTTCAGTTTTCAGTCTTTACTGCTGCTTTTGGCAATGCATTCCTTTTGGTTTCCAATATCTCTTCAATATCCCTCTTATTTTTATGATACTTAGATCTACCAGTCTTCTTTATTCGTATCAATAGTTACCTTTCTGTCATTTTTAACTAGATAACCGTTTCCTTAAACAAAATCTCTCCAAAACGGAACTTCTCATCTTTCCTCCTTCAAGGACTACTATCCCCATGTTTGTCTCCTTCCAGGTAAATGGTACTACTATGAACTTTACCCAGCGACCCATCAACTAGGAATTTTCATTGACACCATCCTCCCTTCCACCGCTTACTCCATTTGGTAACCGAATTCTATTATTTCCATCCTTAAAAATCCACCAGCTGAAGACAACGTGCCTGCCCATGCCATAATTATCTCCAGTTGTTACTACAGTAACCCCTCACATTTAATCAAATGCATTATTACTTTGCCATTCAAAAAAAAATTCTTCAGCCCGACTCCTCTTAGTGACACCATACACCTACCTGACCATGTGCAAACATTTTCCCCCTCACAACAGGATATCAAATTAGGGGAATCACCAACTAAACAGCACTACAATTTGGTATCCAAAGTAGGGCATTCCTATATCAGGGTACCAACTAAGGGGAGCCACCTACTAAACAGTGCCCTATATGAAATCACAGCGGTCCAAATTTCAGACAAATGTAATTTTGTACTAAATTGCTAATTACCAGATTTCACCTAAACAAATTTTGGAATTACAGACTCAACACCAAACCAAATTGTTTTGCCCATGCATATGTCAAAGGGGAATGGAAAACATTAGTTATGACCAATGCCTGCAAAAATTGCATTTGTTTTCTTTAGAAAAAAGGCATCTCACAGGGGATACAACAGCACTAGTATTAGTATAAACAGCTACATCCTAACCTGTTCGTTCAAGGAATAAACATCAGCCAAGAGGCCACAAATTTAAACTGGAAAAAAAGCTTTTTCGCTTACAGCAGAGGGAATGGTTCTTTAAATAAGAATGATAAAGATTTTCTACCTAAAGAGTTTGTTCTATACAATAAATACAATATTCAAGGATATATTTAATATGTATGTAAACAGGTTTTTGTTTTTTTTTTGATACAAGGAGAAATCTGATTTCAATTATGGCGCCAAGGAGGTTCCGCCCACCCCTTTTTGTGTAATTTTTGGAAATTGCTATAATTTATTTTTTTTTGCCTCCTTTTGGAGCAACAGCATAAAACAGTTGCAATAAGTATCATGAAGACATGGAATTCTGCGCATAAAGAGCTTATTATGGCAGATTCGATTGAGGCCCAATTCAAAATAAAGTCACACTGGGTTTGTTCACCTTCTTTTTGATCAAAATCATGGCACATGATGACAGGGCTGCCCTCAGACATTTTGGGGCCCCTAACACAGCTCAGGGTCTGGGTGCCCGCCTCCAAATCCACCCACAAGGAAGCAGTGTTTGTGCATGTGTACTTGCTGCAATGTATGTGTATATATATATATATATATATATATATATATCCAATGTTCTTTGCACTCATGCTTTCAGTATTGTCCTGATGAAAGTTCCAAGCTAGGAACTGAAACATTGACTGATTTGTGACAATAAATCGTTGTTCTGTTCAAATCCAGGCGTACTTTTTATATACACACACACACATACATATTTACACACAGACTTTGTTTGAATGTAAGCATGTTTTTGTATGGTGTATGTGTGTGGATGTTGGATGCAGGTGCGCATTTGTGTGTAGTGTATACACTTCCACGCACACCGATACTCAGACACATGCACTAACACACAAGCAAATACACAGACACACACACACACATATATACCCACACAGACACTCAAACATTGACACAGCATACACACACATTGATACAAAATGACACAGATACACACACATACATACATACTAACAGACACACATACTGAAATGACCTACAGGCATACGTACTGACACACATATTAACATACATGCAGACACATATTCTGACTGACATATATACATACATACTGACTAACACACACATGCAGCTCATATTTCAGCCACCCTCCTGTTTCTTACCTTTTCCTTGCAGGAGGGTGGCTGAAATATGAGCTGCATGTGTGTGTTAGTCAGTATGTATGTATGTATGTATGTCACCCTCCTGTTTCTTATCTTTTCCTTGCAGGAGGGTGGCTGATGGCAGTCGGTGTGGTCTCTCCCTCTTCATGGCCTGGCTGTCTCTTCTCCTTCCCACGTGGAGTGAGCTCGGAGGAAGTGACCGGCTGGTCACTTCCTCCCAGCACTACTTGCAGATGACATTTTTAAATGGGCCTGGTCACGCAGTTACACGGCCGCACCACTGACTGGGCCCCTGAAGAAATGCTTGGGCCACCCGATGGGCCCTATCAGCATGCGGGCCCTGGTACAGGTACAACCATCATGGTTGTCACCCCCCCGCATGATGAATGTGGTTTTTTTTCAGACAAAGTCATTCTATTTAAACAATGAGCAGGTTTATTAAGATTTGCTTTATTTTAACCGGTCTCTGAGTGTCATTTCATAGTCAGTTTATTTAATAAAATTGTCCTTTGCACATTTATAAAAATGGCAGATTGATGCAAGATTGCTACTGTATGCAAATTCATTACAAAACCATTACAAAACAGTACTTTTGCATTACCATACTTAGACCACTAATATTTTTAAGTAAAGTTGTTTTGCTCTCCCCTTCCATAAAAGTTTATAACAGTTACAGCCATTAAATTTGTAAGAAAACATTATGGGTATTATGCAGCAGCCCCTTCCTTGTTCTGAGGTAGCAAGATCTTGGGTGGCTGTGGGTAGTAACCGTCAGTGTCTGAGTTATTGCTTGAGAACCTGGTAAACTTATAGTCCAGAGACAAATCTGAAATATAAAAACACATTGCTATTAATTGTATGAAATATTTAAATTTTTCCTTTAAATAGATACATCCACAAACTAGCATATGAATAGACTACTAGCAAAATGGGTCGATGAATCCAAGCTCTGAGAACTTGCAGTAAACTATAAGACAACCACTCAGCTAATAACTGAGCAAATGTTAAAGGACAACGTTCACCTCAAAACTATTTTTAATAAATTAATCCCTTCATCAAGTATTGTAAAGGAAATCGATTTTTTTTAATATGATGTATATGTTGAAAATAAAAATAATTATAAAAACTCATCCCTAACTTTACCTTATGACAGAATCATTCAGCCATACACATGTACCTTGGGTCAGACTGTATTTGAAAACTGTGAGTCTCTGTGTTTTTGGATTCTTTTGTGTAGGGTGTGAAGTGTGGAAGATCACATATACTAACTGGTGGTTTTCAAACACTGTATGACCCTAGCTGAATGTATATGATTGATAGATCATGTCAAACACAAAGTAAGGATGGGTATTTAAAAATTTCCTTTCAAAACTTGAAAAAAAAGGATTACTATATTAAAATAGTATTGAGCTGACAGTTGTCTTTTAAACAGGCTATTTGGTGTGGGCCCCATTTAAGTACACACCAAACAACACTAACGGCTGCAAGCGTATAATTAACAAATGGAGCCCCCTTATGCATGTTATTCTAAGGTTCCATAGTTGCAAACATCATCAAATTTGGTACGACTCCACAGGCTTTGGGTCCTGTACAGCAGGTCTGGATTTTCATCATGTGTTCAATTTACGAAGACATGAAATGTAGTGAAATTAAATGTGTATGGGGTATTCCAGAGTAATTCCACCCAAACAGGATAACGGTAACAGTATAAGCACAGTAATGACATGTCCCTGATGCGGCCTTGAGCACCATGATATGAATTACATCACCATCCTTTCCAAGTGACCAAGTTTAGGGCACAAATTCCTCTGTCCCTCTTTTATATGAACTGGATATTGTTGGTGTGTCTGAGTGTAGAGCTCCACAGCAACAATACTCAAAATAATGTGTCTTTAAACTATAATAAATGTATTTAGAAATCAGTCAGTGTAAATAAGATACATTAGTCCTGTTTTAAATTACATTTTAGTTGAATAACTTGGTATTAGTAAGTGACCTAAAATTTCTAAGGGCAGCCCCACGCATCCTTACATCCACACTTACACCCCTTAAATTAAAGTGTCCTTTGTCCATTTGTGGGAAGTACGCTTTACTGGTAAATCCCACTGGCTTAAGGGTACACTAAATAAATCTTATCTTTGAAGCAGAAACTTAGTAAAAAAAAAAAAATTAAAAAAAAATAAATAAAAAAATAAATATATATATATATATATACAGGTGATACTTGAAAAATTTGAAATTGTGCCAAAGTTAATTTCAGTAATGCAACGTAAAAGGGGAAACTAATATATGAGATAGACGCAAAGCAAATTAGTTCAAGTCGTGATTTGTCATAAGTGTGATGATTATGCCTTACAGCTCATGAAAACCCCAAATCCACAATCTCAGTAAATTAGAATATTATATGCAATCAATAAAACAAGGAGTGTACATAGAACAATATCGGACCTCTGAAAAGTATAAGCATGCATATGGACTCAGTACTTGGTTTGGGCCCCTTTTGCAGCAATTACTGCCTCAATGCGGTGTGGCATGGAAGCTATCAGCCTGTGGCACTACTGAGGTGTTATGGAAGACCAGGATGCTTCAATAGCGGCCTTCAGCTCTTCTGCAATGTTCGGTCTCATGTCTCTCATCTTTCTCTTGGCAATGCCCCATAGATTCTCTATGGGGTTCAGGTCAGGCGAGTTTGCTGGCCAATCAAGCACATTAATCCCACAGTCATTGAACCAGGCTTTGGTGCTTTTGGCAGTGTGGGCAGGTGCCAAGTCCTGCTGGAAAATGAAGTCAGCATCCCCATAAAGCTCGTCTGCAGAAGGAAGTATGAAGTACTTCAAAATCTCCTGGTACACGGCTGCATTGACCCTGGACTTAATGAAGCACAGTGGACCAACACCAGCAGATGGCATGGCTCCCCAAATCAACACAGACTGTGGAAACTTCACACTGGACTTCAAACATCTTGCAGTATGTGCCTCTCCATTCTTCATCCAGACTTAGTTTCCAAATGAGATGCAAAAGTTGCTCTCATCAGA
Organism: Pelobates cultripes; assembly: GCA_933207985.1. Taxonomy (NCBI): domain Eukaryota; kingdom Metazoa; phylum Chordata; class Amphibia; order Anura; family Pelobatidae; genus Pelobates; species Pelobates cultripes. Next base: position 262,194,976 of record OW240913.1, read on the forward strand.
AAAGAGGACTTTTGGACCAGTTCTGTTTTTCTTTAGCTCAGGTAAGACTCTTCTGACGTTGTTTGCTGTTCAGGAGTGGCTTGACAAGAGGAATACGACATCTGAAGCCCATGTCCAGGATCCGTCTGTGTGTGGTGGCTCTTGATGCACAGACTCCAGCCTCAGTCCACTCCTTGTGAAAGTTCCCAACACTTTTGAATGGCCTTTTCCTGGCAATCCTCTCCAGGCTGCGGTCATCCCTGCTGCTTGTGCACCTTTTTCTTCCACACTTTTTCCTTCCACATAACTTTCTACTAATGTGCTCAGATACAGCACTTTGGGAACATCCAACTTCCTTCGCAATTACCTTTTGAGGCTTTCCCTCCTTATAGAGGGGGTCAATGATGGTTTTCTGCACAACTGACAGGTCAGCAGTCTTCCCCATGATTGTGATTCCTACTGATCCAGACTGAGATACCATTTAAAGGCTCAGAAACCCTTTTCAGGTGTTATGGCTTACTTAGCTGATTAGAGTGGGACACTGTGAGCCTAGAATATTGCACCTTTTCACAATATTTTAATTTACTGAGATTGTGGATTTGGGGTTTTCATGAGCTGTAAGCCATAATCATCGCACTTATGACAAATCACGGCTTGAACTATCTTGCTTTGCATGTAATCCGTCTATCTCATATATTAGTTTCCCCTTTTACGGTGCATTACTGAAATAAATGAACTTTTGTACGATAGACTAATTTTTCGAGTATCACCTGCATAGCAATGCACTACTGCAAAATGCTGGTTAAAACCCACCAAAACAAAAAGAACAAACAAACTGTTAAAAGTAACAAAATAAATAGACTCTCATTTTTATGAGATTATGTAGATGCTAGTGAAACAGATAATTTTTCTCATAGGGAAGCCAGTGATTGGACCATTTTGCTGTCTCAGAGTGCATGTGCTCGCTCTGGGCTGGAAAGTGAGGAAAGGAGGGAGTAGGAGGAGGTCTTTTATGTATTTTTTCTTTTACTGTGTGTAATGGAGGGAGGTGGGAGAGAGCACACACAGTGTGTGGGAAGGACGGGGAGCAATCTTCCCCTTTCAGGCACTCTGCAATGGGAAGACTTTTTTCCTGACATATGGTGGCACTACAATAGGGATGTACTCTTCTTTGCGACAAGCATCTGAAATTAAAATTAACATAAAAAGTTCCTCCCAAACACCAACCTGCCATGGTCTGTTTCTTGTTCTATCAGGAATGGATGGCCTCTGGATTTTCTGTGGTGAGGCACATGAATTGCTGCCAGGGAGATCCAGCCTCATAGCCTCCTGGGTGGAGAGCTGAGTGGCCTGCCTGCATTCTACAGAGTTACGGAGTAGGTATGTGTGGCTTGCTTTATGCCGAGTGCGGTCGACGGCAAAGCAAGTAGGTGGTCTCTAGCGGCAGCAAATCGATGCCCAAGCGAGACGCATGTGCACAGCGGCGGAACGCACGCTACTGTGCATGCGCAGTCGGAATTCTCAGAAATTGGAGCTAAATTTGAAAAATGGTGCCTATTTAAGCTGTGCAGATCTGACTGGCAGCATGGATGGTAGCCAGGAAGGCTCTCCTGTGTCAGTGGTTTTAGAGGTGAGATTTTTTCAGTCTCTAATCTTTAAAATCTCTATGTTCACTTTATTTGGCTTAATTTGAAAATAATCTTGTATTGTCTTCATATGTTGCAGTTATGTCTAGTCTGGTCTCTCCAGATATTAAGGATAAAGACAAAGTGACTGCTCCAATGCCTAAAAAGGCTAATTATAAATCAAAACATCTGAGTTGTAGCAAACGTTCCACACCACTACCAGATGGCACAAAAAGAGAAATCTGCAATCAGTGTTCGTCCTTGACACTGGAAAATTCCAAGCAACAGGACATTTTTATCTTGGTTCCAAGACAATCTGGCCCAAACATTTGATTCGTTCAAAGATTTCGCTAAGTCAAATGTTACAGCACCCATTAAAGCAACAGCTAAACAAAGGCAAAAGCGGAAGAGATCTTCTTCTAGATCAGAGCTGTCCTCGGGCGAATGTTCTATGTCTTCCTATTCGGATTCTTCCAGCGATTCTTCTATCACAGAAGTAGGTTTTTGCACATGAAGAACTAAGAAAATTTACTTATGTTATCTTTTCTGAAGATATATCAGAAAAAGCAAGTAGAAAAGCCCTACCAGTTCAACAGCAGATTCTGGAGCTTATGTACTGGGAGTGGATTATCCCTGAAAAAAGGGCCTTTATTTCCAGGCATATCAAGAGCAATTTTAAACTACAAGGAGAAGACAAGTGGGAAGACTTACCAGTCGTGGACATACACAGGTTGCTCAGTTGTCAAAAAAAGACTACTATACCGTTTGGAGAAGTCACTGGACTTAAAGACCCTATGGATAAAAGGGCAGAAACATCCAGCAGACGAGCATATCAGGCAGCAGGTTTTCAGGCTAAAGCAGCATTGGTAGGAACTTCAGTGGCTAAAGTTCAGCATTATTGGATTCAGGGTTTGGATGATAGCCTGGGTGAACACCAAGACCTTTCTCATCTTTTCCACAATTTAAGATTGTCCAATGAATACCTGTTAGATGTTATCACAGAAGTGATTAAACTTTCTGCTCGTGTCATGGGCTTGACATCGGTGGCCCGCAGGGCACTATGGCTTAAAGCCTGGATGGCTGACACGGCCTCAAAGTCTGCAATTCCTTCAGAGAATTAATCTGACAGATGTTGGAAACCAAAAAAGCTATTCCTCAGGACAGGAAATATACCTGGAAGCTCAGATAAAAAAAATAAACTTTCAGTAAAAGAACCAAAGAGGGTATTTTTTTTTAACAAAGGAAAGATCCGAGGTTTGACGCACATAAAGACATCAAAACGGACAGATCAAAAAGATTCTGACGCCATACGAGTGGGTGGACAACAATTTTCTCACAGATGGAGAGAGACCACTGCTGATCCCTGGATTTTAAATCTGGTTGCAAGATGATACAAAATAAAGTTCTTATATGTACCAAGACCAGGTTTCCTTACCTCCTCCTACCATTCAAAGCTAAAAAAAACTAAGCTCTCTTCTCTGCTAAGGTTACTCTTTTAAAGAAAGGTGTTATCGAAAGAGTTCCAAGAGCCCAGCTATATCAGGGTGTCTACTCTTGGTTGTTCCTGGTCCCCAAAACCAAATGTCTTTTCGACCCATTTTGGATCTGAAAGAGATAAACTATATTCCATATCAGCATTTCCAAATGGAAACCGTCGCGTCAGTCACTCATATCCTTCAAAAAGGAGATTTTATGGCAATAATGGATTTGAAAGATGTCTACCTACACGTACCTATGGACGTAAGCTCAAGAAAGTATCTGCAAATTGCCATAAGAAAGGGTTACAAGTTTCATCACTTTCAATTCAAAGCCCTTCCTTTCGGTCTTGCCTCAGTTCCCAGGATATTTACAAAGGTTCTTGCGCCAATCACAGCGTTCTTAAGGGAACAAGCAATCACAGTTATTCCATACTTGGACGACTGATTCATTACGGCACAGTCAATTTCTGCTCTAGATACAGATGTGGCTTATGAGTCTAATGCCAAGAGTTTTGCAAAAGTTAAAGACAGAAAAGGCAATGGTACTGGCCATAATCCCAAACTGGTAAAATCGTAGCTGGTTCTTGGTTTCGAGGATGAGATTTTATGGCAATAATGGATTTGAAAGATGTCTACCTACACGTACCTATGGACGTAAGCTCAAGAAAGTATCTGCAAATTGCCATAAGAAAGGGTTACAAGTTTCATCAATTTCAATTCAAAGCCCTTCCTTTCGGTCTTGCCTCAGTTCCCAGAATATTTACAAAGGTTCTTGCGCCAATCACAGCGTTCTTAAGGGAACAAGGAATCACAGTTATTCCATACTTGGACAACTGATTCATTACGGCACAGTCAAGAGACGCTCTAGATACAGATGTGGCTTATGAGTCTAATGCCAAGAGTTTTGCAAAAGGTAAAGACAGAAAAGGCAATGGTACTGGCCATAATCCCAAACTGGTAAAATCGTAGCTGGTTCTTGGTTTCGAGGACGAGGGTTTTGAGGTGTTGGGAACATCCAATTTCAACAGAGCTCATGGAGAACGAAGGGATTTCAGAAGAGAAATTAAAGTTGTTCAAATTGACGGCTTGGCTGCTGCACGGCTAATCCTACATAGCAGAGGCCTTAAGAAAGAGAGATTCAAGATACTGCTGACTTCTACCAGAAGATCTACCTCTGCTATCATCATTCACTGAGAAATACTCCTTCTACAGATATAATCCTACATTTTCTACAAGACGGCCTTTAAGCGGGTCTTCGTTTGTCTACTCTTAAAGATCAAGTTTCTGCTCTTAGACACTTTTTGGTAAAGGACTTGGGCTTTGAATCCTCTTGTTAGGAGATTTTTTAAGGCTGTCAGGCTCATTAAACCTCCAAGAAAATAGGTTTTACCCTCTTGGGACCTGTCTTTGGTATTGAAGGTTCTTTGTACCCAGCCTTTTAAATCTTTGGAAGACACTTCCTTAAAGCTCTGGTCTCTAAAAACTGCATTTTTAGTGGCTATAACTTCTGCTAAGAGAATAGGTGAAATTCAGGATTTTTCATCTGCTACTGAATTTAAAATATTCTTCCAGACAAGGTTGTTCTGTATCCAAAATCATCGTTTCTACCAAAAGTCATCTCTTCCAGGACTATTAATAAACCAATCTCCCTGCTTTCCTTTAGTAATCCATCTGTCTCCAATCTGGATGAAAATTGGCACAAGTTGGATGTCGGAAGATCTATAAGAATCTACTTCGACTGCTCCTCTGCATACAGGAAGACTGACCATCTTTTTGCCAATTTCTTGCTGCCTCTAAGTCTACTCTGGCTAGATGGCTCATGTACACTATTAAATTAGCTTATTCTTCCTCAAATCTGCCTTTACCTAACTCATTGAAGGCTTATTCTACAAGAGCCATGGCTACTTCTTGGGACGAAAAAGCACAAGCTTCACCTGAAGATATCTACAGAGCTTCTACATGGTCTTCGTTTAACACCTTCGTCAAACATTACAGACTAGACGTATTCTCTGCCTCTGATGCTGCTTTCGGGCACAAGGTGTTTCAAGCAGTGGTTGCATAATCCCTGCCCATAGCTCTGGGATCTCCATATATCCCTATTGTACTGCCACCATATGTCAGGAAAAACTGCAATTTCACTCACTGTAAATTCCTTTTTCCTTAATATGGTGGCGGTATATCACTCTCCCTCCCCCCCCCCCCAATTAATAAATTTGATATTTTTGCAGTATTCAGTCTATGATTTTTTTGGGGGGGACGTACTGAGGGCCCATGGCAGGTCGGTGTCTTATACCTGTAGGGGGAGGAACTTTTTATGTTAATTTTTCATTTCAGATGCTTGTCACAGGGAAGAGTACATCCCTATTGTACTGCCACCATATTAAGGAAACAGGAATTTACGGTGAGTAAAATTTTAGTTTTTGTCTGTTGGCAGCATGCAGTGCGCACTGACAGTCGCTTTTTATGCAAATAATTGACATTAGGCAGCCCAGAACAGGAGTACTGGGCTACGAATGTCATGAGTGCTATAATATCAGACCCACTTGCAAAATTGAATAATATATATGTGTATGTGTGTGTGCAATGATTTTCTGATATATATATATATACACACACACACACACACAACACCCACAAAATCCAGCGTACTCGCGCATTCACTAAACAGCTCATTCACTTAGGAAATACTTCCTCCTGGGACTCTCTGCAGGTCAAGGCTAAATAGGGTCCTGGAATAAGGCACCTGTGACAGGGAGGGATGCAAAACCAAGGAGTTTGCCTGGACTCCCAAATATATAAATGAAACCAAAAGGGCTGCACTCACCTGAACATGCATACATTATAGGGTGCTGCTGGGGCCAATTAATACAACATACCTGCTTTGACCCACAGAGGGTCCCAGGAGGAAGTTTTTCCAAGTAAGTGGATTAATCTCATGAGAGCAGTCATTAGGCTGCTAGAGTAGGACCTGCCAAGAATGGGGTACATTGACGTGGCAGGCTCATGCAATGTATGATCATATACTGTAACTAAACCCCCATTATTTTTTGCCTAGGTGGGGTGCTTTTACATAAAATTATTATATTTTGTGAACCTAAAATCGCTGTATATTAAAGAGTGCGCTGGATTTTGTATGTTGTATAAATTGGCCCCAGCAGCACCCTATAATGTATGCATGTCCAGGTGAATGCATTTATATATATTTTATAATCCGGTTTCAACACAAACTAGATAGATAAATAATAAACTTGTAAATAAAACTAGAAAAGACAGCATTTGATACCTTTCTCATACAGTTTGCTTGAATAGGTACGGTACAATGGTACGGTACATAACAACTTACCTACGATTGCCTTAATGCTTGGGATTGTCATTGTGCTGTAATTCCTTATACTAGCACAGCACCATGTAATATAAGGTGTTTCCCGTGCACTCTTCCCATCTGTGATCGTGTCAGCAAAATATGACCCCCACTTTTTTGATACAAAATATGGCTCCGGAGGCTGAAGGCTCTGCAACAACATTAAAATGAATTCAAGACACTTAAATCTTTTCAATCTTTGCAACTAAAACGAGTATAACACAAATGTTAGTAGTAAATACTAAGATTTTAAGAAACATAATTTATATATAGGAAACCTTTTTGAAAAACTGGTAGAACAGGAACAAAACTGACAATTATTATGTCATTACGATGTCATGTAATGCTAAGTAGACCTTGGGGGTCTTGCTGACACTACCGAACAGTGTACCAGGCTGGAAAGGGAGCAACATAATTTTTATATTTACCAATCGTGTTATTGTAGAATTTAAAGGGCTATGGGGGAAGGTGGAGACTCTTACCTTCAGGGGTTAAACTGTTTCCCTCCAGGACTGATCCCAACTTCACTCCAGGTGGCATCTTGCTTCTGAATTGAAATCACAAAACTGGCTTGAAAAAGGTAGGTTTCTTTTCAAGACCGTTGTGTGAATGGGGAGTCACTGATAAGCTGAGAGCGTAAGTGGACCGCTCTTAGCCAATCGGTGATACCAATGCCCAGCGGCACTCAGCACTTCCTAAAAACTGGTAGTGGAGCATAGCAGCAGCTATCAGCAACTGATATTCATCTCTTTTTAAAATATATTTTTCATTAACTGTAATGTCCCCTGTAGCACTTTCAAGTGGGTGTGAGGGTGTGTTGGTGTGTGAGTGAGTACGTGTAAGTCAATGCGAGTATTTATATGTGACATTGTATATGTGTATGTCAGAGTGTGTCAAATGTGTGCCCATCCCTTAAATAGATCATATAATCATATTACATGATCTATTATATTAGATTAAATTTACCATAGATACCCCGATGCATAAATACATAATTGATAGCATAGATAAATGATATATTGTAAAATATTTAGATATAAACTGCCCTCTAGCGTCTCCATGTCCACAGCTTTGTGGGTGCTCATCTGCCCTGCTTGGGGACACTTCCCCAAACTTCCTTCATGACTTTACTGCCAGCATGTTCATGTTTCAACTGATATTTCCTATCCAGTGTTAACAGTGTCAGTTCAAAAACTGTTTTCTATGCTTGCAAAGCAGAAGGACTGCCTGTAAAAATATATATAAATACACACACGTACACTTGTACAGTGCTCTTATTCAGATTGCTTTACAAAATGTAGCTGGTAAGCACAGAGAGGATTTTGGTGGGATGTGTAGTTAAACCTACTGTTGCAAAAGGAACAGACATCCCAGTCCCTAATCTAACCTTTGCAGTACTTTTACAAAAAAAAAAAAAAATGGAAAAAAAATATCTGTGTTTGCTTTCTTTCTTCGGAGAATTGAGCAAAAGTAGTGAAATGGGGTTATAAATGTTCTAATTCTTTTTAATTAACATGAACAGTGAACATTACAGCACAAGGGAGGAGAGTAAGAAATTTATTTAGACCATTTTCCACGTCCAGGATTCAAACACTTATTTGGAAAGAGAATAATCTATTTGCTTATTCCAGTATGATAGAAAACATGAAGTCCAGAGACACTACATAAGGCAGAGCCATTGTTATAAAATATATAAAAAACAAAAGTGGAATTTCCACTTCGTATAATCCACAAAACATCACACAAAAAATATGTTAATCTGAGTCTATGCAATGAATGAAAAACAGATTGTGTCATAAAATTATCTTGGCCACATTGTGATTTAACAAATAGTCACAGCACGCAATAATTTGGGAATGTAATAAATATTTTCTCAGTGTAATTCATTAAATGTTTTTTCATTCCCTAAAATTCTAAAATAACATTGAATCTTACTATTAAATAGTCACTGCTTTCATAGATATTTAGATTGCTTGAGGAAAGTTATATTTAGATGAACATTTCTTTATAATTAACTTTTTAGCAGTCTAAAATTGGAGAGATCAACAGGAAACGGAGCAAGTTTACTTTCGTACAAAATGTCTGTCTAGCTCATAGACACATACTTGTTTTCATTGATGCCAGCGGTTGAACAAAATGAATCATTGTTTTTGTTCTGATCTCATAACCAAAGTATATTGAAAGGGACACTATAGCCACCAAAAGAACTTAATGAAGCAATTTTAGTGTACTGACAGCACCTGCAGTCTCACTGCTCAATTTTTGGCTATTTAGGAGTTTAATCACTTTGTTTATGTAATCCTAGTCACTCCTAACTACATGGGACTTGCACAGTCTTCCTAAACACTTCTTATACTGAGAGATCTAATGTTTAAACTTCCTTTAGTGCACATTCTGTTTAATTTAGAATTTCATATCTCCTGCACTGTTCATAGCGTGTTAGATGTTGCAGGAGGAGCCTCCTCTGTGTGATTACAGTTCCACTTACAGGGCTTACAAATAAACGTACTTTATTTTGTTGACTGGCGCTTTATGTTTTCCACCCTATTTATTTATTTATAAAATATTTTACCCGGAAAGATACATTGAGATTTCTCTCGTTTTCAAGTATGTCCTGGGTCCACAAATCATTGCATTGTTACATTAGGTACAACAAAATACAAAAACAATATTAATACACAATATATACAAAATTTAACATAGAACAGGCAGGAAATATATAATCAACCATGACACGTGCATTCTGTTTTGAGGTATGTAGAGAGGGATCTCTTAAATGACTTTAGGCTTAGGGAAGATTTTAAATTGTGCGGGAGGTTGTTCCACAATTGCGGTGCTCTGTAGGAGAAGGAGGATCGGGCCGCTTTCTTTTTGTATTGAGGTAGACTAAGTAAAGTGTTGGTACTGGATCGGAGTTACCTGAGATTCAGTTAATCTTTCTGCAAATGGGTGCATGCTCTTTCAGCATTGATACGGATAGTGAATGGCATCCGCCAGGGATATCTGCTCTCCCCCTTCCACTTGGTGTTAACATTGGAACCCCTCTTGGAAGCAATTAAACATCATCAGTAAATCCATAGATTTCGATGTGCTGGATCTGAACATAAGGTCTCGGCATATGCTGATGACCTGTTCTATGTTCAGCAACCTTTAATATCGTTTCTGAACATCATAAGGGAATTTCACATATATGGCAATCTCAGCAAATTTAAACTAAATTGGGAAAAATCTGAAGCACTAAATGTGAGTTCCTCAGCAGGATTTGGACCAATTTCAGATTTGTTGGTGTAGAGACCATATTAAATATCTGGGGATCTTAGTCCCAGAAGTATTGAAAAGCCTATACCAACTTCCAACCACTATTGACTCGCCTCATGTCTGACCTCTTTATATGTCCCCTCTCCACCCTTTCACACTCCCCCCTTTTTGTTTCTCTATTCTTCATGATGTTAATCTCTCCAACTCCACCACCTCTACTATTGGATTGTTCTTTATTTATTCCTTTTCTAGATCTGTGGTTTGACGCTTCTTTTGAAAAAAGGTGGTAGTGAAGGCACTATTCAGGGACCACCATTAGCTCATAGCACCAGAGAGGGGTTACAATGCCCATAGAAGTCAAAAGCAAGAAGCCATTTTGGAAGTAGTAGAGAGAGAGACAAACAGCAGCAGCTTCTGGACCCTGACAAGTGCATAATGCATTTTTCTCTCTTATAAAAAATAAATAAATATATATATTTAAATAAATATATATATCCAAGAGAAGGGAGGGGAAATAACTGACAGTTCTGTAAGACAGCACTATGCTGGCAGTCACTAATAGTTTAATACATCCTGCTCCACATTGAATAGTGTAGGCTCATAAACAATATATATAGATAGTCCCAGGATCTCCTTGAAAATCACCTAACGCGTTTCGGCATAAAAGCCTTCGTCAGAGGTGCTGTGATTGGTCCAGGCGTGAGGTTCCTTTTAAGTCCACTTTGGCGCCGATTTTCGACGCATTCGCGGCATTGTACTTCTGGGTTCTGACGTCAGGACGTGCCCTGCGTCATCACGTCCTTGCGTCACTTCCGGTTTCAGCTGAAATGACGTGTGGGAACCGTCATAATGAAAACATAAGCATTCTTAGCAGCATATAATGTAAAGTCTATAAAGATGAACATAAGACATAAACAATTAAAGAAAGGATAATTATTTTAACAATAAGTCTTAATATATACATGACCATATTGATCCCAAAAGATTCTCTGTCGGATAATGGCCAGAAAAAAGACAATTTTTAAAAGGGTAAAAAAGAGTAATAATACACTATAAAATATTGAAAATAATTAAGACAAAAAATATATATATATAAACAAATAGAATTAGTGTTAAGAAGGAAATATAAAAACCAATTAAAATATGTATAAACATAAATAAGAACAAATATATTAAATATATTTAATATACAGAGATGGCTGGGAGAAGAGAGGGATACAGCTACAAAAAAAAAAAGAAAAGAAAAGAAAAAGGGTTAATATAAAAAGGACAAAATTAGTAGATATTATCATAGAACCAGATATATTAAAAAATAGTAAAATAATATTCTTAAAATAATTTTATTTTAAATGTATTTATTAATCTCGAAATCCACATTCAAACCATTTGGGATCATAGTTCAAACATCCACTTCATCTCTGTTAACCCCAAGGTGTATTCTTTATCTCCACCTCTCCAGTGGGTCTTTACCAGATCTATCCCTACAAATTCTATACCTTTCGGGTCTCCATTATGGGCTTCTGCAAAGTGTTTTGATACACTATGGTTAGCAAATTTACATTTTATATTATATATATGCTCCCTAATTCGAGTTTTTAAAGTGCGCATTGTCTTGCCAATGTATTGTAACCCACATTGGCAAGTGAGTAAATAAATTATGCCTTTACTTTTGAACTAGACACTATGATCCCAAATGGTTTGAATGTGGATTTCGAGATTAATAAATACATTTAATTAAAAATTATTTTACTATTTTTTAATATATCTGGTTCTATGATAATATCTACTAATTTTGTCCTTTTTATATTAACCCTTTTTAAAAAAATCAATTATTTATTCCTTATCATTTTAATATATTTTTTCTTATTTATGTTTATACATATTTTAATTGGTTTTTATATTTCCTTCTTAACACTAATTCTATTTGTTTATATATATATTTTTGTCTTAATTATTTTCAATATTTTATAGTGTATTATTACTCTTTTTTACCCTTTTAAAAATTGTCTTTTTTCCGGCCATTATCCGACAGAGAATCTTTTGGGATCAATATGGTCATGTATGTATTAAGACTTATTGTTAAAATAATTTTCTTTAATTGTTTATGTCTTAAGTTCATCTTTATAGACTTTACATTATATGCTGCTAAGAATGTTTATGTTTTCATTATGACGGTTCCCACACGTCATTTCGGCCGAAGGAGATCCTGGGACTATCTATATATATTGTTTATGGGACTTTCCTTATATGTTATTCTATGGAATTTTTTATTTTATTCTTATATTAAAGTCTATGTTTTATCTTGAACCTGCGTTCCTGATTTCCATATTTATTTTGGGAAGAGCCCAGCAAAAGCTTGTTCCAGTCCTAAGGATTACTTCTGTTCAAGGCGTGTAGCTTGAGCCAGCTTCTAACTGGCTCCCCGTATGTGAGTGCAATCTACCCATACGCTGTTTATTTTACTCTGGCATTATTACCCTATGTTATTTTCTGTTTCTTTTCCAGATATTAACTTAATTGTGGGTAATATTACTTTGTATTGAGTGCTCTCACCATTTTCTATTTATTTATCACAAGAGCCAGATAGTGATAGCTAAACGACTGGGTCAGAGTATCTCCAAAATAGCAAGTCTTGTGGGGCATTCCCTGTATGCACTGGCTAGTACCTACCAAAAGTGGTGCAAGTTAGGACAACTGGTGAATAGTTATGTCCCGAATGGTTTGCCGAACGGTTCGCGAACGGTTCGCCACGGACTCATCATTGAGTAAACTTTGACCCTGTACCTCACAGTCAGCAGACACATTCCAGCCAATCAGCAGCAGACACTCCCTCCCAGACTCTCCCACCTCCTGGACAGCATCCATTTTACATTCATTGTGAAGCTGCATTCTTAGTGAGCTGTCCAGGAGGTGGGAGGGTCTGGGAGGGAGGGTCTGCTGCTGATTGGCTGGAATGTGTCTGCTGACTGTGGGGTACAGGGTCAAAGTTTACTCAATTATGAGTCCGCGGCGAACCGTTCGGGACATCACTACGGGTGAACCAACATCAGGGTGAAGGGTGCCCAAGGCTCATTGATGCATGTGAGGAGCAAAGAATAATGCGTCTGGTCCGATCACATAGAAGAGCTCCTGTAACTCAAATTGCTGAAACAATTAATGCTGGCCATGATAGAAAGGTGTCAGAACATACAGTGAATCGCAGTTTGCTGCATATGGGGTTGTCTAACCACAGATCGGTCAGAGTGTCCATGTCCCAATTGAAAGCGCCTTCAAAGGGGACATGATCACCAGATCTGCTCCATGGAGCAATGGAAGAAGCTTACCTGGTTGGCTGAATCACACTTTCTTTCAGATCAGGCGGATGGATGGTTCTAAGTGCATCTGCAGCAGGATGCACTATGGGAAAAAGGGAGGCAGTTCTGGGCAATGTTTTCTGCTGGGAAACCTTGGTTCCTGACATTTATGTTGATGTTACTTTGACACGTACCACCTAGCTAGATATTGTTTCAGACCAAGTACACCCCTCCATGGCAATAGTGTTTCCTGATGGAAGTGGCCTCTTTTAGAATAATAATGCAACCTGCCACACTGCAAGAATTATTCAGGAATGGTTTGAGGAACATGACAAAGAGTCCAAGGTGTTGTCTTGACCTCCAAATTCCCCAGATCTCATCTGTGGGATGTGCTGGAACAAAAAACCCAATCCATGGATTGGATTAGCCCCAACTTGCAACTTGTAGGACTTAAAGGATCTACTGCTAATGTCTTGGTGCCAGATACCACAAGACACGTTCAGAGATCTTGTGAAGTACATGCCTTAAAGGACCACTATAGTGCCAGGAAAACATACTCGTTTTCCTGGCACTATAGTGCCCTGAGGGTGCCCCCACCCTCAGGGTCCCCCTCCCGCCCGGCTCTGGAAGGGGGAAAGGGGTTAAAACTTACCTTTTTCCAGCGCTGGGCGGAGAGCTCTCCTCCTTCTCTCCTCCTCCGTTCCTCCTCCTGGGCTAAATGCGCACGCGCGGCAAGAGCTGCGCGCGCATTCAGCCTGTCGCATAGGAAAGCATTTACAATGCTTTCCTATGGACGCTTGCGTGCTCTCACTGTGAAAATCACAGTGAGAAGCACGCAAGCGCCTCTAGTGGCTGTCAATGAGACAGCCACTAGAGGATTAGGGGGAAGGCTTAACCCATTCATAAACATAGCAGTTTCTCTGAAACTCCTATGTTTATAAAAAAAAGGGTTAACCCTAGAAGGACCTGGCACCCAGATCACTTCATTAAGCTGAAGTGGTCTTGGTGCCTAGAGTGGTCCTTTAATGCATCAGAGCTGTTATGGGAAGCCAAGGGGGACCTACATGCTATTAGGCAGGTAGTTTTACTGTTGTGGCTGATTAGTATATATTACATATGCTGCATGTTTTATTGTTACCGTGTTTTCTTTTCTTTTTAACGTATGCATTATGAAATTATATTAATGGTATGCAATGCCATTGCAAATTTTTCTCCTATTTAGCTTTATGACTCTTGTATTTGTGCCAATCTTATGTATTATGTGCAATGCATTGTATCAATTGTCTGTCATCTGAAAAAACAAAAACCCTTAATAAAAATGTAAAATTCTTTGTTGTTCTTTAAATGTCAAATATGGTAAATGTTGTAAGCACTACATGACATATACTGTTTCTTGACAGGTAGTTGCCACCAGCATTGTACCTACCATTTCAAATACATAGACAAAACAAATAATTAGCAATATTATATAGAAAATGAATGAAGTAAACTTATGCTAATAGTGCTTTCCTGAATTTTTATATAACCACAATCCATCAACATCTTTAAAAGGACACGTATTCTTAAAGGAAACATCTGCAGAACTTCCTTACATCATACTTTCCTTTCTTCGTTAATGAGGATCCCAAATCAGTCATGTCTGGTTCATGGACTTCATCTCCTTCTAATTCCTCCAGTATGAGTACAGTCTCCCAATTGCTGTAGAGATGAGCGGAGAAAATATCTGATCGCATACTGTCCCCAAAGTACACGACCTGCAACCAGAAAGTGCATGGGGAAAAAGGTTAATTTTAAAACATAAGCCTGGAAAATGATGTAAGTGTAATGCTGACTCACAATGAAATGTAGGGTGGAAATGTTATGAAAATATTAGTGCAGTGCTACAGTTTTCAAGGATTTTTGTTTCAAACCATCACTCCAAGCACCATAACCACTAGAGCGTGCTGTAGTGACTATAGTGCCTGAAATTCCTTGACATCTCACCCCATTGTTAGTAGAGGTTTGGCTTATTACCCGGTGTCTGCTGGACACCGTTTTCCACCTCCACTAATGACTACAGAGAGCTTGAAGCTCCTTGTGTTAACTCTACTGAACATTACCATGCAGTGCAAGGCTAGCTGATTGGCTGCAAATGTCATCTGATCATACTCTCAGCCTATGAGCTAGGCCCTGCACCACTATGTTAAGCTCACACAGAGAGCTTCTGGTTCTCTGTCGGAAGTAGTAGAGGCAGAGTGGTTTGACTACATACAATGGAAAGGGGGTAGTGCAAGGGCACTCCTGGCACCATAACTACTATAACGTTATTTAGTGGTTATGTTTCTTGCACTGTTCCATTAATAATTCTTCCATGTCTTCTGAAGATTTAAAGTTATTTATGTGCAGCTAAGGCTTTTTGGTGCTATGCATAAAGTCCTAATAATTAATTTCCTGGTACCCAAAGCTCTAGTTTGTTGTTGCGTGTAAATGTTAGTTATTAAGCTGGTAACTGGGAGGAGGAGGGGAATGGAAGAAACAGTTTTTAAACAACAGAGAGGACTTAGCGTGCAGCTGCATCCAACAGAGGTCTAATTCTTATTTCTGGGTGAGGTAACATGACACATTAGCAACATTACTGGATCTAATAGAGAACCAGCATTTATCGACATGTGTAGTAATAATACAAAATATTATTAAATTACTTTAGTAGGCCATGCAATAAACATACTTTAGATGTAAATGTATACTTTTTCATTTGTGGGCCAAGATACACATTGCAATCAACTAGGTAACACAGTGGAAAGCACTGAATATAAATTATGCAGTTTTTGTAGCAGAAATGCCTTTTTTTTCCATGTTCCTCATTTATAAAACATATTCATGACATTTAATCATTAAAGAACATTTCAGTCCCCTAAAGCAGCTTGTTGAAGTGCTTTATGGGTAAGCATCATGTCCACCCAATTTTATATTAATAAAGTGTTGATTTCAAGAGAATAATTTCTAACATAATATTGTTTACTAACCTTGGGTTCTGGCTTCCTGGTTATTCTAGTTAAGAGGTTATATAGTTGTCTCCAATTGCCCTGGGAGTACCAGCCTGGCTTCTCCAGTGATGGCAATACATCTATTTCCACATCATTTTCTATAAATACACAAATGATAAAGATACATTTTTGTAAATTACAGATAGAAGGTCGAGAACCCACGATAATCACTGGACAGGGGCCCCTCACTGGCCATCTCCACATATAACAGTATCCTCACCTCTGTCTTGAACGCTGTAGCCCTGCACCAAACATGCACCTCGAGGACGACACCCCCCCAACCGTGGTATACTAAATCAACATGCTACCTGCAAAGATGTTTCCGTTCTGCTGAACGCTCCTGGAGGAAGTCTCCCACCCAGGCAAACTATCTCTATTATAGATTCATATTGTGTTCATACAGCATAGTCCTTACCCTCGCCAAACAGTCATACTTTTCCTCTCTCATTAGTTCATGCACCCGCAATCCCAGGCATCTCTTTGACACCTTTAACTCTCTTCTTCGCCCTGCTGTGGCCACCCCCCAAACTAACTTTACAGACGATAGCTTTGCATGTTACTTTACCGACAAGATTGAACAGCTAAGGAAATAATTTTCCCCACTTTGCTGTTCTCTTTCTCAACCACACGTAGATCATGCCTTTCCTACCCTTTAGACTTTCTCCCCGGCTACTGAAAAAGAGGTGGCTGCGCTTCTCCTTTCCTCTCGTCCCACCACTTGCCCGCTCGATCCTGTCCCATCTCACCTTATCAGATCTTTCTCCCCCTCTTGTGCCTTCCTTAATACACATCTTTAACTGCTCTCTCTGCCAATGGTTTAGACATTAATGGCTGTGTGTTGAGTTATTTTGGGGGACAGCAAATTTACACTGTTATACAGGCTGTACACTTACTACTTTACATTGCAGCAGAGTGTCATTTCTTCAGTGTTGTCACATGAAAAGATATAATAAAATATTTACAAAAATGTGGGGGGTGTACTCACTTTTGTGACATACTGTATATATATATACACACACACATATACAGTATGTCAGAAAAGTGAGTACACCCCTCACATTTTTGTAAATATTATTTATATATATATATATATATATATATATATATAAAAAGTAAAATGCCAATTCCAATACAATAGTATTGAATTAACAGCAAGCTGTCATTAGAACTGTGATTAACCCCCCCCCCCCCACGCTTTCTACATTTTCATTATTTTTTTAACACATTTGTATTTTCCAATATTGCCATTACTATGGGTGTCATCTCTTTTGGGGGAGGGTGCAAGGTTGGGGTGCTATAGGCGGGTATGTAACAATGGGAGAATGCATTTGTTTCTAGTCAGCAGTGTTTGTGTATTAGGGATCATCTTCCTCACTAAGTAACACAGTGCAATTGCTATTCCCCTTTTTTTATCTAGTATCCAGAGAAATGGATGTCTCTTTATGTCACAACTTAATAAAACTTCCCTTTCCACTCTAAACACTTAAAGCACTATAGCATTTTACAAAAAGTTCAGATATCAATAGAAATTAATAAAATAGATTCATACCCCCTCCTCCTCAACTGTCAATCAGACAACCAGTTAAATGTGAATTAAACAAAGTGTAAATTTAAAGGGATATTCCACCGCGCAATTATTGTTGCAGCTCAGGATTTGCAGACAATCCTCTTATATGAAGTTGGAAAGCAGGCCTGCAGTAATTTACACAAAGTTAATTATACCACATCAATCGAAAGGTTGTTTATTTTTTAGCTTCTGAATATAATTTCCAATTTTTCATGAAAATAGGTGAGATGCAAAATCTACATAGCCTGGAACCAGAGTCACTTGTCCCTGCCAGATGGAAAAATACAAAGTTTGATAACCACTGTAAGTACCAACACCACATTGTTGTTGTTGTTATTGTCACATCATTCAATGGGTGCAGTGGTCATTTAGTTTTAGTAGAGTTGGCAATGCTTAAATTGCATGGTTAAATATTCCTCTGGTGGCTGTCTTCTTTTCTGCTGTGAGAATAGAGTCAAACTTGGTTCTCACAGCTAAGCTCCATTTGAATGGAGGTACGCTGCACTGTCTGCATATTCGCTATGAGGAGCATTGGATTCGACAAGAAGCAGAGTCGGTGTCATGTCACTGGAGGCAGATCCAGCACCTGCAGCGACTAGATCTCGGCACTTGGAAAAAAAAAGGTGCGCAAAAACCTTTTTTCAATATTTTTTATTAAGAGCTGTGTTTCTGACACTATAACTCCCTCTTGCTCCCCTCCGGTGAATAAAGGGATAAAAACCATTTATTTACTTACCTGATCCCAGCGCTGATGTCACTTTGCGCTGGGTCATGGCTCCGCCTCCTCTGCTGTTACTCGACAAGGCGGTTGTAATGTGCATGCACGCATCAGGCCTCCCCACAGAAAATCATTGTATTAATGCTTTCCAATGGGGAAATAGCTGACGCTGCAGCCAGCATCAGTTAGCGGACCAAAAGTCTGGAAGTGTAGCCACTAGAGGCTGTCTTAGAGAAACTGCAATGTTTACGTTGCAGCACTATGTGCAATAGGGACACTGTACCTAGACCACTTCAATTAGCTGAAGTGGTCTGAGTGCTTATAGTGTCGCTTTAAGGGGGAGGAGAACACTATGGTGTAGTAGAGAATGCATGTTTGTGTACCTTATGCTATAGTGTTCTTTTAACAATTTTCACTTTGGTATATGTTAACCATTATAATAATGGTTTCTAAGCTTAACATGTGCCAAGGATATAAATCCATAAAATCCAAGTTATCACAATGTTTTAATATGCGGTGTGTGCCTGACAACTGCCAATTGCACAAATGTTTTGTAACCTTGTTTAAAATTTTGTCTTAAAGGAACACTATAGTGCCAGGAATACAAACCTGTATTCCTAACACTATAGTGCTGGAGTGGCTATTTAGCTCACCTGCCCCCTTCTCTGTGGCGTGAAAAGTTTATTTTACTTACCTTTTTTCCATTGCCATGCTGGTCTTGCCATGGCTGGCCCTGACTCCACTGCACAGTGTAACCGCCAGGGCCGCATTAAAGGGGCCCTTTGGGTGGTCCATGCTGTTAAGGCCACCCAATGGAAATGAATTTCTAGGGGGCCCGGTCAGTGCTACACTTTAACATCGCAACCGGGACCCCTCTGATGATGTCAGACGGTGGGAGGAAGTGATTGCCCCGGTCACTTCCTCCCAGCAACCACCGGGAGCCGCACAGGAGGAGGAAGGAGAGGAGGGAGTCAGAGTGGGAACTCTGACTCCCATCAGCCTGAGCTGCTGGACCCCAGGGACGTCACCCTTCTGAATCTAAAAGGTAGGTACATTTTGCAGTGTGTGTGTTAGTGTGTGTGTGTGTGTATCTGTCTATATGTATGTTGTCTCTGTATATATGTGTGTCTGTCCCCCATGTGTGCAGCCACTTCCCCTCTGTGTGTGAAAATCCCTCCCCCCCTATGTGCAACCCCCTTCCCCCAGTGTGCAGCCATTTCCCCCTGTGTGTAGCACTGCAAACCCCTTCCCCCCTCTGTGCAACACCCTTCCCCCTCCTGAGTGCAGCCTTGCAACCCCTTCCCCCCCTCTGTGCAACCCCATTAACCCTCCGGTGTTCAGTCCCCTTCCCTTGTTTTTGGTGGAGTATGTATGCATCATTATTCCTGCGTGCTTATAATGACATGTAAATATAATATATATGTACATACTGTGGTGGAATCTCGGTAAAAATAAATTTAGTAGGCAGAGATTACCACGTGGCATGTGTACGTGCATATGCTGACGTATCGATCAGTTGGTTGCACGAGGCAAGATACGATCAGTAGTGTACGGAGCATGTGCAAGAATACAGGATGTAGTATTCCCCTCCTCCATTGTGCTGGACAAGCCATGCGGTCAAGCAGGAAGTTAATTCTTATTTGTAATGATTGGTCAAGAGAATGTGCGGGTGGAGCTTAATATGGGAGGAGTTATGTGCCTATATAGGGAGCCTGCACTATTGTTCAGGGCTCAGAACTTGCTGTATTTTTGGTGACATTAGTCCCTCTGAGTCCCGATCGGTGATCCAATAAAGAATCTCTTCCTTCCTGAAGAAACCTGTGTCCATCTCTCTGTGCTTTGCTTCCGTCAGTTTCTCCGGTATCATTTGGTGCATTGGCCGGGAAGCTCATCGTTCAACGGTAGCTGAGAGGCAGAGGCGTGAGACGGTCTATCTTTGCCCACGTTCTCTACGGCTGCACCCCTGAACTTCTGCGTGGACCTCCCTTCGTCTCGGCGCCACTGGTCTGTTGTCCAGGAGATCATCGGCCTCTACGTAAGAAGTGCTGGGGTGTCCCCGTCGATGAGTGTGAACTCAGGTTCAGGAACGAGGAGGTAAGACAACTGCTGTTTTAGACGGCAGACCCACTAGGGGTATACCGATTGTGCGGTAGGCCCAAAAGGGGTTTAAATCTGTGTATGGAATCTGCCCCCTCTGTCGGAGGGAAGGAGCGAAGGCGCACCGCTCGATCGAACGCTCTTTAGTAAGACCGTTTGATCTGGTTAGTCAGGCGGGGTCCTGTGTAAATAGCCCTAGCCGGACACCGGTGTCTTGTCTAGACTAGCGTTCTAGGGTGTATATTACGTTCGCTAGGTCGGAGGGACCGGGAGACTAAGCGGCGCCTGTGTAAATTCGGTTCGCTAGCTCTCAACCTATCTTGGCTAAGTGGGAAGGCGTGTAAATTTGGAACCCACTAGACTTTTGATAGAGTAAATAGACTAGAAGGGCAATTTTGTAAATTTCGCCCTCTAGTTCGCTATATGTGGTGTTTGGGCAGTGTGGCTAACCAAAACGGGTGTATATAGTTTTAGGTAGTCCATTCAAGGTACTGGCCAATAGTTTAGTTGGGATTGTAAATGTGTTAAAGATTGTTAGTAAAGTGTATATCTTGTTAGATAGCGCGAGCTCAGCCGTCTAGCGAGAGTGTTAATAGTGTGTTGCTGTATCATAGTGCACGGTACCATAACCCTGTATATTTACTGACACTGTATATAAGTACTAATCATTGTCGTCTATTGCATGTTTAACACCGTAACCACTAATAATTGTATTGTGACCTTAAATTGTGCTTTGACCTATGCTAACCGTACTGTAACCGATACTAGTAAAAGACGATGTTACTGGGGTGTGTTATAGACGGGTAATTCATATATAGAGAATTATAGCGTGGGTGACTGTATAGTTTCGCCAAAGGGCATAATATTGATTATTTAGTGACTGGTGTAACAGCTGTGTGTGTACGGGAATTCCCTGAGTGATTATTGTGTTATTGTGTACGTTTCACTCGGTAACTGTACCACGTGGTGCTGTTGCCAGAGGAAACGGGTGTGACTGTTGAATAAGAACGCGTGCATAGTATTCGTTGTCAACGACGTTCCATTGACAAGTATGGGCGCGTCAGAGTCAACGATTTCGGATCCCTTAGGTTGTATGGTAAAGAATTTTAAAAAGGGATTCAAAACATGTGACTTTGTGCACTAGGGAGTGGCCTATTTTGGTTGCGGCATGGCCGCCGCGTGGCAGTTTGGATCCAACCCTGGTACAGCGTGTACACGTGGCTGTATCAGGTAGGCCTGAACTTTACGGACAGTTTCCATACATTGATTGTTGGGGGCAGGCCGTAAACGACTCGCCAAAATGGATCCGGATATGCCACGAGGAGCAATGTCGCCTCATGGTGGCCAGGACTTGTTTGTCCACTAGGACTGGTGTTAGGCCCATTTTGGACACGCCCCCTGAGTCCGAGATCCCTTTGCCGCCCCCTTACTTTCCTTTAAGAGGAAGTGACGCGAATGCAGGAAGCTCTGCACCCCTTCCCCTATTGCCCCCATCCACTTCCGCTTCCTCCTCCAGTACAGAATCCACCCCCCCTCGTATTAAAACTCCCCTTCCGGAACCAGGACCAACCCCCATTAGATCTGAATATCCTGATTTGGCGCCACTTCAAACTTCCGGTCAAGCTTCTTCTAGCTCGGCTCGGAGTATACTATTCACTAACTTTTCCCAAAATCAAGTTCCCACATCCTCATGCCCTATTACCTCTCGACCGGAACCTTTAACTGACGCCCCTCCACGTAGCCCCATACTAACCCGACAACTGACCGGTACCCAACAATTAAAACATTATCAGATGCCTCTTCGTCTGAATCCTGGGTCAGCCTATATCGATGCCGCAGGTCAAATGGCACATGCTGACCCAGTCTTCGTATATGTCCCGTTCACGACTACCGATCTCTTGAATTGGAAGACCCACAATTCCTCGTACACTGAGAAACCACAAGCTATGACCGATCTGTTCACCTCGATAGTTCAGACACATAACCCGACATGGGCTGATTGCCAGCAGTTATTAATGACATTGTTCAATAATGAGGAAAGGACAAGGATTAACCAAGCGGCCATTAAGGCGCTAGAGGAGAGAGCATGGGCCGCAACACATTACCCTAACACCGATCCTGACTGGAATGTAAATGGCGCAGATATGGCTCAACTTAAAGCCTATAGAGATGCTATAATTGCTGGCATGAAAGCCGGAGGGAAGAAAGCTATTAACATGTCGAAGACAGTTGAGGTGATTCAGAAAAGTGATGAAGCGCCCAGTGTCTTTTATGACCGATTATTGGAGGCATACCGCTTGTATACCCCCTTTAATCCGGAAGACGCTGATAATTCCCGAATGGTAAACTCCGCCTTTGTCAGCCAAGCTTACGGAGATATTAAGCGCAAGCTACAGAAATTAGAAGGGTTTGCAGGTATGTCTATCACCCAACTAATGGAGGTAGCGAACAAAGTATATATGAATAGGGAAACAGAAAGTAAGAAAGAGGAAGAGCGCAAGATGCGTAGAAAGGCAGATATGCTAGCGGTAGCGATCGCAGGCGTAGATAGACGGGGCCCAGATAGAGGCGATGGTAGATGGAATAGGGAGCCTTTGAGTAGGAATCAGTGCGCGTACTGTAAGGAAGAAGGGCATTGGAGGAACGAGTGTCCGCAAAGAGAGCAGTATGAGAGAGACTTACCCAGGGCAGGTTACGGAAACTTTAGAGGCAGAGCGAGAGGTAGAGGAGGCCCCGGAGGGAGTAATGGTAATAGAGGGAGTAATGGGAACAGAGGAAGTGTAAGGGAAGATAGGTACTATCCAGCAGCGCAAAGGTCCCGCGATAGAGAAGGTAGGGACTTTGTGGGATTGGCTGACACGGTCATGGAGGACTATTGATACCGACCGGGCTCCATCCCCCTTGGTCGAGCGGAGCCTATGGTCGATGTATCAATAGGGGGAAAAAGGAGTGCGTTTATGATCGACACTGGTGCTGAACATTCGGTGGTGACTAATCAAGTTGCTCCTCCATCTGGAAGAACTATTACTGTAATAGGAGCAACTGGAAGAAGTGCTGAAAAACCGGTTCTTAAAAGTCGACTCTGTACATTGGGAGGCCACGTAGTAAAACATCAATTCCTTTATATGCCTGAGTGTCCAGTCCAATTGCTGGGACGTGATATGCTATCCAAATTACAAGCGCAGATTACGTTCCTACCAAATGGAACAACATCCTTAAAGTTTAATGGACCCTCAGGTATTATGACATTGTCCGTACCAAAGGAAGAAGAGTGGCGACTTTATACAGTGTTGACTAGCCAAAACCCGAGGAGTGATGAATCCTTATTTAACATACCAGGAGTTTGGGCAGAGAACAACCCACCAGGACTGGCCCGCAATATTCCACCTATTAAAATCGAACTAAAACTTGGGGTTTATCCAGTAAGCCTGAGACAATATCATATTCCGCAGAAGGCTAAGAAGAACATCCAATCTTATCTGGATAAGTTCATACGGTATGGTATCCTAAAATTCTGTACTTCCCCCTGGAACACCCCATTGCTGCCTGTTCAAAAGCCCGGTACAGATGAGTATCGACCTGTGCAGGACTTGAGAGCAGTCAATGATGCGGTTGTTAGTATACATCCAGTCGTGCCCAATCCATATAACCTGCTTGCTTTAATTCCGGGCGGGGCTACTTACTTTACAGTCTTAGATCTCAAAGATGCCTTCTTTTGCCTCCGAATTGCCGCAGAAAGCCAATGTATCTTCGCTTTCCAATGGGAAAATGCTGTAACGGGCTCGAAACGCCAAATGACCTGGACAAGATTGCCCCAGGGGTTTAAAAATTCACCTACCCTATTTGGTTCAGCTCTAAGTCAAGATCTACTAGATTTCGAGTCTATCCCAGGAGAGTGTGTATTATTACAATATGTAGATGACTTGTTGATAGCAGCAGTTACAAAGGAAGTATGTCAGCAAGCAACGCACGATCTACTACACATTCTCTGGAAGGCAGGATACAAGGTGTCAAGAAGGAAGGCTCAGTTGTGTTTGCCAACTGTCAAATATCTGGGATTCCATATCTCTGAAGGTCAAAGAATTATGGGGCCAGAGAGAAAAGAAGCTGTGTGCCAAATACCGATACCCAGGAATAGAAGACAAGTGCGAGAATTCTTGGGGGCAGCAGGCTTCTGTAGGATATGGATTCCCAGCTACGCGATACTGGCAAAACCTCTGTATGCAGCTATCAAAGGTACAGAGCACGACCCCTTCTTATGGACTCAAGAACAGCAAACGGCATTCGAAGATGTGAAGAGGGCTTTGATGAGTGCCCCAGCATTAGGTCTACCTGACCACACACGGCCATTCTACCTGTATGTACATGAGCAAAGAAGAATGGCTGTGGGAGTATTGACACAGTACTTGGGATCATGGCAAAGACCTGTTGCCTACATGTCTAAGCAACTGGATGCAGTGGCCAGCGGACTTCCACCTTGTCTAAGAGCTGTAGCTGCAGCCGCCCTGCTAGTAGCTGAAGCCGATAAACTCACTCTGGGTCAAGAACTTTATGTACGAGTTCCACATGCAGTACAGACGTTGTTGGATTACAAAGGAAATCATTGGTTTAGTAACAGCCGTATGACCAAGTATCAAGCAATGTTGTGTGAAAACCCAAGAGTGCATTTAGAGACTGTAAATACCTTAAATCCAGCTACCCTTTTGCCACAACCTACTGAAAGTCAACATGATTGTTTGGAAGTAATGGATGAAGTATTTTCAAGTAGACCAGATCTTCGTGATTTTCCCATCCAGAACCCTGATGTTCAATATTACACCGACGGCAGTAGTTATGTAAAAGAAGGGATCCGCTATGCAGGATATGCAGTAACAACGATAGACAAGGTGATAGAAGCTCGGCCACTGGCAAAAGGAACATCAGCACAAAAGGCAGAATTGATAGCACTGACACGAGCGTTACAATTGGCTGAAGGTTTAAGAGTGAACATCTACACGGACTCCAAGTATGCGTTTTTAACCACTCATGCCCACGGAGCTTTGTATAAAGAAAGAGGACTATTGAATTCAGAAGGCAAAGAAATCAAATACGCAGCTGAGATCCTACAACTATTGGAAGCAGTGTGGGAGCCGAAAGAAGTCGGTATTATACATTGTCGGGCGCATCTGAGAGGAGATGGTGATGTAACCAAAGGGAATCGGATGGCAGATAGTGCAGCTAAGCGTGCTGCTGAATCAGGAAGACAGGAATATGTGGGGCATATAGCTGCTCTTATACCAACTCCACTGTCTCAATGGACTCCAATTTATACAGCTCAAGAAGAGGAGTGGTTAAGGACTGAACCTGGAAAGTATTTGGAGAACAAATGGTATCAGTTAGAAGATGGAAGAATAGTTATTCCAGCATCACTAGCGGTAGAAATTGTCCAAAACTATCATAACGGGACACATTCTGGGAGAGACAGTACAGAAGAATCTCTCAGAAAACATTTCTACATACCAAGATTGTCCAACTTGACTCAGGCCATTGTACGTAGATGTGTAACGTGTGCTAAAAATAATGCAAGACAAGGACCAGTAAAGCCACCAGGAGTCCAGTTTATGGGGGGACTTCCCATGTCCGATTTACAAATTGACTATACAGTGATGCCTAAATCGGGTGGACATCGCTACCTGCTGGTAGTGGTGTGCACCTATTCAGGCTGGGTAGAAGCATGTCCTACTCGTACAGAGAAAGCAGGAGAAGTCGTGAGATTCCTGCTACGAGAAATAATACCCCGATATGGACTACCCTGCTCTATAGGATCGGACAATGGTCCAGCTTTTGTTCATCAGTGCCTACAACAATTGACTCATATGCTTGGTATAAAGTGGAGGCTTCATACGGCATATAGACCCCAGAGTTCTGGTAAGGTAGAGAGAATGAATAGAACTATTAAGAATCAGTTGGCTAAAATGTGTCAGGAAACCCAACTTAAGTGGAACGTTCTCTTGCCCATAGCTCTATTGCGAATCCGTAGTACACCTACCAGAAGGATGGGCCTCTCTCCTTTTGAAATCATGTACGGGCGACCACCTCCCGTGCTTGGTAACTTAAGGGGGGATTTGAGTCAGTTGGGAGAAGGAATTACCCGGCAGCAGGTTGTAGAGTTGGGTAAGACTATGGAGGAGGTACAGAAATGGGTACAAGATAGATTACCTGTGAATATTTATCCCCCAATTCATAGTTACCACCCAGGCGACCAAGTGTGGATTAAAGAGTGGAATAATGTGCCGTTAGGGCCCAAGTGGAGAGGTCCTTATGTTGTTCTTCTGTCTACCCCTACAGCGATAAAAGTAGCCGAAGTGGCTCCGTGGATACATCACTCCAGGGTTAAACCAGCAGCAGCCGATTCCTGGCAAGTTACAGCAAATCCAGAGAATCCCTGCAAGATCCGGTTAAAACGCACGACTCAGTCGGAGTGACGAGGAACCTTGTAGATTACAAATTTTATTGTTTCAGAGACTTGGTAAGTGAGTGAGAAGGCCATAATAAAGCCTGTCCACTCACCAACGAGTGTATAAGTCAGGGAAAGTCTTGAGGGGACCCCTGTGAAGACGAGCAGAACTCCATTCCCTGCAGTCCTTACATCCTGGAAGCTGAGGTGCCTTCACACGGACGAAGACTGAGGATGACGACGAAAGATGTATTTTTAATAATGTTTATTTATGTGTATTTTTATATTCAGGAAGGTAGAGGTACCAACACTCCTAGCTGTGAGGTATGCATTAAGACTACAAGAACAGGTAACCATATATCCCAGACCCTAATTTGGCATTCGCAATATGAGTGTAAAGGAGATGTATCAAGATGTAGATACTTAAATATAGAATATAGTGTGTGTCATTTAGGAGTAGGAGAACCTAAGTGCTTCAGTCCTGAGTATCAACCCCGTACAATTTGGTTGACTCTCAGAAATGGAGATTCTCAGGGGACCCTAATTAATAAGACGGTATTAAAATCCGTATATTCTTCAGGTGCTCTGCTATTTGATGCGTGTAAAGCAATATCAAGTGGTAGAAAGCCGTGGAATGTATGTGGGGATCTTAGATGGGAGAGGACGTATGGGTCTAACGATAAATATATTTGTCCCAGTAGTAAAAATAAATATGTAAGTCCAAGATGCCCAAATAGAGATTATAACTTCTGCCCATATTGGTCTTGTGTGGGGTGGGCGACTTGGGGACAGACAGCAGACAAGGACATGATTGTGACTAAGTTGCCTACTGATCCATATTGTAAGTCTATGGAATGCAATCCAATCCATATACTTATAAATAACCCTGACAAGTTCTTAGATAAATATGGTAATTTATTTGGGTTTCAAATATATGGGACGGGTTTAGACCCTGGGACAATATTGTTTATAGGGATAGAGACTGATACGGTAACCTCCCAAACTCATCAAGTATACCATTCCTTTTATGAAGAGATGAGCATAGATAATAAGATCCCCCATAATGCTAAAAACTTGTTCATTGATTTAGCCGAGAGTATTGCCGGTAGTCTTAATGTTACCAACTGCTATGTGTGTGGAGGTACTAACATGGGAGACCAATGGCCTTGGGAAGCAAAGGAGGTAATGTCCGGTTCTGAGGCAGTTGACCAATTAATATCTACACAAGCCGACTATCATATGAGTGTTAGAGGTAAATCTGAGTGGAGATTGAAGACCTCCATCATAGGTTATGTTTGCATAGCGAGGAAAGGAATGATGTATAATACTTCTGTAGGAGAATTAACTTGTCTAGGGCAAAAAGCTTATGATGATGATACAAAGAATACAACTTGGTGGTCGGCTTCAAATGTCTCAGAACCATCTAACCCGTTTGCAAGATATGCCAATTTAAAGGACGTATGGTTTGATCTATCCATCACATCTAACTGGAGAGCCCCAGCGAATTTGTACTGGATCTGTGGTAAGAAGGCCTATTCGGAGTTACCACAGGACTGGGAAGGGGCATGTGTGTTGGGTATGTTAAAACCATCCTTCTTCTTGTTGCCTATTGAAACAGGTGAGACTTTAGGTGTTAAAGTGTATGATGTGAATCATAGGAAGAAAAGGGGACCCATAGAGATAGGTGCCTGGGAAGATAATGAATGGCCTCCCCAGCGTATTATAGATTATTATGGGCCAGCCACGTGGGCAGAGGATGGTACCTTTGGTTATAGAACCCCTATTTATATGCTCAACCGCATTATAAGGTTACAGGCGGTGGTTGAGATCATTACTAACGAGACATCACAAGCGCTCAATCTTCTAGCGAAGCATAATACCAGGATGAGGACAGCAGTTTACCAAAATAGATTAGCCTTGGATTATCTTTTGGCAGTAGAGGGAGGTGTATGTGGGAAGTTTAACCTGAGCAATTGCTGTCTTCAAATAGATGACGAAGGGCAAGCAATAGCTGAGCTTACTAGCCATATGGTTAAACTAGCGCATGTGCCTACTCAGGTATGGAAAGGGTACAATCCAAGTAGTTGGTTTGGTAGCTGGTATGAGTGGTTTGGAGGGCTTAAGGCAGTGGTAGGTGGAGTCCTACTGATTTTAATGTTGTGTCTACTCCTGCCGTGTCTTATACCCTTAGTAGTTAGGTCTGTGCAAAGCCTGATAGAAAATATAGCAGAGAGGAAGGCTGCTGCACAGATAATGGCAATTTATAAATATAAGGCTCTAGATCAGGGAGAACCAATGCAGGAAGACGAGTGTTGAAGATTCACATCATAGGATAAGTCTGGTCTGGTTCAAAGGTAACTTGTGGTGTATGCAAACCAAGGTTAAGTGATGCCTCAAGTAATTGTAAAATATCAAGAGGCATCAAAGGGGGGAATGTGGTGGAATCTCGGTAAAAATAAATTTAGTAGGCCGAGATTACCACGTGGCATGTGTACGTGCATATGCTGACGTATCGATCAGTTGGTTGCACGAGGCAAGATACGATCAGTAGTGTACGGAGCATGTGCAAGAATACAGGATGTAGTATTCCCCTCCTCCATTGTGCTGGACAAGCCATGCGGTCAAGCAGGAAGTTAATTCTTATTTGTAATGATTGGTCAAGAGAATGTGCGGGTGGAGCTTAATATGGGAGGAGTTATGTGCCTATATAGGGAGCCTGCACTATTGTTCAGGGCTCAGAACTTGCTGTATTTTTGGTGACATTAGTCCCTCTGAGTCCCGATCGGTGATCCAATAAAGAATCTCTTCCTTCCTGAAGAAACCTGTGTCCATCTCTCTGTGCTTTGCTTCCGTCAGTTTCTCCGGTATCAATACCTCCCAACCCTTGCCCCTGGCAAATCACACAGAGGTAGAGCTTGGCAGGACAGCGGGATTGCCAACCAAAATCGGCGCATCCCGCACAAAGCGGACTGTTGGGAGGCATGTAAGTGGGATTTCTTGGGTGGAGGTGCATGGTAGGGGAGGGAGTGAGGGAGGGGGGAGTGAAGGGGCATGGATCAGTTTTCGCAGCACGGATCAGTTTTACGCTACTGGTTATACCTATTTTTCTGCACATATACTCTATGTAGAAAAGATCACAGCAGAATATTCATTTTGCTGCTCTGCAGATGCATTTGAAAAATGCACTACAAAATCTGCTGAAAAAAAGAGATTGTATGACCAGATGGCCATTATCTTCAAATGTGTATATTACAGAGAAATACTATCTTAATTAAAACCAGAAATCATGATGCAGAAGTGTTTCTTTGGAAAGAACTGTAAAAAGAAACAGCAATACACACAGACTTATTCATTCTGATCGTTCACAGAATAAATTTCAGTGCATGAATTACGAGAATTTAAGCGCTGGCATTTATTCATGTGGAGCCAAGGTCAACTCAAAATGGGTGGCCAAAATGATAAACTGTCTTCCAGATGAACTGGCAGCTAGTACGAAGTTCCATGGAAGAAGAAATCAAAATACTCAAAATGCACAACGTGGAAGTGAGCATTAATGATAAAAGACTCAAAAAAAATATGTAAAGCATGTTAGTTTTTTTTTTTTAAACAAGAAAAAATATTTCTGCTGAAATGTTGTAAAAAGATCTATGAAACAGCTCTTATTATTCTTAAATAGAAGGCAGGAGGAAAACTCGAGTGCAAATGACATTTAAAGCGATTACACTAAAACGTGCTTATCTTGCTCCTAATTTAAGCTATTTTATTGTTTCTGGAGAAGTGTCTGTTTGTTATAGGAAGTGAATGGTTTCCCCCGGCTACCCTTGGGATGACCTTTTAAAGCAGTGTGGCCTCTTGGCATGCTGTTCTACGCTCAAACAAAGTATCTGCCTAGGGAGCAGAATACCACAGCATTTTGCTTTTAGGTTTGCATTACTTATTTTACATAAGTATATACAGTTGCTGTGCTTTGTGACTTAATTATACATGTTTTACATTATATAACCTTATAGCTACGTCCGTCCATTGCTAGTATTCCTGGCCTTTTTTTTCTTCTGGTTTTCCTTCTATTTTGCTTAGGTTCCTGTTTAGTTAGGGAATAGAATTTTAGGAATTATTGGATAACTTCCCAAATTCTCAGCAGGCCAGTGTTAAAAAAAAAAAAAGCCCCTTAATAATGTAATTCAAACATCTAAATGCAGTCTGAGTCAAGGCAAGACTTTGCTATGGCTTGATGAGCAAGAAACACAATAAAAACCCCTGTGGGCTGCCTGAGGCATCCAGTCACTGGGGCGACTATGCCCCAGACATTAGTCAGTCATTACTATGAGGTAGGATTTGCTTCTGAGGAAATCCAGCAATCCTAGTTTTCCCAAGGCTTGATGCAACCTCACTATCAATGACCGACAAGACAGTCCAGCCATAAACACTGCTTAGCTTCTAGGTGGTGTGATTGTTCCGAGAGGAGACAGGGTTAGAATCAGGGTTAAAGGGAACTTATAGTCAAGAAAATACCTATTGCTATTTATATAGGCTCCCATTTGTTTACCCCACTTTGTATTTAAAAAATTAATAAAGACTACTTACCCCCTTTCCAGAGGTTGCATGCCCCCAACCACTCTTCACCCTTATTTTTTCTTCCCCTATGTCCTCCTCCTTTCTTCTGCCTGCTACTCTACATGCTACTCTTCCATCCTCTATCCACTTCTTTCTATATTTCATATAAAGTGCTACAATACAAAAGGCCTTTTGAATATAGAATTATTAATAACAGGCTTCTACCCGTATTATCCAAAAATGGTGCCATTTATTGTTTCGTTGTTCTAGAGCTTTTGTAAGTGTAACCAATGACAACAACCATGTAACTACTTCATATCTGTTGCATGTATATCTTTGTTTCATGACCTTGTGAAGCTGTGTGTACCTAAATGAAAGCCTAATAAACATGTTAAAAATTAAGGTGGGAGAAGCCTTTAAATACATCTCTCTCAAACTTGAGTCAGACAACTGTGATTCATTGACTTAAAAACCCATCTAGTCACAGGTTTATGCTGGGCAAGTCTTGCTTCGTGCAAGGTTTCTACAGTAATATGTATAAGTGTGTGTATATATATATATCTATACACAGTGTAGATTGGATTAGCTGTATTAGGCCAGTAGGCAATATGGCAACTACTATTCTCAGTCAACCTGTACCTTTCACTTTCAGGCACATCTTCTGCTATTTATAACACCCCACTCACCCCCCTCCCTTCCCTTCTCTAACACCATTTGGTTTAAGTTTTAAACACTAGGAAAACTCTCAAAAGCTTGTCTTCGAAATCTTAGGTTAGTCCAATAAAAATGGTATCATTGCATACTGCAATACTCTGGTATTTTGGTTATATATATATATATATACACATATACACACATATATACACACACACGATCTCCTGATCTTCTTAACATTTATTCACTATCCTCTACCTGACAGCCCAGTGGGTGGGAGAAATTGTTATGGGCAAATGCAAATGCAAATATTACAAGTTTTAGAATGAAATGTTGTATTTCTTAAACTGTGTACTTTGTCTTTAAGAGATATTGCAAATTGACAAGGTGTTAGAAATGGAACATATTGTTTTTCATAGATGCTTCTTTAAGCAATAACCTCAGTGCATAATATGTTTGCGCCATTTTGTCCCAGATGAATTACAATAACGATTATGCATAAACAAGCTTCAAGGCTATACTACGACTCTTTCAGTACACAATATACTGTGGTAACCTTGAGTAGATAAGGATGTCCAGACTTTAAGATGCCATCTTGAACTAAGTCAGGAAAATTTCCATGACGTATACACCCTTTAGTTATGGCCTTGTATGTTTGCCAAGTTAAAATGAATAAAGTAAAAGAAGTGTTACTTTTTCATATATGAACTACGGTAACCCTAAAATGGAGACACCTAAGGTATAAATAGGTGTACTTTTAAATGTTAAGACACAGAGGAGAGACTTGGAGACAGACGCTGCTCCATCTTAAAATGACAGAGAGGCTGACATGATGACATGTACAGAAGGGTATGTTAACCTATTAATGATATTTGCAAGCATTTAATTTAATCTTATAAACTCTGCTATAATGGATTTTATATGTCTATATTTATATTTTTATATAATAAATATCTAAAAGACAAAACTATTGCTTCCAAGACAAACCTTATTTTATATTGTATTCTCAATTATTTATATATGTTAAATAGAGGATCTCTTACACTATATAAAATTATAGCTAAGATATCTGTATGGTTAGGCCTGCTAAGTTCTATTCTTTAAAACATTATAGTGGTAAATAAGAGAGCCACCTGCAGTTACAAAATGGTATAGACAGTTGTCAGGGTCCTACACAGTACAGTATTCCCTTTACAACAACCATCATGGAATGGATTAACAGGGGGGCCATATGCCAGGCCCTTACCCATGATATATTTACTCTTCTAAAGAACCCCACTTTTTTGTTTATAATTTTACAACATGACAGGAGGCTTCGTATTTTGCATTACATTTCTTTACTAACTCCATAGCAGCAAAGAAATATATAGAAAACAAAATGGTAACCAATCATAAGCACTTACTCTTTCTTTACTGCTCCATTACAACACAGGTCAGAGTACGGATTCCCTCTCTTTTGTACTTATTGTATATATTTTGTATATTGTTCCTTGTTATTTGGATTGATATATTTTGCTTCTATTGCTTTATTTTCCTGTTCCATTCTGCTCTCCCTCTGGGGGTTCCCTGTGTCTCTTTTACTCACTGAGCTCCCTTCCCATTTGCTTATGTACTCTGCTCCCTGGTTCTATCCTTCACCTGTTGACCCTGTGGCCTTTTCTTCCCTCTGGGTCTCCTTTCTCTTGGTTTGCCAGGGGCCAACCATCCAGCATTATCTGCACCGTGAGAGCCGACGAATGACGTCAGCCGCTGCCTCTGGACCATTCACGGGGCTGTCCATGAACGTTCTGCGCTACTGAACAAAGGCTTTTGTTTGGCACCACCATTGTGCTCTTGCATTAGGCACACAAACGTATATTAAAAAAACTTTTTTGCTGAATGTTCGTTTGGGTATGCTGGGCTTCATTCGTGGATTTCTCTGTGTTAATTGAACAGTGAATCTCATTAGGATCACGGGAGCCATATTGGGATCACATATATCGCAAGACCAGATGCCCACCTTCCACTCAGTCTCTACCTCAGTGTGGAGTGTGTCTCCCTGTATCCGGTGCCCAGCCTTGCTGAGACTTGGCTCTCTGCTGCTCCTCTACACTGCATCTGGGCCAGGTTGATGTTGGCACCCGGGAGGTGTGTGCCAGTGGATGTAGCCTGCATATCTGGATACGGTGAGTCCCCTATTCTGTGCTGCTAAACAGGACCTGTGCATGCAGGCCACGGCTTCCTTGGTGAGCCTAGGATATTTGATATTTGATGTTATGCGAGTCCTTATACACTCTTTAGTCTAGCCGTACTCTTGGGTGAGCCCCATTTGTACATGTGGATCTCATTTAAATCTATTATGGAGAAATCTCAGGCCCCAGTGGATCTGCAGGCCATGATTGTCACATTGTAGCCGCTTCTACGGATAAGGTGCTCACTAGAACTTTTCCCTGCGGACCGGACCTACTAAACAAGTCTCAAAACAGTCGCAACTCCTGACTCTGACTCTTCCAAGGAATGTTTTAGATTGGCAAAACGCCTCAGACTACCAGAGGCAAGACACCCCTCAAACACAAGTCTACACCGCAACAACCAGCTACCTGGCATATGCTTGATCTCTCCTCAGACGGTGAGCGTGACCTATCGCATTCGATGTCTGTACTACATGAATGGCAGGCTGAGGACTCGGACTCTGATGGTGGTACATAGGGCTCAACCTCTCAAGAATCGAACTTCACAAAGGACACCTTCCTGGGTGAGCTCCAGTAGCTGGACACGGCTGAAGGTGTGGAGACACATTCTCAGGATGATGCCAAGGTTTTTCTGGATGCTTCGGGTGGGAGAATGTTCAATCCAAGGAACACCCAAGGTTCATGCATTTCTAGCTGTGCAAATCCTTGGACAAGGATGTTCGCAAACGGACGAGGTCGGCATGTCCTCGCCCCACGCTTCAGGACAAGGTTGCCTTAACCATGGAGTTTGATTAGCTTAATCCGTCGTCTATGGCCTGCGGGGGCAAAAAACCTGCGGAAGGGGCGAACAGAGCTTCAAAAGGGCACAGGACAAACTCCTGGACACCATTGGACCCCTTCCATGAGTCATGTACCTGGCGGACGAAGACTACATCAGAGTCGATACATTCACGGCTGACATGGTGTACAACTGGGTGCATGATATTAGGGAGTCAGCACATAGCTGTTTTTGCTTTATGGGCAATACAAATGTTCAATAGGAATTTTTCTTGTACATTCTGTCTCTTTTGAGAGTAGCACTCTTCAGAATTGACACTAAATTGGCTGATCTGGGCGACAAGTAAGTGGGTCCACAGGCACAGGGCACGCTGTTTGGCAAGGCATTTCTGAAGGAACTAAATAAACACGTCAGTGTGTCTACCTCGCTCAACAAGGCGAGTCCTCCATGCACACAGTTTTTCATAGAAACCCATCACGTGGGGTTTTTGGCAGGGCTGGCTGGTAGAAGGGCTGTGCCGCCAGCCGCTTATGGCCTTTGAGCCCATGCCCCATGCAACCGTCTGCACCTTACCGCCAAGGTTTCTCCTACTCTTGAGGAGAAGAAAGGGGCCAAGGAGGCAGAGGACACACTCGTGGCAGACTGACCACAGGTGAGACCGAATGTGTCAAACATTATGCATACTGCATACACTGCAGGCCGTCTTTCTGCTCTTTCCCCAAAACTGGACAGGACGGTCATCGGACGCTTCGGTGCTCCAAACCATGCAGGGCTACGGAGTTTCAGTTTGAATCCGCCCTGGTCTAATCACACCCGCCTTGCCACTTGAGTTTGCAGAGTTCTGACTCAATGAGTTGTTTGTCAACGGATGCAAACTGATGTTAAAAGGGGCCATTCAACCTGCCACTGGGGCTGTCAGGTTCTTCAGCAACATCGGCCTGGTTCAGAAAAAGACTGGAGATTTCTGTCCGATCATCAACCTCAGAGACCTATAAACTCATGCAATCTACAGACACTTCAAAATAGAGAGCATCCATCTCCTCCGAGACCTGTTATGAGATAGAAATTTGTTCATGTGTTTGGACCTGAAGGACACTTACCTATCTGTCACTATATACCAAGACAGTCAGCCCTTCCTCAGGCACGACGAGGCAGGGCAGTTTACATGCCTCGCATTTGAAACATAGAATGTGACGGAAGATAAGAACCATTCGGCCCATCTAGTCTGCCCAATTTTTTTAATACTTTCATTAGTCTCTGGCCTTATCTTATAGTTAGGATAGCCTTATGCCTATCCCACGCATGCTTAAACTCCTTTACTGTGTTAACATCTACCACTTCAGCTGGAAGGCTATTCCACTACCCTCTCAGTAAAGTAATACTTCCGGATATTATTTTAAACCTTTGCCCCTCTAATTTAAGACTATGTCCTCTTGTTGTGGTAGTTTTTCTTCTTTTAAATATAGTCTCCTCCTTTACTGTGTTGATTCACTTTATGTATTTAAATGTTTCTATCATATCCCCCCGTCTCGTCCTTCCCCCAAGCTACATGTACTACATGAATGGCAGGCTGAGTTTCTTTAACCTTTCCTTGTAAGTTTTTTCCTGCAATCTATGAACCAGTTTAGCAGCCCTTCTCTGAACTCTCTCTAAAGTATCAATATCCTTCTGGAGATACGGTCTCCAGTACTGCGTACAATACTCCAAGTGAGGTCTCACCAGTGTTTTGTACAATGGCATGAGCACTTCCCTCTTTCTACTGCTAATACCTCTCCCTATACAACCAAGCATTCTGCTAGCATTTCCTGCTGCTCTATTACATTGTCTGCCTACCTTTAAGTCATCAGAAATAATCACCCCAGATCCTGAGGTTAGGACTCTATCAAATATTATGTACTCTGCCCTTGGGTTTTTATGTCCAAGATGCATTATCTTGCAATTATCCACATTAAATGTCAGTTGCCACAACTCTGACCATTTTTCTAGTTTACCTAAATCATTTGTCATTTGGCTTATCCCTCTAGGAACATCAACCCTGTTACACATCTTAGTATCATCAGCAAAAAGACATACCTTACCATCAAGACCTTCTGCAATATCACTAATAAAAACATTAAATAGAATGGGTCCAAGTACAAATCCCTGAGGTACCCCACTGGTGACAAGCCGATGCTTCAAATACACTCCATTGACTACAACCCTCTGTTGCCCGTCAGTCAGCCACTGCCTTACCCATTCAACAATATTGGAATCCAAACTTAAAGATTGCAGTTTATTGATAAGCCTATGTGCAACAGTGTCATTCCCGTGGTGTTTCACAAAGGTTTTAAAACCTGTGGTTGCACATCTCAGAGAACAGTGTAACTGCTGTATAATTTACTTGGACGATATTCTGATCTTTAACAAGTCCTCAATACAGGAACACACTCGCTGCATGGTGGAACTACTAGAGTTGCTGGCTTTCATGGTCAACTGCGAAAAATCAGCTTTGGTTTCTGCTCAACAAGTCCAATTCGTGGGATTCCATCACTTGCACCCTGTGATTCTCTCCTTCTAAGGTGGCAACAATTAGCAAGGAGATCAGGAAGATTTTCAAAAGTGATTCTGTACCAGTACGGATTGTAGGACTACCGTCATCCTCCATTCATGCCATATTTCTGGGTCCTCTTTACTATTGTGCCATGCAATGAATGAAAACAAGTTTTTTATGTCAGAACCCCACATATGATCAGTCCGTACCAGTATAGAACGCTCAGAACTGTTGTGGCTGTTGTGGTGACTGGAATTCGTGCAGGCATGGAACGGCCGTACCATCTTCGGCAGTTGCCCGGACTTCATCCTGGAGTCGGATACCAGCCTCTGGGGCTGGGGTGTCACCGACCGCGTGGCCTCTGTGGAAAGTGTATGGACAGGAGCACCACCTTCACATCAATTGCCCCATACTACTGTTGTTTGCCATTCGCAGTCTGACAAAGGGGATGGTCCAATTGATGCATTCTTCATCGAATGAATAACGTCTCCACAGTGGGTTATATGTACCTCCTCGGGGGCGCCAGGTCTTACAATCTGACAATATTCACAAAGAAGATCTACTGCTTGCCTCAGAATATGCTGACATTTCAGCTGTATCCAACCTTGAACCTTGAGGGGCCCATATCGCATTGACCTGTTCGCCTCTCACACTTACCACCAGCTACCGAACTTCCACAGCTGGCTACTGGATCCAGAGAGTACGGCATTCCTGCAACAATCGCCACTGCAAGATGACTATGCCTTTCCCCTATTTGCTATGATCCACCTAGTCCAGACACAATGGGTAATGATGATCCTCTTGACTCCGCTGTGGCTGAGCCAACCCTGGTTCCCGGACCTGCTGGACCTATCTTGTGGGAATCCTCTCCTGTTGCCATAGGATTCTGACGGGCCTGAGCGGGGAACCAAACTGATGCTCCTGGACGGTCGATTGACCCAACTGGCGTGGACTCTTTCAGAGTTTCATGAGATGTCGATGACTCCTGGGCAACGGGGACGAGGAAAAATTACCTATCTACCTGGTTCTCCTTGTCC
Source organism: Pelobates cultripes (assembly GCA_933207985.1). Lineage (NCBI taxonomy): Eukaryota > Metazoa > Chordata > Amphibia > Anura > Pelobatidae > Pelobates > Pelobates cultripes. The sequence continues at coordinate 262,233,538 of OW240913.1, forward strand.
GGTTAGAGTTTGGGACGGGGGTTTCGAACCCTTTACAGTCCATGTTTCCTCAGTTTTTGATTTCCTGTCATTCATGTTTTCATCAGGCAAGTCGTACCGCTATATCCATGCCATCCATTCTGCGATTTTGGCGGCCCATGAGCCATCACAAGAGTGACCAGTTGGTCAGGATCCTCTAGATTGTTGATTGCTATGGGGGATCAGTCTGCAGCCCAGATTAACTCTTTTCTGGGAAGTTGATATTGGCCTTCGTTTCTTACGCGATTGGCCACCTAAAGATAGACTCTCACTCTGTCAACTTATGGCCAACTTCACTTTCCTTCTCTGTTTGGTCTCCTTCCATCGTGTTTCGAATGTTCGTGCTTTGAGCGTGGGCACCTTTTCCTGATCTTCGGACGGGGTCATGTTCTGGGCAATTCGAAGGAAAATGTCAAATATGTCTTCGGTTTTCTATCCTTTTTGCAATGGGACCCTCAACTCTGTGTCGTGTCGGCTCTATGCTGGTACGTAGGGGCTGTGGCGGTGCTGAGGTCCACCTTCTCCCATCAGCTTCTGATCTATATCTATCCTCATGGCCCAGTTTCATTTACTACCTTGACCATGTGGATTCAGTGGCTCATTTCATTGGCATGTATTGATCTCTTGATTGGGGCTCACTCCGGAGACAGTGTTGGATTTTTCCATGGGTGCCTCTCTCTGGGTTATTCTGCAGGCAACGGACTGGTCATGGGAACCTACGTTTCAGACATTTTATTTTTGACCGTCTTCGAATGCCACTTTCTCTATGATTCTACAGTGGTAAAACTGCAAAATATGGAGCCTTCTCTTATGTTGTAAAATTGAAGATTATGCTAGCTTTAGTGTACTAATAATCTTATTTTAATTATGACAGGAGGCAAGTATTTTCCCTCACTACATTTTTCTTCTTTCTTAGCCCTTAATAGTAATTTGATTATTTAAAGTAATGAGACGTCTGAAGTTCTGTACCCAGTTGGGGTTTGTCTTTTCATTTGCAATGTTTTATCTTGTTATTATAGTTAATTCATTGTTAGTCATGCTTGTATTACTTACTTACAAAAGACAGAAAGGAGGATGCACCACCTGGTGTTAAAAAATGGAATACTAGAATGTTAAAATATACCTATAATAAAACTTGACTTTTAATCAATAAACTGATTAATTAAAAAAAAAAGTCCAAATTGGGACAAATGGGAAAGACTACATCTGATGAGCTGATTTAGCAAAACATGCATCAGGAGTCTGGGGGGTCTCGCTGTTTCCACTCAGTACTTTATGCAGTATTACTTTTCACCTTAGAAATGACTAATTTTATTTTTTGCAGTATGGTACCTTGATCACACTACTAGTTATTTGGTAACTTTTGATTCGGCCAATTATTCTATTACAGGAGCGGGTGGGATGACGAGCATTGCACTATAGGTTAGGGCTTTCTTTAGGGGTAAGGGGTGCTCACGAAGACACAATAGGGAACATTATTTGCTATCTCCCATTTCCCTCTGTTTTGTTCCTCCTTCCCCCCATGCCACTGTTCGATAATCACCCCCTAATTTTCCACCCCTTACAGCACCCATTGATTTATAGCTCTCTCCTCACCAACAGCAGGAGATTATTATTATTATTATGATATTTATAGAGTGCCGTCAAATTCCGCAGACATGTAGTTGTAACCAGACGAGTTGGACACACAGGAACAGAGGGGTTGAGGGCCCTGCTCAATGAGCTTACATGCTAGAGGGAGTGGGGTAAAATGACACAAAAAGGTAAGGATAGTATTAGACTAGTGACAGTTGCAGAAGAGGAATCAGTCAGGAGCTATTAACAGTTTAATTCATACGCTTTTATGAAGAAGTGGGTTTTTAACGATTTTTTGAAGGAGTGGATACTGGGTGAGCATCTAACGGAGGAGGGAAGCAAATTCCATAGGAACGGTGCAGCCCTCGAGATTCAGCTACATCTTGTGTATAATGCTTACTAATTATCAAATAGTAACATTCTCAATGAGTAGGAGTTGATATTGATACAATTACATTCAGTACTGGACAAATGCGTTTTTTTGCAACTTTATATCTAACACTCAATACAATTTGTCTACAATAAACCATTGAGATAAACTAGGATCATTGTGCTGGACGTAATGTAAATTTTCATCATTACCACTACAGACATTTGTTAAATACTTTTCAGGTGCCATAGTACATTTATAGTAATTTTATATAAAGAACTAAGTAGGTGCCTATTAACAAAATCTGAAAACTGTGATCTTGACACTAATGACCTCAGTATACCAATTATATTGATTTTATTTAGAATTCATATGGGGCACTTACTACTTTATCTGCATGAGTGGAACAGCCTTAGTTGTTTTAACCAATTTATGTTTTGTGTTTTTGTCCATAGTACTATTATTCCAGTGCTGTAGTCTGTCCCATTTGTCCCAATTGGGACTTTTTCAATTAATCAGTTTGTTGATTAAAAGTTAAGTTTTATTATAAGTATATTCTACCCTTCTAGTATTACATTTTTAACACCATTTTTTGTTAGTTTATTGATGTGCTTTTTCTTGAGCCACTCCTTTGTTGCCTTGGCTGTGTGTTTTGGGTCACTATCATGCTGGAATACCCATCCACGACCCATTTTCAATGCCCTGGCTGAGGGAAGGAAGTTCTCACCCAAGATTTGATGGTATATGGCCCCATCCATCGTCCCTTTGATGCGGTGCAGTTGTCCTGTCCCCTTAGCAGAAAAACACCCCCACAGCATAATGTTTCCACCTCCATGTTTGACGGTGGGCATGGTGTTCTTGGGGTTATAGGCAGCATTCATCCTGGAGAGTTTGGAAACACGGCGAGTTGAGTTGATGCCAAAGAGGGGTTATCCCCCCACCCAGGAGGCATGCACAGGCTTTAGATTTTTCCTTCTTCATTTTCTTTTCTTTCTCTTTTAATAGTTTTGTATTACTTACTATTGCATTCGCTGCTGTTTGCTGTGTCATGTGTTTTTCAAAGTCCAATTTATTTGGCTAATCCTCTTTTTGGTCTTTTTCAGCCTTAATTGTTTCGGAATTTGTACTTCAGGTGCTTCCTCATAGGTGTTTCTCATGTGATGTTTGTGTCTGGATTGTTCCGTTAGTCGTTTTATCAGTTACTCTAAACTTGTAATGTCGCAAGATGAAGAGGAAGTGCTTATGTTTTATATGTCTCTTATTACCTATGCTTGTTTATGGTGGTTACCAATTTTTTCTAGATATTTCTTTGCTGCTATAGAGTTAGTAAAGAACGTTAAAGCAAAATACTCTCCTCTACTCATTATTACAATTAAGATTATTATTACACTAAAGCTGGCATAATCTTCAATTATTGGTAAAAGCCAAAAAGCTCTCTTAATGTAAAATAACTGATCAGCTCTTTCTAACTGCATGCTGAAGTGCAACAGACCTCAGCATTTACATAGATTTAACTTGCCAAAGTAGAGAGCAGTGTTTTATTTAATCTTTTTGCAACTGGACTGGCAGCCTATTGCTCAACAAGACTTTAGACTATGGCTTCTACTCTGACTTCCTTTTCCACCTGTTGGATCTGACAAATATCAGTCTCCGATCACTGGAAAAATACATAGATGTTTAAAGGGAATCAAACTATATCTATTTAAATTCACAATGATTTTCAAATTATATAATCAATGTAGTCTTTGACATTTGAAATTAACCTCTTATTAAAAAAAACAACCAGTCCTCAATTACCTCCAAATTCTTTGAACACCTATCAGTTGGTTCAGCCATTACTACAAAAAATGTGTTACTCTAAACATAAATACAAACATTCACAACTTAATTCCAGTCCAAAGTATCTCTTAAACACTGGACTAATTATCTGAATTTAAAGTGCTTTGAACAACATGTTAAAATCACTGCTATTTGCAGTTTATGCCGAAGTCCTTACAAACCTGTTGGCGTTTACAAATCTTCACTAAATTTGTTAGGTGATCTTATTATAAGAATCCTCGTAAAAGCTGTATTACAAGGAGGACACCTAGTGGTAAAAGAGCAGTAAACACGAGACAGACAAATACCATTTCATGAAAAATCATCCGGTTTCTTCATAAAGCACTAACAAATCTAAACAAAAGTACATTAAAGGAAAAAAGTATTTAATCCCCTGCTGATTTTGAACGTTTGTCCACTAACAAAGAAATGATCAGTCCATAATTTTAATGGTAGGTGTATTTAAACAGTGAGAGACAGAATAACAAAAACAAATCCAGAAAAACGCATGTCAAAAAAGTTAGAAATTGATTTGCATGTCGATGAGTGAAATAAGTATTTCATCTCTTCGACTTGGTACTTGGTGGAAAGACCCTTGTTGGCAATCACAGAGGTCAGACGTTTCTTGTAGTTGGTCAGCAGGTTTGCATACATCTCAGGAGAGATTTTGTCCCACTCCTCTTTGCAGATCCTCTCCAAGTCATGAAGGTTTCGAGGCGGACGTTTGTCAACTCTAACCTTTAACTCCCTCCACAGATTTTCTATGGGATTAAGGTCTGGACACTGGCTAGGCCACTCAAGGACCTTGATGTGCTTTTTCTTGAGCCACTCCTTTGTTGCCTTGGCTGTGTGTTTTGGGTCACTATCATGCTGGAATACCCATCCACGACCCATTTTCAATGCCCTGGCTGAGGGAAGGAAGTTCTCACCCAAGATTTGACGGTATATGGCCCCATCTATCGTCCCTTTAATGCGGTGCAGTTGTCCTGTCCCCTTAGCAGAAAAACACCCCCACAGCATAATGTTTCCACCTCCATGTTTGACGGTGGGGATGGTGTTCTTGGGGTTATAGGCAGCATTCATCCTCCTCCAAACACGGCGAGTTGAGTTGATGCCAAAGAGCTTGATTTTGGTCTCATCTGACCATTCATCTGAACACTTTCACCCAGTTCTCCTCTGAATCATTCAGATGTTCATTGGCAAACTTCAGACAGATCTGTACATGTGCTTTCTTGAGCAGGGGACCTTGCGGGAGCTGCAGGATTTCAGTCCTTCTCGGCGTAGTGTGTTACCAATTGTTTTCTTAGTGGCCTTGAGATCATTAACAAGATCCTCCTGTGTAGTTCTGGGCTGATTCCTCACCGTTCTCATGATCATTGCAACTCCACGAGGTGAGATCTTGCATAGAGCACCAGACCGAGGGAGACTGACAGTTATTTTGTGTTTCCATTTGCGAATAATCGCACCAACTGTTGTCACCTTATCACCAAGCTGCTTGGCGATGTTCTTGTAGCCCATTCCAGCCTTGTGCAAGTCTACAATCTTGTCCTTGACATCCTTGGACAAGTCTTTGGTCTTGGCCATGGTGGAGAGTTTGGAATTTGATTGATTGCTTCTGTGGATAGGTGTCTTTTATACAGGTAACGACCTTTAAGAGAGTGCTCCTAATCTCAACTCGTTACCTGTATAAAAGACACTTGGGAGCCAGAAATCTTACTGATTGATAGGGGATTCAATACTTATTTCACTCATCAACATGCAAATTTTTGACATTTGTTTTTCTGGATTTTTTTTTGTTATTCTGTCTCTCACTGTTAAAATACACCTACCATTAAAATTATAGACTGATCATTTCTTTGTCACTGGACAAATGTTCAAAATCAGCAGGGGATCAAATACTTTTTTCCCTGACTGTAAACAATGACAAACATTCAGGCAGAAAGATACAGCAAGAGTCATCAAGCTTATAATATGATTTCAATTTATCTAAAGAAATTGAACTGTAGAGTAAAAAGCAAGACTTACCAAGAGTCCAAAATGGTCTCTGTTGCGGAGTTAGAGAGAAAAACCCAGGCTTCAAGGCATTTGTTATAATTATATCAAACAGTTCCTCAAAATCCTTCCTGATATAAGAAAAAAAAATATTTAAATGTCAGAGACAACTCTGAAAGCTATATCTAAATAAATCCTATCATCATGCACAATATTTGAGTGATTTATAATATTCCCTTATAAAAATACTTTCTTATAGCTGAAATTCTGTCAGTCAGAATAGAAAAGTCATCTAAATACCTCGTCTTAATCTATCAAAACTAAATTAAGAACTATCTGACACATGGTGTACAATTTCAAAGCATTTAGATAAGGCATCATTACAGGAAAACTCAAATCAATATATTATATATATTATATATCTAAATACACATACACACACACACACACACACCTACCCCAACTGTCCTGTCCTACGGGACAATTTAGTTGCCTGATTTCCCATGGTCTGCCGTTTGTTGTGCTTGACACCACTTCAATAGGTGGGCCTACTAAATAGTCTTGACATGCCCCTAAGTAGGCAGGCTGCCCACTTTCCATGCAGGCCCACCAGTTATGGGTATAACCATTGAAACATGTTGCATATTTGGCAGCGCCGCGTGCCCTGAAGGTCCGCCCAACTATCTCAATTCACTCCCACTGGGACTGGGTAGAAAATTCGGCCCAGGCATTTTTAATTACAGCGGCCCACTGAAAAGGGAGCTTGGTCAGATAGGGTGCGTTTTGTCATTACCAATGACAAGCACACCTCGTCACAAAGTCAGCATGTTAGTTCAATGCACTTTCAGGGCAGACCATGTGCAAAGCTCCGCTGAAGACCTCTAGCATGAGGAAAAAACCCTGTATTTGTTCTGCACAGCACAGGCAAATTTAATAACATGCTTGCACTGTGTATGCTTGAAATTTGTCTCTGGTGTCTCTATAGATGGGATACCAGGAGACAAAAATGCCAGGAAAGAGTATTGTGCAGTGTGTGTTTGTGTGTGTGAGTGAGGGGTACGGTGTGTGTAAGGGAGGGTGTGAGTAAGGGAGCTGTGTGTGTGCAGTGTGTGTGTGCTGTGTGTAAGTGAGGGGTACGGTGTGTGTTTGAGGAAGCAGTGTGTGTGTAAGGGTGCTGCGAATGTCAGGGTGCAGTGTGTGTGTGAGTGAGGGTGCTGCGAGTGTCAGGGGTGCAGTATGTGTGTGTGTGAGTGAGGGTGCTGCGAATTTCAGGGGTGCAGTTTGTGTGTGTGTGTGAGGGTGCTGTGAGTATGTGGGAGTGAGGGTGCTGTGAGTGTCAGGGGTGCAGTGTGTGTGTGAGGGTGCTGTGAGTGTGAGCATGAGGGTGCTGTGAGTGTCAGGGGTGCAGTGTGTGTGTGTGTGTATGAGGGTGCTGTGAGTGTCATGGGTGCAGTGTGTGTGTGGGAGTGAGGGTGCTGTGAGTGTCAGGGGTGCAGTGTGTGTGAGTGCGGGTGCTGTGAGTGTCAGGGGTGCAGTGTGTGTGAGTTAGGATGTTGTGAGGGTCAGGGGTGCAGCATGTGTGTGAGTGAGGGTGCTGTAAACAGGGCCGGCCTTAGGGGTGTGCGAGCTGTGCGGCCGCACAGGGCGCCATGGGAGCAGGGGGCGCCATGTGGCCAACACAGCTCACACATGGCAGGCCGGGATTATAAAAAATATATATATATTTATATATTGTGGTGGGCCGAGCTTCCCATGCGGCAGGGCAGAGCTTCCTGTGTGGCGGAGGCGGAGCTAAACTGACAGCGGGGACGGAGCTAAAAGTGCCAGTGTTCCATCAAATTTCCCCGGGTCACTGCTGCAGGGGAAGCAGGAAGGAGTCCCTGCTTCCCCAACAACCAGTCTCCAGGAGCTGCACTGCCTCCACTCCTCCATAATGAACAGAGGTAAATATGTGTGATTGTCTGCCTGTGTGTGTGTGTGTCTGTGACTGTCTGCATGTGTGTCTGCGTGTGACTGTCTGCCTGTATGTGTGTGTGTGTGTGTGACTGCGTGTATGTGACTGTCTGCCTGTGCATGACAGTCTGCCTGTGTGTGTGTGTGTGTGTGTGTGTGCGTGACTGTCTGCCTGTGTGTATTTGTGTGGCTGTCTGCCTGTGTGTGACTGCCTGCCTCTGTGTGTGTGGATGTCTTCCTGTGTGTGTATGGCTGTCTGCCTGTGTGTGCAGCTGGCTGCCTGTGTGTATGTGTGTGTGTGACTGTCTGCCTTTGTGTGTGTGTGTGTGTGTGTGTGTGTGCGACTGTCTGCATGTAAGTATGTGTGTGTAAGACTGTATGTGTGGCTGTGTGTGTGGCAGTCTGCCTGTAATTGTGTGTGAGTGTGTTTCTCTGCCTGTAACTGTGTATGTGTGTTACTGCCTGTACCTCTGTGTTTCTGCCTGATCCTGTGTATGTGACTATCTGTCTGCGACTGTGTGCATGTAGTGGATTTCACAATGTACATGTATACCTATGTGCATCTGACTGTGGGACTGTGTGCACATAACTCTGCAAAAATATACACCTGCATTCACACATAGGCCTAAATGCATATTTTTATCTGAATTAAATACCCATCACGCACAGCCAATAAACCCAGCAAAAATATCACATACAACCAATACACGCATATCACACACAGTTAACACACCCATTACAAATATCACAAACAGCCAACACATATCACACACAGTCATCGCACCTATCACATACACAGACAACACAAATATTACATCATATTATAGTGAGATTGTGACGAAATGCCTTTTGTCCCTGGATTGTTAGGTGACAAGCTGCCCTTTGCCCCCGGCTTTTGGAGGAGCCTGATTGCCAGCCTCCTTCCTCATGACTATGGCCCTGGGGTGTATTGCCATTTAAAAAGACTATTTGGGGCTTATTGGCTTCTAAAGACAGTTTCTTCCCATTTGAATCCATGGGAAGGTGTGTTTCTTCCCCTCCCCCATTTCCTGTCTATTGTTCTCCAGCAGGGCGTTGTCCCAGGCACACTGCCAAACCAGTTGGAACTGACTGCTTTTGTCCCTCCTTGGTTTCTCAACAGCCCTTGCTATGCTTTACCCCATGGAAAATCTACTCTGTTCATGGGATCTGAGCGCTGTTCACCTAGATTGGGCGCTCAGATCCGAGCTATCTGGGGATAGGTTAAATGTGGGGGTTCTGTGTAATAAAATAAGAATTATGTATTTTTATGTACTTTTACGTATTTTGCTGTTAGTGTTAAATGTAGATATTTTCTGTACCTGGAGATAATTGAGTTTACTGCAGTGCCTTAAGCCAATTATCTCCAGGATGGAGAGGAGGGATTTCATTGTGTATGTGAGAGTGTTATCATGTTAATTAGTGTTCCCATTGGTTTGTGTCCCTTTTGTCACAGTTTACCACCAGGTCCAGGGGGTGTGCCTCTGACCTGAAAACTTGTATATAAGGAGTAATAAACGCTCATTGGAGTCAGATCATCTTGTACCTTCATGAAGTTTCGGCTCATGTTTGGGGGATTGGAGAAACTACACTCTGGGGATTGCTGTAATCACTATACTCCCCAGGGTATAATCACTAAGCTCTGCTAAGAGCTTGTTCCTGTTCCTGCTCTCTGGAATTGGGAGAGAGGTCGACCTGCTGGAAGCTGGACCCTGGTCCTGGGTCCAGAGTGGGTGGAGACGGCGAGACCCCAACCAAGCTGCGGCGGTTCGTGGGGTCTGCAGTGGTTATGGTGTCAGGCAGAGTGCTTGGAGTCCTCGGAAAGCACTAGGAGCATCCGTCGGCGGAAGGTACCCGGTCGGGGTGCCAGCGGTTCCGTTACAGAGATGTATTACAGTGGAGCTCTGGTATATAAAATGCACATTATTCTGTGTTTTATAGTTCGGGAGCTCGGTGATACACTAAAAGACACATTACTTAGAGTTGTATTGTTGTGTAATGTATTATCTTGTCACAGAGCTCCACATTACTGGGGGTTTTATTGTTGTGGAGCTCTGTGATAAATAGAGAAGTAGCCTATTACTACAAATATTTATTCCAAAGAGGTCAAAGTAAATAAGTATAACCCAGAGCTCCAAAGCAAAACCACTCACAGTATTATGTTACATACTTAGTCTGCTCCTCTGTAATGTAGGGGAGGCAGTTTAGCACCTCTGGCCTGCACTTTTGTTGGCTGCAGACCATAAGTAGCTGTCTTTCTAGCTCGGGATAATCAGAGCGCTGCCGCAGATTACTACAGGACACTGCAAGTCCCTGAGCTTGCGAGACAGTTACGCATGGTCTGTACCCAGTAGATGAGCAGACCAGATTCAGCATGTCCCTCTCCCAACTAGGTAAAAACAAGAAAGGAGGAATGAATATTTGTTTTTAAATCATTATTAATTTAAAAAATCCCCAATACAATCACTACACTCCTATACACACACACACACACTATACATGGATGACGGTGGGGGAGGGGGTGTTGTGAATGTCAGGGGTGCAATGTGTGCGTGAGTGAGTGAGGATGCTGGTGTGTGAATATGTTTGGAGGGCTTGAGTGTTGGGGGTAGATTATTATTATTAAATATTAATAAAAAAAAAAATAAGCAGTGATTGTATCCCCCCTCCTTTCTTACCTTATGCCTGGGAGAGGGGACCATGCTGCTGCCATCCCTAGTGGTCCTAGTAGTGAGTGAACTCTAGCCTGTGGGGCTAGAGTTTACTGTCGCGAGACCTGGAACATTGCCATTGCAACACTCTAGGTCTCGTGAGAGGAACTTGGCGGAGCTGCAACTTGGCGGGCATTCCTTCCAATGGCAATTGGAGTAACTAAATGACCTCCATTTGTTTAAATATACATAGGGATTCAGGAGAGCGCGTAGGTAACTTTTTCTTTGGTTTTTACTGTTTGTATGGTGGCTGATGTGTACTGTGGTCGTTGCTGCCGCCCAGGAGTGATGGAAGTGAGCGCAGGACTTATATTTTTGTATTTGTATTCACTTTTTGTATCACATAGCTTTGTTACAATGCTGCCGCTCATCCCATGTGTTTCCTATTAAGGGTTAATATATTTATAGGGGTGTATATAAAAAATACCCTTCTCTGTCTTATTAGAGATGTCTTTGCCAGAAGCTTAAGGAAGCAAAGTGAAAGGTCAGAGTACGACCCACCTAGGGGGAGTCTGCTTTGACGTTGGTAGGCGGGAATTCCTTCCAATGGCCATTGGAGTAATTAAATTACCTCCATTTGTTTAAATATACATAGGGATTCATGAGAGAGCGCAGGTAACTTTTTCTTTTGATTTTACTGTTTGTATGGTGGCTGATGTGTACTATGGTCTTTGCTGCCACCCAGGAGTGATGGGAGTGAGCGCAGGACTTATCTTTTTTGTATTTGTATCTACTTAGCTTATACTCTGACTAATGGCTAGACATGTTTATAACTGCTTTATAAAATGTGCACTAATTCTTATCATATCCTGTAACAATATAGCAATCTTTAACGTTTTACTTTACATTATGGATATGTCATATTCATATATATATATATATAGTTTAAAGATTGGCTGCACTCACGGCCTTACGTATTTATAACGTCTTTATTCAAGTAACATAATATCCAAAGATCGACGTTTCAGTCCCTTCTGCGACTTTCATCAAGGTCAAAATACAAATACACACACATATATATATATATTTATTTTAAAAGTGCTCTGTGCAGGAAAGGCGCTTATATAAAGTGACACAACCCCTCGGGCTATTGCAGTGGGCTTATTCTCCTACTCATGTACCTTGACCTTATTTTCTCTTATGCATGTACAGTATCTAATATCTGCAATATTCCATTTCCTCTCTCTGATCACCACCTCTTATCGCTTGCTCTCAATTAACCCCTCACCCAACAACCTCAGCCTAATCCCCCTCAACTCAGGAGGAACCTTAATTCTTTTGACCTCCAGCAGCTGTCAGCTGATATTGATTTGCAGCTGCTATCCATCCCTTCCCTCTCCTGTCCCTCACTCGCCATCTCCAAATATAACCCTACCCTCACCTCTGCCCTGAACGCTGCAGCCCCGCTCCAAACATGCACCTCGAGGAGGACACGCCTCCAACTTTGGCATACTAAATCAACACGCTACCTGCAGAGTTGCTCCCGTTGTGCTGAACGCTCCTGGAGGAAGTCACGCACCCCGGCAGACTATGTTCACTATAGATTCATATTGTGTTCATACAGTGCAGCCCTTGCCCTCGACAAACAGTCATACTTTTCCTCTCTCATTAGTTCATGCTCCCTCAATTCCAGGCGTCTCTTTGATACCTGTAACTCTGTTCTCCGCCCTGCTGTGGCCACCCCCCACATGAACCTTACAGCAGATAGCTTTGCATGCTACTTTACCGACAAGATTGAACAACTAAGGAAAGAATTCTCCCCTCCTTGCGGTTCTCTTTCTCACACATAGATCATGCCTTTCCTACCCTTCAGACTTTCTGCCCAGCTACTGAACAAGAGGCAGCTGCGCTCCTCCTTTCCTCTCGCCCCACCACTTGCCCGCTCAATCCTGTCCTGTCTCACCTCATCAGATCTCTCTCCCCTTTTCTTGTGCCTTCCCTAACACCCATCTTCAACTGCTCTCTCTCTTCTGGCATTGTCCCTGCTGACCTTAAACATGCCACTGTAGTACCTATCCTGAAAAAACCTTCTCTTGACTCATCCTCCCCTTCTAACTATTGTCCCATATCCCTGCTCCCTTTTTCCTCAAAACTTCTGAAAAGACTTGTCTTTACCCGTGTGTTTCACTTCCTCAATTCCAACTATCTCCTTGACCCTCTTCAGTCTGCCTTCCGCCCTCTCCACTCTACTGAGACTCCTCTTATCAAAGTTACTAATGACCTAATCGCAGCTAAATCCAAAGGCCACTACACCATATTATTTCTTCTTGACCTCTCTGCTGCCTTCGACACCGTTGATCATGCTCTCCTCCTTCAAACTCTTCAATCGCTCGGTCTCTGTGACTCTGTCCTCTCATGGTTTTCCTCTTATCTCTCCCAATGCTCATTCAGTGTCTCCTTTTCCAAGGATTCCTCCTCCCCTCGTCCTGTCTCGGTTGTAGTTCCCCAAGGCTCTGTCCTTGGTCCCCTTCTATTTTCGCTTTATACTGCCTCTCTTGGCAAACTAATTGCCTCTTTTGGATTCCACTACCACCTGTACGCTGATGACACCCAAATATACCCTGTTCCAAATTATTATGCAAATTCTATTTAAGTGTCACAAAGATTAAATATTTAGTTTTTCAGTTTAACTCATGGATGGCATTGTGTCTCAGGGCTCTTTTGATCACTGAAAACTATTTCGGACACCTGTGATAATTAGATTGCCAGGTGAGCCCAATTTAAGGAAAAACTAATAAAGGAGGGTGTTCCACATTATTAAGCAGAGCACCATTTTCATGCAATATGGGGAAGAAAAAGGATCTCTCTGCTGCCGAAAAGAGTGAAATAGTTCAATGCCTTGGACGAGGTATGAAAACATTAGCTATTTCACGAAAACTTAAGCGTGATCATCGCACTATTAAGAGATTGTGGCTGATTCAGAGCACAGATGGGTTTGTGCAGATAAAGGCACATTGAGGAAGATTTCTGCCAGATCCATGCATCGGATCAAGAGAGCAGCTGCTAAAATACCATTACATAGCAGCAAACAGATATTTGAAGCTGCTGGTGCCTCTAATTTTCAAACAGTCCTGTTCACGGATGAGTGCCGTGCAACCCTGGATGGTCCAGATGGATGGAGTAGTGGATGGTTGGTGGATGGCCACCCTGTTCCAACAAGGCTGCGACGTCAGCAAGGCGGTGGTGGAGTCATGTTTTGGGCTGGAATCATGGGAAGAGAGCTGGTTGGCCCCTTTAGGGTCCCCGAAGGTGTAAAGGTGAGCTCTGCAAAGTATGTGGACCACTTTCTTCCCTGGTACAGAAGGAAGAACTATGCTTTCCGTAATAAAATCATCTTCATGCATGACAATGCACCATCTCATGCTGCAAAGAATACTTCTGCATTAAAAGCTGCTATAGGGATACAAGGAGAGAAAGTCATGGTGTGGCCTACATCCTCCCCTGACTTCAATCCTATTGAGAACCTTTGGAGCATCCTCAAGCAAACGATCTATGAGGATGGGAGGCAGTTTACATCCAAACAGCAGCTCTGGGAGGCTATTTTGACATCTTGCAAACAAATTCAAGTAGAAACTGTCCAAAAGCTCACAAGTTCAATGGATGCAAGACTTGTGAAGCTGCTATCAAATAAGGGGTCCTATGTTAAAATGTAACATGACCTGTTAAAATGTTTAAAATGTTATAATGTTGTTACAAGTTTGATTGAAATAGCTTTTGATTTCAGTAAATATGCTGCAAACACAACAAATTACAATTTTCAGTTCTTTACAACCTATAAAGTGTTGAAACTTACTGTGCGTAATAATTTGGAACAGTGCATTGTAAGTTTTTTTTATGTTTAAAAAAAAAAAACTGTTATCATTAGGAGGTTTGTTCAATAAAATTTGAATTCTTCTCTTAATAGTTGAGAATTATGCTGACTGTTATTTACATCAATTATTTAGGTAAATGAGAAAAATATCATTTGCATAATAATTTGGAACAGGGTGTATCTCTCTCCTCCCCAGACCGCTCACCTGCCGTCCTGCAACATGTCACTGCTTGCCTTTCTTCCATCTCTGACTGGATGTCCTTCCGCTTTCCTAAACTCAATCTCTCTAAATCTGAACTCCTTGTCTTTCCTCCTCCGAGTACTGATCCTCCTCTCTCGTTTTCCCTTCAATTCAGTGGTATCCACATAAGTCCATCCTTGCAAGCGTGCTGTCTTGGCATCATACTTGACTCTGGCCTAACCTTTGAGCCTCACATCCAGTTTGTTGACAAATCCTGTAGATTCCAACTTAAAAACATAGCCCGCATCTGCCCCTTTCTTCAATGCCGAGGCTGGTTCCACCACACCCCTTATTCTCATTAAGGGCCCCCACCAGCCGCTCACCAATTTAGGTCTTTCAGTATTTTGGTAGATAGCTCCCTAATACCGTGGGAATTAGGGAGTTATCTACTTACTTACTCATTCCCATCCATTGACTGGCTAAGTAACTTACATTTTATATGAACGTGTTACTTAAATGTTGTAAGTGTTGCAAATGCTTACAGATGAATCCTGGCTATGTGTGTATACTTTTTATTTAACTGGTATACAGTGTAACATTCTTCATTCTTCCACTTGGTAACACCACATCACATGACTCGAATCAGCTTAATTGGAAGATTTGGCTGCAGGAAGAATGCCTAGGTTGTCAGGCAGATTCCCCAATATATAACTAATAAAAAAATCGAATTACAAATAAAGAATATACATAACAAACATTCATACACTTAGAATTATATATACAGGGAGTGCAGAATTATTAGGCAAGTTGTATTTTTGAGGATTAATTTTATTATTGAACAACCACCATGTTCTCAATGAACCCAAAAAACTCATTAATATCAAAGCTGAATATTTTTGGAAGTAGTTTTTAGTTTGTTTCTAGTTATAGCTATGTTAGGGGGATATCTGTGTGTGCAGGTGACTATTACTGTGCATAATTATTAGGCAACTTAACAAAAAACAAATATATACCCATTTCAATTATTTATTATTACCAGTGAAACCAATATAACATCTCAACATTCACAAATATACATTTATGACATTCAAAAACAAAACAAAAACAAATCAGTGACCAATATAGCCACCTTTCTTTGCAAGGACACTCAAAAGCCTGCCATCCATGGATTCTGTCAGTGTTTTGATCTGTTCACCATCAACATTGCGTGCAGCAGCAACCACAGCCTCCCAGACACTGTTCAGAGAGGTGTACTGTTTTCCCTCCTTGTAAATCTCACATTTGATGATGGACCACAGGTTCTCAATGGGGTTCAGATCAGGTGAACAAGGAGGCCATGTCATTAGATTTTCTTCTTTTATACCCTTTCTTGCCAGCCACGCTGTGGAGTACTTGGACGCGTGTGATGGAGCATTGTCCTGCATGAAAATCATGTTTTTCTTGAAGGATGCAGACTTCTTCCTGTACCACTGCTTGAAGAAGGTGTCTTCCAGGAACTGGCAGTAGGACTGGGAGTTGAGCTTGACTCCATCCTCAACCCGAAAAGGCCCCACAAGCTCATCTTTGATGATACCAGCCCAAACCAGTACTCCACCTCCACCTTGCTGGCGTCTGAGTCGGACTGGAGCTCTCTGCCCTTTACCAATCCAGCCACGGGCCCATCCATCTGGCCCATCAAGACTCACTCTCATTTCATCAGTCCATAAAACCTTAGAAAAATCAGTCTTGAGATATTTCTTGGCCCAGTCTTGACGTTTCAGCTTGTGTGTCTTGTTCAGTGGTGGTCGTCTTTCAGCCTTTCTTACCTTGGCCATGTCTCTGAGTATTGCACACCTTGTGCTTTTGGGCACTCCAGTGATGTTGCAGCTCTGAAATATGGCCAAACTGGTGGCAAGTGGCATCGTGGCAGCTGCACGCTTGACTTTTCTCAGTTCATGGGCAGTTATTTTGCGCCTTGGTTTTTCCACACGCTTCTTGCGACCCTGTTGACTATTTTGAATGAAACGCTTGATTGTTCGATGATCACGCTTCAGAAGCTTTGCAATTTTAAGAGTGCTGCATCCCTCTGCAAGATATCTCAGTATTTTTGACTTTTCTGAGCCTGTCAAGTCCTTCTTTTGACCCATTTTGCCAAAGGAAAGGAAGTTGCCTAATAATTATGCACACCTGATATAGGGTGTTGATGTCATTAGACCACACCCCTTCTCATTACAGAGATGCACATCACCTAATATGCTTAATTGGTAGTAGGCTTTCGAGCCTATACAGCTTGGAGTAAGACAACATGCATAAAGAGGATGATGTGGTCAAAATACTCATTTGCCTAATAATTCTGCACTCCCTGTATATATATATATATATATATACACATATATATATATATATATATATATATATATATATATATATATACACATATATATATATATATATATATATATATATATATATATATATATATATATATATATATATATAAACATTTCATTCTAAGTGCATTTTGATATTAATATACAATTATAAATATTAATATAAAAAAATCATTTAGATATATATAATATGTTTCTAAGTGTATTTATATATTATGTATATATAATCAAATTATTTTATAAATTATATGTTAGGAGACAGCCCACTAAAAATGGCACCAGCAGACTTAAGGGAGTGAGCAGAGGTTTTGACAGAGTGCAGTGGAAGTGCCTCTAGTGGTTGTCATACTGATATCCACTATAGATGAATTCAACCCTGCAATGTAAACATCACATATTCTAAAAAACTTGCTTGTTTTACACTGCAGTGTTAAAAGGACAGGGAAACTTCACCCCGATAACTTCAATGAGATGAAGTGTCTGGGTTACTATGGTGTCACTTTAAAGATACTGCTAGCAGATAACGAGATTCTAAAAGACCGTGTTCTTTAGTTTTATAACATGACAGGAGGCTTCGTATTTGCATTAACTTTCTTTACTAGCTCCATAGCAGCAAATAAAAAACCATTAAAGAAAGAACCAATCAGAGTAAAACAGAGGATATATAAGTCCCAGCGTAGCCAACCATTTCCTCTTTCTTTGCTGCTCCATCACAAGTCAGGTCAGAGTACTGATTTCTTTAAGATTCCTGTCAGGTTTCTTTTAGATGTTATTGATGTCTGTTTTTCTTTAATTGTACATGGTTGTGTTTTCTATTGTGCTTCTACTGTGTTTAGATTGTATTTTCTTTTGTTCTTTATTTGCTTTGGTGCTAGGGGGACCTGAGTGGGTTCACCCTCCCCTGTCAGGGGAGCTGCGCTCATTTTGGTGCAGGGTACTGGGCTGAGGCTGTTCGGGTGGCACGGGACTGCCTCTCCCAGCGCCCTCCTCTCCCTGCTTCAAGGGGGTTGGCTAGCCCACCCCCCCCCCCCATTTCCCCTCCTTTTTCCTTTTCTTCTACCGGTGGCTACGCTCGCCACCTTCTATCCCGACCGTTGCGCTCTGCTCGCGCGAACATGCTGGACGCTCATTCGCACAGGGAGCCTAGCATTCGCGGCCGTCCCGTTCGCGCAATTGGCTTAAAAAGAGCGCGAACGGGCGGTCGGGAACTTTGCGCCCTCTAAGCCGTTCGCGGGGTTTTGCTGCCGCGAACGCATGTGTTGCGCGAACGGACAATTTCCCGAATTGCTAGGGAATTCAGTCCGTTCGAGGATCAGTTCTCCCTTGCGTTCGGCGGTTTAACCAGGTGAACGGCCGTTCGCGGCTAAACTGCCGAACGCTTAAAGGGGCTCCATTTTCGCGGGCTTTCCGCCCGTTAATCTCACGAGACCCGTGCGGCCATTTTGTGGGTTATTAGTTTTGTGGAGTATAACACCTATCAAGACAAGGCTCTTGCTCTGAAGCTTGTTTTTTCTACTACTGAGGTGGAATTCGTTTGGGACCTTCACAGGTTGGTGTCATTGCCCCGGGGAGTGGGACTGCCAGTAGGGTTTACCCCATTATCCTGGCTAGGGGTGAGCCCCCATTGAGTGTTGCATAGCGGGAACTGTCAAAGCAGTTCCCTGTGACCCTGGGTGAGCCCCAGCGATTAGGAGTCCGGTACCACGCCGCTGAGCGTTTTTTAACCTGAGTCCCTCCCGCACGGTCCCTCACCTCTCATAACTATACCTGTGCCTGTTTG
This sequence comes from Pelobates cultripes, assembly GCA_933207985.1. NCBI lineage: Eukaryota > Metazoa > Chordata > Amphibia > Anura > Pelobatidae > Pelobates > Pelobates cultripes. The sequence goes on from OW240913.1 coordinate 262,252,134, forward strand.
TCTCTGTTGGTGCCCACAATGGAGGACACAATTAATACCAGTGACCTTCAAGCAATGATCAACGCAGCGGTAGCTGCGTCTCTGGAGAATGCGCTAGCAAAAGCGGCTCCTGCCCCCGCTGAATCTAACGCGCTGTCTAACAAGCCACACCAGGCTCACGAAGACTCTGATGAGTCAGATGACTCCACTAGAGAAAAGAAGCGCCCGGCGAAACGCCACTGGAAGGGCGAAGGTTCCAAGAGAGCCGCCTTCAAAGGCAAGGCCCCTATGAAGCGTGATAAACGCACTACTCAGATACCTCCCGTGTACGCTGGGGAGGCCTCCTCAGATGAGGAGCAAGACGTGCCCCACTCTCTCTTCGTTCTGGATGAGTGGCAGGCTGAATCCTCCGACTCTGACGAAGGCGGTTGGGGCTCCAACGCCTACGTCACAGACATTTCTGGGTGAGCCCCAGCAGAAAGGAGATGCGGAACCCCCCTCCACGGCCACGCAGGAGCAGGAGATATTCCTGGACTCCACTGGCCAGAGAATGTTTGATCCCAGGAAGATTCGCCACCCTCGTTCGGGTGAGTGGGCCCCTCCGGATCATCTCCTCCGCTTCATGCATTTCTGGATCAGGAAACCTTTGGAAAAACACATCCGTAAGAGGATGCGGGCAGAGTGCCCGAGACCTACCCTGCCAGATAAATTGGCCTATACGCCGGAATTTGATCAGCTTATGCTGACCTTTATGGAACAAGGGGGCCGCGACCCACGGAGGGGGATTGAGAAGAGTTTTAAAGGAGCTCAGGATAAACTCCTAGACACAATGGGCCCTTTGGCCCGAGTTATGTACCTGGCGGACGAAGCATACGCCAGAGCGGACTCCTTCACGGCAGACATGGTACGAGAATGGGCACATATCCGAGAGTGGGCCCAGAGGGGCTTTTGTTTCCTCGGTAATACAAATGCGGCCCTCTCTACGGAGCGGCGCCGGGCAGCACTTTTTCGTATCGACCCCAAATTAGTTGACCTCGGAGTCAAAGAATTGGGCCCACAGGCACAGGGCAAGCTCTTTGGTGAAGCTTTTATGAAGGAACTGAATAAGCACGTAAACGTCTTTACCTCCTTGAATAGAGCCCGCACGTCCATGCGTAAGGTCTTCCGAGGTACCTCCGCAAAGGGTGTTTTTTTCAAGGGCTGGTCAGCAGCGGGGCCGTGCTGCCAGCCGTTTCTGGCCTTCAGGCCCCCGTATGGGCTTCCAACACCAATTCTTCCCTCAACAAGGTTACCAGGGCAACGGAGCCAAGCAACCATTCCCCTATTACCATAGGGGTTCTGACAGAGGACGGGGCGGTCGAGGACGAGGCCGTGCACGCTTCCCTACAGGTAAGAGACCACCTTTGTTCGGTACCTCATGTAACTGTGATTGCAGGCCGTGTTTCACTTTTTTCCCAGAATTGGGCCCAACTGTCCACGGACGCTTGGGTGCTACAGACCGTCCAAGGATATCGAATAGAACTCCGATCACAGCCCATTCAAAGGTTCCCCCCTTATCCTTTGCGTCTTTCGGCTGCGGACAATCGCCTCATAAATAGGGAACTCCGCGAGCTTCGCATAAAGGGCGCTATAGAACCGGCGCACACAAGGGGAGGATTCTTCAGCAACATGTTCCTTGTCCGCAAGAAGACCGGGGACTTCCGGCCAGTGATCAATTTGAGAGGACTAAACACGTTCGTGACCTACCGCCACTTCAAAATGGAGGGCATCCATTTATTGCAGGATCTCCTCCAAGAAAAGGATTGGTTTACGCGGCTAGACCTCAAAGACGCTTATCTGACAATTCCAATCCACAAGGACAGCCGTCCATTTCTCCGCTTCCTCTGGAACGGCACGCCATGGCAATTCACGTGCCTTCCGTTCGGACTGAGTTTAGCACCATGGTGCTTCACAAAGATGCTAAAACCGGTGGTAACCCACCTCCGAACACGCGGGATCAGATGCATAATTTATCTGGACGACATTCTCTTGTTCTGCAGAACAAGGGAACTGGCCATCCGGCACACTACGTATACAGTTCGACTGTTAGAATCCTTGGGCTTCGTTGTCAACAAGGCCAAATCCGCAATGACGCCTGCTCAACGAATCCAATTCCTGGGCTTCGAGATCGAATCCAGGTCTTGCACCCTGCATCTCCCCTCAGCCAAAGTGACGGCCATCAAGAAGGAGATCCGCAGGGATCTCAAATTGGATTCCATTCCGCTCCGTCAACGGATTGTGGGACTCTTATCCTCAATACAAGCCATATTTCTGGGACCCCTTCACCAACGAGCGATGCAACGGCTGAAGGCCAGCCTGCTCCGCCAAAACCCCACATACAACCAACCGGTCCCGCTGTCGGAAGAAGTATACCAAGAACTCCAGTGGTGGCTCCACTGCATGCAGGCCTGGAATGGTCGGGCCATCTTCGGCAGTCAACCGGACTATATCCTGGAGTCGGATGCGAGTAACCTAGGATGGGGCGCCACGGATGGAGAAACGTCCACAGGGGGCACGTGGACACCACAGGAATTATTGCTGCATATCAATTGCCTCGAACTCCTAGCGGGCTCCTTTGCTATCCGCAGCCTCACAAAAGGGCAGTCCAATTGCTGTATACTGTTAAGAATGGACAATGTATCCGCGGTACGATACATCAACCGCTTGGGGGGCACCCGGTCGAGAACCCTGGCGCATCTGACGAAGGAAATCTTCGACTACTGCCTCCCACGCAATATCACACTACGGGCAGAACACCTGCCGGGGGAGACTAACCTCAATGGCGGATTGGTATTCCCGTCATTGGAGGGATGCCAGCGACTGGCAACTGGATCCACGAATATTCGCACACCTACAAGACCAGAAGGGATCTTTCTACTGGATCTCTTTGCCTCACGAAACAACCGGCAGGTCCCGCAATTCTACAGCTGGCTACCGGACCCGGATTGCTTAGCGGTAGATGCCTTCACTCAGCACTGGCCACAACAAGGGGCATATGCCTTTCCCCCATTCGCCATGATTGCCAGAGTTCTCAATCACCTTTGCAGACGAAGGGTTCGACTGACCCTGCTGACGCCCCTCTGGCCGAGTCAGCCCTGGTTCCCGGACCTTCTCGAATTGTCTTATCAGGACCCGATCCTCCTACCGAACGACGACATGTTACTCAGGGACCCGGCGGGGAACGCACATCCGATGGTGTCAGACGGCCGTCTGACCTTAGTGGCCTGGACTCTTTCAGGGGAACCTGGTGTACTGACGAATTATCGTCAACGGCTAAGGACCTCCTTTGGGATTCCTGGGCCCCAGGAACACGGAGAAGCTATCTATCCGCATGGAGAGCTTGGACCAGTTGGTGCGTGGGACGAAACTTGGATCCCTTTACAGCCCCTGTTTCCGATGTCATGAATTTTCTCTCGGCCCTATTCGAGGATGGGAAGTCGTACCGCACCATAAATGTCACGAGATCAGCTATCTCGGCAGCACACGTGCCGTTTCAAGGAAGGGCAGTCGGACAGGATCCGCTAATATGCCGCCTGCTATGGGGCATCAAACTAAGGAGACCGCCAGCACCTAAATATCAACATCTCTGGGATGTGGAGATAGTCCTTCGTTTTCTCAGGGACTGGCCTCCCAACGACCAGCTCTCATTGAAACAACTGACAGTGAAGTTCACCTTCCTGTTGTGCATGGTGTCCTTCCGGAGAGTGGCTGACGTTCGGACTTTCGATAAGGACGCTTTCTCCATTGGACCTGAAGGAGTCACGTTTCACATATCACAGCGTAATAAATCCAATACAACATCAGTATTCTATCCGTTTTTCAATTCGGATCCCCAGCTATGCGTGGTCCGGACCCTCCGAGCCTACGTGTCGGCAACGGAAGGCTTGCGCTCACCGTCCGCACGACAACTCTTGGTATCATATGTGACTCCACACGGTCCGGTCTCGGTCATCACATTGGCCAGATGGGTCAGATGGATTCTCACTCTAGCCGGGGTAGATGCCTCATTTGGCGCACACTCCGTTCAAGGGGCAGTGGCATCATCGGCATTTCTAGCAGGCGCCTCTCTGGCGGATATCCTACACACGGCAGATTGGTCCCGGGAATCTACCTTTCGGACCTTCTATTTTCGCCCGTCGTCCAATGCCGCTTTCGCTCTTCTACCTAAGCGTTAAAACTGCAAATACGAAGACTCTTGTCATGTTATAAAATTGAAGATTATGCTAGCGCAGTGTACTAATAATCTTAATTTTAATAATGACAGGAGGCGAGTATTTCCCACCCTTTCATTCTCATAGAAGTTCCCGCCCAGATCTGGACTTACTTACTTGGATTAGCATATTATGCAGTTATATTTATTATAGGGCTATTGAACTAGTTGGTATGGTGAATTTTAAGATGTCTTTATTAACTAGTTGATTCATTACAGACAATTGGTTTTCTTTGGTCATTCCCGTATCATTGATACTACTCTCTCTCTCTTTCAGTTTGACAAACCACAAGGATGATGGAAAGGCTGAAGAGGCCATTGTTATGACCATGTTGGATTTCGTTATGACAGTTGGAATAAAGTTACTAAGGACTTATTACTACATTTGGATCTTGTGATGTCGCAGTAGTCAAGAGGAAATGGTTGGCTACGCTGGGACTTATATATCCTCTGTTTTACTCTGATTGGTTCTTTCTTTAATGGTTTTTTCTTTGCTGCTATGGAGCTAGTAAAGAAAGTTAATGCAAATACTCGCCTCCTGTCATTATTAAAATTAAGATTATTAGTACACTGCGCTAGCATAATCTTCAATTCTCTCCCATTTTGACCTTCAGACAAACCTGCAACAAAAATGAATTGCTAACAGGAAAATACCAAGAGATGACCAATACATAGTTGAAAAAAATAATAAAGATTATACAGTTCAACTCTGAAGAACATTCTTTATGCTGTTGATCAAAAGAAGGCAAAAATCCCAGTTGTAGCAATTTCCAATTGCGCCACAAAAAGGGGGTAAAGGTTAGTGGTTCTGTGGTTGAGTTAGATTTAGGGCTAAGAATAGGGTAGTGATTGTTAGTGTTAGGTTAAGGTTATGGATAGCTGTAGGATTAGGGTTAACGTTAGGGTATGGGTTAATGCAGAGTATGGGCTAATACTGTTTTCACGGTCATGGCTAGTGTAGGGTTAAAAACCTTTTAACTGATTCTAGTGCCTATCCTCAACACTGGATCGGGCTCCTCCTCCTGCAACATACTGCTGCACGTGCATTAGGCCCTCCCCACAAGAAAGCAGTTGGTCAATGCTTTTCTACAGGGATTTTCCAGAAGCTGGACGCCCTCATGGAAAGCGTGAGGACATCCAGTATTGTTTCACAGACCACTTCAATGAGATGTGTCAGTTAGTGTGTCTGTTTAAAAATAAAACTTGGACAAAAAAAAAAAATCCTTTAAAAGTACATTTGTACAGAGCTTTGAAGCGCTCTCTAGTCAGTGCATAAAACACAAATAGGGAAAACAGAAATAGGCATGTCAGGAGAGCAGCTTCTTACTAATGGAAACCTTTAATCTGGACTCGGTACCCCAGACCTCCAGACACCATAACAACTTAATTGAGATGAACATGTTATGTTGCCTAGAGTGGTCATTAGAGCGGATAAAATAAAGTCTAAAGTAAACACACTGTGCTGTAAGATGAATGTGATTTTTTTTCCAGGGAGGCTTTGTGAATCACAGCCAGGTGAGGTGTGGTGTGGGCTGTTTAAGCAAAGTGATTTAACTCCTAAATGGCAGACTATTGAGCAGAGAGGCTGCAGAGGCATGATCTATACACCAAAACTGCTTCATTAAGTTAAAGTTGTCTTAGTGCTTAGTTTCACAACTTTATAAAGTTATCCTAATTTCCAAGGAAGTCAATTTATTTAAGATAAATAAAATAAATGTAAGATAAATATGCAATAAAAAAATAAAATCAAGTTGGTATGGTTATAACTTCTTTCTGCACAAAATCATTTGTTTTAAATATAGGCACTCAAGCCACTTCATCTCTTAGAAGTGATCTGGGTGCACTGTCCCTGTTCCATTAACCCTACAATGTTTAAATTGCTGTGTTAAGACTGCCTCTAGTGCCTGACACCTGACAGCTCGTTCTGCAGTTTCATGGACGCTTTGCACGAGGACATCCAGCATGTTGAAAAACCCCATAGGAAAGCATTGATTTATTGATTTCATATGGGGAGGCTAAATACTTGCATGCGGCTCGCAGCGCATACACATTATTTCGCCCCCCATCGGCTGACATCGGCAGAGGATGAGCCCAGTGCAGGGAGGGACATCAGTACTGGAATCAGGTAAGTGTTTAAAGTTTTTTTTTTAACACTTCATACATGGTGGGGAGGGTACTGGCCTATCCACAGAGTCAGAGGGAATCCATAGTGTTAGGAATACAGCTTTGTATTCCAAACACTATAGTGTTTCTTTTAAAGTTAGAACTGGCTCTTTCTGAAATATCCAGTAGATGGCGCCAAGCTGCAGAAAATTTATTTTTTAGATTTTTTTTTATTTATAAATTTGAAGTACAGAATCACAAGCATTCAAGAATTATGCTGTCAATAACAAATACCTAAACCTCAAACTTTTTACTATATTCTATCTGAAACACACAGACTGTAGCGAGTCGGCATTACTTGCACTATAGACATATTAGCCCAGACTGTTAATGGCTGCTGACACACACATAGTGGCTATGTAGAATTATATTTTTTCAGCATTTTTAAATACAATTGTGTTTATGTTTTTAACAGTAGTGTATAATAAGAACATTAAAGCAACATAAAATTGTAAGCAGTAATTATGCATATATGGGCTAACTTTCAATTTTTAAAAATATCTGTGATCTATTTCACCTTGATTCTAAAGGTTGGAGAAACTGCTAGATGAAATTGTCTTCAGAATCAAGGGCTTTGCAATAGACATTTAACATGTCTGTGAAGGCCATGTTTTGTTACTTTAAAGTTTAAACCAAGCTGAAGTAGGTGTACATTTGAGTGAGTTAGCGAGCATTAGACCCAGTGTTAATTTTTACTATTCATTTCTAGACTACTTTTAATCTCCTCGGGATGCATTAAAACTTTACAGCAGAAACTAACTACCTTATGATAACAAGCATAGAATCTAGCCTCATTCTCCTGGAATTGGGACTTCGTACTCATTAGCACAAATGTATACCTATTCCTATCTGTTGCTTGGCAGTACCATAATTCATTTGAAAGGATACATTCTAGGATTGTCTGTACCAGAGTTCCATCTTCTGGTCTTTTATGATATTGCAGGTATATTTTGTAACACAATAATTGTATCTACTGTACATTGACTTGTAAAACATTCTGACTCCTTGAAAGTTATGTATTTTTTGTGGATTACAAATTATAATTTTAAAGCCAAGACTGGGTATTTCCCAAAAGATATTTGAAAGAAAAGAAAAAAAGGAAGTATGCTGACAGTCTAAGTATGCAAACCCATCACATTTTTATTATTATTTATTATTATTAGTTTATTATGTATATAGCGCCAGCAAAATTCCATAGCGTTATACAATGGGTGGATTAACAGACACGTAATTGAAACCAGACAAATGGACGCACAGGGTTGAGAGCCCTGCTCAATGAGCTTACATGCTAGAGGGAGTGTAGCCACCTTTCCGTTCTTTATTTTTCTTGGTAGGTGTGCTCCAGTTAGTTCAAGTTGGTTGAGTGGCATTTGTGGAATGCAGTTTTTACATAGTGCCACAGATTCTCAAATAGGATAGAAATCAGAACGTTGATTGGGCCAACATGGGTTGTTTTTTTTTTTTTTTTTCTTGGGCTGTTCCAAAGCGGCTTTCTTTGGATAATTGTCCTACTGAAATGTGAACTTTCTCTCAAGCTTCACCTTTCTAGCAGACTGATGTCACAAGTTTTCAATATATAAGATTTTGGTGACCAGCAACTAACTAATCAAGAAGAAAGGGGATACGAAGGACAATTTGGTTTGGACATTAAGAAACGTTAACCAAGAAGCAGTGTCTAATCAAGTAAATTAATAGACCAAGGACTAAATCCTACCTGTTCATGTTCAAAGAGGAGAAAGAATTTATAGACTGACAGATCCATTGAATTTTAAGAAGACTTAACACATTTTGTTTATTGATGGCTGGCATTGCATTACTGTTTGACTTCACTTTACCTGAAATGTTTATATTATTTATCTTTTTAGATCATATGTAAATTACATTTGACTTACCAACAACAACCACAGTTTTTAGTTTTTTTTATCAAAAAACAGAAAAATTACTCTCAAGGCACTCACCCGAGGATGTGTTCGCACAACAGTCGGCAGTAGTCACTGTGTGAACTTGTAATTAATAAAAGGACTTTTCCTGCATTTTTCAAACTTCTGATCCATTTTTTTACAGATTCTGGGCAAGGTTTTAAATATTTGCTAGGATCATTTTTCACAGCTGGAAAATATGTTCCACAATTTTCTGAAATGAGAGCAATAAGCATTAAGAGTGACGAACAAATAGATTTCTATTATGATTCACCAATTAACCAATTTAGTGTGCTTGTGAATATGACATAAACATCAGTTATACCTATTACTACTCTATAGACTAGCCATAACTATGCACCAGAAACAGATTTGCCTTTATAATGGTGAAAAATTAATACAGAAAACATGATGCTATAGATTTTTTTCTAAAATATATATGTGTGATTAACATTTTTGTATTAGTGATACTTTAAAGGACCAGTATAGTGCAAGGAAAACAAGCTGTTTTCCTGGCACTATGTAGTCCTTAGGTTCCCCCACCCTTATGGCCCACCTCTCGCTGGGCTGAAGGGGTTAAAACCCCTTCCACTTACCTTACTCCAGTGCCGAATTCTCCTCCTCCTGCCGACGTCAGCACCGAATGCGGATGCGCGGCAAGCGATGCGCGCACATTCAAATCGCCCATATGGAAAGCATTACTCAATGCTTTCCTATTGACGTCCGTGTCTTCTCACTGTGATTTTCACTGTGAGAATCGCGGAAGCGGCCTCTAGCGGCTGTCAGTGAGACAGCCACAAGAGGCTGGATTAACCCTCAGTGTAAACATAGCAGTTTCTCTGAAACTGCTACGTTTACAGCTTCAGGGTTAAAACTAGAGGGCTCCCTTGGCGCTGGGGACGCTCCTCCCTCTTCTGATGTCATTGGCTGAATGCGCATGTGCGGCAAAAGCCGCACGCGCATTCAGCCAGTCCATACGAAAGCATTCTCAATGCTTTCCTATGGACTCTGGCGTCTTCTCACTGTGAAAATCACAGTGAGAAGCGCCTCTAGCGTCTGTCAACGAGACAGCCACTAGAGTCTGCATTAACCTTAAAGTAAACGTAGCAGTTTCTCAGAAAACTGCTTCTCACTTTATCTGGGACATCCATATTCAGAAGATATTTTTTACATCACTCCTTGGGATCCTGAACGCAGGGAAGACCAATCTGACTACAACATTTTGGAGTCCCATTGTGGAGGTCTATTTGATCTATTTACTTGCCTTGCTGGCCACTGTCAGTGACAAAATGTTTGTGAGTGCAATAATTACCTAATTGAAATGGACAGAAAAAGCACTTAATAAATGGTGGCCAGTTTTATTGCAAGATGATGTTTTAAAACAAATTTTACCTCTTAAACCAAAAGTTATTTATAATAAAGCCAGGAATTTTAAATCCCATTTAGCACCGAGTCTCTTACCCTCTATCGATAAACAGAACTCCTCTTCCTTTTTTCCTAAACCCAATGGGTTTTTTTAAAGTGTGGTCACTGCAAGATGTGCAAGAATCTCCTATGTTCAATTAAAGATTTTAATAGTTCCATTACTAGACTTATGAGTTCAAACATTTTATAAATTGCTCCACAAGAAATGTTATTTATTTATTACAATGCTCTTGTGGGGCGCAATATGTAGGACGGACCATTAGAGCTCTTAGAGAACGCATTTTAGAACACCTACGGGCTGTAGCAAATAAGAACACAAAACACAGTGTATCAAGACCGTGTAACAATTGTACTCTCTTCAAAGTTTTTATGTTTTGGAATTGATGCAGTTAAGCATGATGCTAGAAAAGGGGATATAGTTAAGAAAGTATGTCAACGTGAGACTCAATGGATATATAAATGAAAAACATTGGGGAATTCTGGTTTAAATGTTGATATTAATGTAAGTAAATTAGTTTTTATTAAGTATTTTTTATAAGATTTTATTAATTATTATATTTTTTTCTTTTTTTTATAGTTATTTTTCCATTACTCCTTGGGATCCGGAACCCGGGGGAGACCAATCTGACAACAACATTTTGGAGTCCCATTGTGAAGGTCTATTTGGCCTATTTACGTGCCTTGCTTGCCACTTTTAGTGGCAGAAGTTTGTGAGTGCAATAATTACCTCATCCTTTACCATTCATTGTATGGTTTTACACTATGTTGTGTTTTTATGTTTTTTTAAGTGATTAAAGCTGGAATAATTGTTCTTAATTGGAGTATTATCAAACCAGTATATTTCAGAGGAAGTGTAACCAGTGTATGTGTACTATTTTGTCGGTGACCTTCCCATGGATTTTTTTTTTTTTAGCACACCACACCAACTTTGCTTGTTGTTTAAAGAATTAAAATATACTTCAATTACCAAAAGCTGTGATTTCAGATCAAATTAACCTTACATATGTTTGTCCCCTAGACCTTTTAATATTAATATGACCCCCACACTTCCTCTAATTTTGTGATACATGGTTGAGAGCAGGAGGTTATTTTTGTCACAAGTGGTGAGGTTGAAAACATATTGCTGTGTGAAGAAGATGTTAAACTCTATTATTATTATTATTATTGCCATTTATATAGCGCCAACAGATTCCGTAGCGCTTTACAATATTATGAGAGGGGATTTAACTATAAATAGGACCATTACAAATAAACGTACAGGAACAATAGGTTGAAGAGGACCCTGCTCAATCGAGCTTACATTCTATAGGATGAAACAGTAGGAAGTGTCTCTGGGCTGTCTTAGCCATGCATAGAACAAAACATTGCATGTTCTCTAAAACTGCAATGTTTTAGATTGCAGGGTTAACAAGACAGGCACAGTGTACATATATACAGATAATCATCAATTTAAAGGGAACCTGTCATGCACTTTTCTTTTTTTTCTTCTTTTTTTTTTTTAAAGAGTATCAAATTTTCTTTGTAGATTGTTCTAGCAGTTTTGGATAATAGCAGGGGGCACAGTTTCCAAGGATATTGCTTCCCCCATCAAAATTGGCAAATTATTATTTATATACCATCTTGTGCAGGCCATTTTAATCACTCTTTTGTAATTTCTTAGTGAGGGGGTCAGCATGGTCACTGGGACTCCCAGCCTGTGCTTTGACTTCCTCACTGAGCATTATACCAGAAGAGCAATTAATATGATCTGCAGCAGAAGAAGTGTGGGGTGCAGGCCGTGCACTTCCCCACCAGGGAATAAATATTAAGACCACTGAACCACCAGATTTTTATTATTAAATCCATTGGACCACCAGGTATTTAATATTATCCCTTACTGGACCACCAGGGAAGACAGCCTCCTCTCTGCAAAAAAAAGTAAGCAGGAGAGGGGGCAAAACTGTTTTCTTAATTTTTATTTTTTTTAATGCAGTTAAATTAAAAAACACACAGCCAGACTTCGATTTTCATGTTTAGTTTTAGTTCACTTTGAAATAAAAACGTTTTCTAGTTGCAATTTGGGCCCTCGCGCTCAAAGTTTCGTCACTAGTGCTCTAAATGCAACATGCCTAACCTCATTTAGGTCTCAAGTCAACAGTTGACCATGATTATGCTTAGAGTGTTTTCCAGGCACAATCCAGTATTAAAAAACCTGATTATAAACTATACAAGCACATATACAAGACACTACATAAGAGAAAATACATACAAGATCGGGGGGCGGTCCGCCCCGGGTGCCACTCAGTAGGGGGGTGCCAGGCTCTGTACCTCCTGTTCTCCCGCAGCTCCCAGCCTGTGTTCTGACTCACACACTGAGCCGCAGGGAGGCTATTTCGGAGTGTACCAGCAGGGGGCGCAGAGCCAGGTTGCTCCCCCGCGGTCACTCTGTACATGCAGGGGATCCGCTCTCTAGATCCCCTGCACCTGCTGCCTGCCTGGGAAGGAGCTGCTGCTGTTGCACCATCCTAAATTGTAAGTAACTATTATACCCCACCCTGCCATTATACCACCACCCTCCCTGCCTTATACCCCACCCCTCACTGCCATTATAACCCCCCTGCCATTATACCCCACCCCCCACTGCCATTATAACCCCCTGCCATTATACCCCACCCCACTGCCATTATAACCCCCTGCCATTATACCACCACCCTCCTGCCCTATTCCCCAACCCCCACTGCCATTATACCACCACCCTCCCATTATAATCCCCTCCCATTATATCCCCACCTCCCCTGCCATTATAAACCCCCTGGCCTATTCCCTAACACCCCCTGCCCTATACCCCCATCCCCCTGCCATTATACTCCCACCCCTCTTCCCCTTTACCTCCACACCCCCTGCCCTATACCCCCACCTCACTGCCATTATAACCCCAGAGCAGCCACCAAATGGTGAGACAGACCCTGCTGATTCTCCACCCTCCTAAATGGTAAGGTACTACTATACCCCCCTGTGCCATTATACCCCCACCCTCCCTGCCCTATTCACCCATGCAATATCACACACTAAGTCCCAGACCCCAATCTACTCCGACCCACCCAGGCACATACAACTGTTCCCCTACTGTCACATTACACATTACACACAGGCCCACATTCACAAATTACATATGCAGTCACAAACATTTTTTTTACACAAGGGACAAGGACAGATATATTCTGGGAGGCAATGAGGTTAGTGCGCGCCCTGCAGTGAACCGACAGCTGGGATAAGATGTCATCCTGGCATCTGCATCACTACTGGGAGCACAAGTGAGCTGTGCAGGGAGAGCACCCAGCCCAGCAGCAACTGCTAATCACCATGGGGAAGATCCAAGAGCAAGGTAGGGAAGCTGGGTGGACCTCTTAATTACTAAATGTGTGTAAGAATGTGATTTTTGTGTGTGTCTGTGATTGTCTGTATCTCTGTCGTTAAGTGTGTGTTTATTGTGATTGCGTGTCTGAGATTAGGTGTATGTCTGTGATTGTGTGTGTATTTAGATACCACAGATGTACAAGTCTGTGTGTATATATCTGTGGTTGTGTGTGTATATAAATGTGTATGTGTTTAGTAGATAGCTCCCTTATTTGGTGTCCTTAAATATGTAAATCCCACATAAGGATAACAAATAAGGGTGTTATATACTAAACAACTGAAATATTAAAATTAAGTAAAATGCTTTTAAATTTTGATCTTTTAGCAGTTTAGTAGATAATTCCCTAAATTAATGCTCTTATGTGAGATTTCCATATTTAAATATGCCAAATTAGGGTGCTCTTTAGATCTAAATATGGCAATCTCACATCTAATAGATATCAAATAGAGGAGTTATCTGCTAAACAAAGATCAAAGTTTAGAGGTGTCAGCCAGCGCAGAACAGGAAATCTGCGTGGCTAGTATGAATTCTATGCAAATGTGTTGTCTGATTGTGTGTAAATATTTGTGTATGTGTATATGTGCATACATCTTAGCATTTTGCCAACACTTCACACAAGCACACCACTGCATTCAAACAACACTACAAACAAACACACCTTTGTATTAAAACATCACCATTAGATATAACCACACCACTGCATCTCGCCAACACTACACACAAATGTATGCCTGCATTTAAACGCCAACACTACACACCCCTACATTCACTCACACATTTTCCATACAAAAACACATGCTTACATTTAGATGCACAAACACTGCTCATTGCTACATTTATTTTAAAAAATTTGGGGTGTTTTTTTACATTTTAAGGTGGTGGGGGGTGCCATAAGGAGGATCCGCCCGGGTGCCAAATGCTCTAGGTATGCCCCTGCTCCCGCAATAAAGATTTTGAAGAACAGTCTAAAACCCTCAAAGAACAATTCATCAGCAAAAATGATTTACCAATAAACCTGAATAAAATACTAGATACTGTAAAACAAAAAGACAGGAAGAATCTTTTAGAATATAAAAGAATAAAACAAGATCCACCATCTTTGCCAGTCATTTTTAACTTTAACAACAAAAGCCAGATAGTGAAAAAAATCAAGAAATACTGGTACATCTTAAAACAGGGTGAAATACTTAAAACGCTCATCCCAGACAAACCCAGTGTGATTTTTAGAGGAGCTCCTAATTTTAGAACTATTCTTACCAAAAACTATACAAGAGATCCCACTACCACTAATTCATTGTTTTTAACTAAATCTAAAGTTTTTTTTTAAATGTAACAGATGCATAATTTGCAGAACACGGACCCACAAATCAAGTCAACAACCACACACTTTACTTCTAATAATACTAACACATCATATCCCATAAAATACCTAATATGTTGTAACACAACAAATGTGTGGCCTCCAGTATGTGGGAATGACCACTATATGCCTAAAAATTACACTGTCGGAACATCAAAGTTAACCTAACCACTCAGTCTAAAAGCACTTTATCAAACATGACAAAAATCCTAAACATCTAAAATGGAGGGGAGGTTATTTAAAAAGAATAAAAACTTTGGGGTCAGAAAGAAATGTATTGGGTGTTCCTGTTGAAAACGCTTGCCCCTGAAGGTTTAAAAGCTGATTTTGATCTTTTTAACTTTTTATAAATTTGCTTATTCTGTTTTATTCTTACCCTATATTTACATATGCTATTTTAAATCTTCACATATATTTTTTCTGTGACATTTGCAATTTACTGTGACCTTTTTATATATCTATATTTATTATAATTTTCTACTATCATATTTTAAAATGTATGCTTAAAAAAAACCCTGGTCTGAGTAACCATATTTGCAATGTAGTTGAAACATGTTCTATAATAAAGGTATGTTGGCCACTTTCAACTTGTGAGTCAGCCATTTTACTCTTATTTATTTTTACCTGGCACCAGAGTTTTTATTGTTCCAGTGAGAATTTTACTCCAAAGAATCCTTGGTGGGGATTATACCACTCAAGCTTTATCCATTGAGCAGTCTGCCTGCTTGATAATATGTGAGTAACCACTTGGTATTTTATTATTTCACCTATGGCTTTTATACAATAAGCACTATTATTATTTCTTTTATATTTCATATAGTCCTTATACCAAGAAGATATCCATCTACTACAAAACTTCACATATCCCGTAAGTGGGGATTGTACCACTGTATGCCATCCACACTAGAGCTAGTTTTATAGCTCTGGAAAACGTGAGTAGGACCATATAGACCTCTTGCAAAATAGTACTTAGGAGCTGTTGGGATATACTACCATTATCTGCAGTCTTTATTTTTTCATACTGATCTCATGACTATCCCATGCCCATACTTCCCCTGACAAGATTGTGATTGACTTCTTATACAAGGTTTTATTTCGACTTTTTGCTGTATTTATCTTTTGGACTTACTTTTTGGACTCCTGATTATTATTTATTATCTATATTGTAAAGTCTCTTTGGTTTATTATCTTGTATGTATTTTCTTTTATGTAGTGTCTTGTATATGTGCTTGTATAGTTTATAATCATGTTTTTTTTCACCTGTGGCGCTGCCTCCCCCTCCACCTTTTTTTGCTTTGTCTACTCTATGGGGCCTGTGAGGGAGCCCTATTTTTCAGGTGTGCTTCCTTATATTTATCTCTGTAAGGTCTAGTATATTAGCGCTGATCCTTTGTACATAGGTTTACAATCCAGTATTAGGCAAGTTTTAAATCAGAAAAATAGGCATTGTGAAACAAAAAATATATGAAAATTACAAGAACAATTTCCCCACCTTTCAGGATACTTTGCTAGTTATAATGGGAATTGAGACGTCTATAATATTAATTGAGGAGAAAGATTTCTGGTTTCAATAAATTATAATGATAACAACGTACACTCTCTCAATAGTTTTTTTCAGTACCTTTAGAGACAAGGAAGAACTGACCCACCTGGCTTTGGTTAGTGGACAAAGCATAATATAAATCATATAACATTATAAATACTTTTTGACAATGTACAACATATCCACAATCAGCAATAAACGCGTCAGTACCTGGAACAAATGTCAGGATATAGCTAAAGTGTTTTCATTAGTTTAGCTGCATCTTGGTCTATGTCTACTTTGATTATCTTGACATTACACTTATACTTAGTGCTTGGACTATGACAAAGATTTGTCTTCAAGAAATGTATTTGCTTGAATATGAAAGGGTACCAGACTTGTACTTTCCATTTCAAATTAGTTGGCAGCCAGCCTTTATTCAGACTCCCTTGACAACTCTATGTGACCTTTTAAAGGGTGTTTAAGTTCTATTTTACCTGGACTCTGTGTTCATTTGCATTAAGGCCACTCAATGCCTCGGGCCGATCCCTAGAGGTTTTTTTTTTCTGTATATATTTTTATAAACACCACCAGTTATCCAATCCATTGTTCCTGGTTTCTATCAAAAACTACAACCTAACAGACAATCAACCAGAGAAAAATGTTCTTAAATTAGAACAAAAATACACAACTGGGCACTTTCCACTCTCTACCATCAAGACAGAATAATTTTTGGCTGCCTACACTAAAAGTACTTCATGCACCTTCTGCTGCTTGATCATTTTTTTATTTTATTAAAAAGGAATATTCTACTGGTATTCAGAATCAAGAAAAGCATAGACTGCATTGAGCTACTTTTTCCACTTCCTTCACACAGTCCTTGGCAGAATGGAAGTGGAATATAAGCAGTAATTTGCTACGAAATGCACTCATTTGATTAATAGTATAGCTTGAAGGATTTTGCTACTAAAGTAGTCAATTGTCTTGTGAATTTGGTATTAGTCTACATGCCAGACACCTGCTGTGAACATGTTCCTCTAAATCTTCTGCATCACGTTGAGTGTTCCTTTTTTTAAAACAAAACAAAGGATTCTGTTTAGTAATTTCTCGTATCAAGGTCAATGATGTTGCCATCTGTAGATTTTCTGCACTATTATTTTACTGTGACATTTTAGCTCCATCCACGGTTTGTTTAGCCCTTGAGCTAAATTACAAAGGATATTTTTTGACCTGTGTGTCAGATTTTATCTATTTTCCGTGAGCACTTCAGTGCCTACAGGCAGTTGTGCTGGAACCTCTTAATGTATAAATATATAACCAATGTATCACACAAGAGTCACCATATGAATCTTTTTCAAAATTAAATTATTCAAGGCCCAATAAGAAATTTGAGAAAATCATGGCATGCTTGTTTGTGTGGCCTGTTAATAGCCTCAGTATGTTCCATAATATAACTACATTCTTTGTTCTATAACAACGTGTCTTTGATCCACGGAATTTTTTAATAATTGCCTTGAGACCATTATTTTTGTTGCAAACACGAATTTGCTTTCATCCCAAATGGTTCTGTAATATTTTGCTCAATGCCAATAATGAGTTACTCCATTTTAGGTATTTTTACAAACCTTTTTTTAAATTATATTAGTGGATACAATACTCACACTCTTAAATATTTGGTTTTATATTAATGACCTGCTCTTTTAGTCTCTGATTTCCAATAAAGAGTCTTGAGATAAAATGGGACAGAGAGGGGCGCGCATGTCCATCATGGTTGTCAGAAACTGTACATTAAAATTCTTAGAAAACCATTTACTTATTTTATATTGCTTCTTTGTGACTCTTGTGCAGAGTGAACAAATACAGTGTCTCACAGATGGCTGCCCGGAAACATATACCCAGCCATGGCCATAGCTCAACACTTAATTAATAAAGGGATTCACTATGTCTTCGCACTTCCTTGGAATTGGTAGAAGACTGTAGGCTGATTGGACAATCCACAGGATACTTGCAAATTTTTGGGATACTAGACTGTATCACACAAAAGAAAGAGTTTGGGCTGGTGAAGAAGGGGAACTTGCAAAAGCTTCAGGCAAAAGATCTCCAGCTTTTGTAAGCTGTTTTTAGATATACCCCAAAAATGCACGATGAAATGCATGTATGTTTTCTTTGGAGGTTAAATCTTGTAAATAGCATTTTTTTCTTTGTGGGGAAGTTAAGTTTTCCTTTAAATGAAATTCTTTATTCAACAATTCCCCTGCAATGAAAATTAGATTACAGCAGAGCATGAACGTCCAAGTCAAGTAAAGAAACTTTGAGTCTCCACGTGTTCCAAGAGGAGATGCCATGGTACATTGACATATATATATATATATATATATATATATATATATATATATATATATATATATATATATCTCAAAGTAGAATCAGGGGTGCACTCACAGGTCTTTAGTGAAAAAGACCTGTAGAGGTTGAAACGTCGATTATATTTCACAGATGTAACTGAAGTTTTTGTTCCATTAAACCACAATTTTTTTACTAAAGGCCTGTGAGTGCACCCATGACTGTACTTTGATAGATGCTTAATGCGGGTGGCATTGTACTTTGATAGATGCCTAATGTGGGTGGCACCTAAGCAAGTATTACTTTTTGTGATCGTGACCAAGAGAGTGCCAAGTTTTCATTATATATATATATATATATATATATATATATATATATATATATATATATATATATATTTGTGGTCATGACATAAGCCGTAGAATTAGTAACCTAAGCAAACCGTGCATGGAACAAGTCAGTTGTGGTGTGCCGTAACTGACGAGGTAGTAGGCCTGAAATAAAAGAGGGCCTACCTTATGAATTATTTAGAAAGGAGGTGTGGTGGGTGGGAGAAATCTCCAGACCTAAGACGGTACTGAGGGAAGGGCTGGTGCTCCTTAAGAAGGGGAACCAAGCCCCTCCCACAACTTTAGGCCCTGCCTTCCATTTGTGGTCAGGGTATAAGCCGTACAATTAGTAACCTAAGCAAATCGTGCATGGAACAAGTCAGTTGTGGTGTGCCGTAACTGACGAGGTAGTAGGCCTGAAATAAAAGAGGGCAAAATAATGTAACCAGTTTATTCAGCCTACAATACAACGTAGCATATCACATAATCATATTTTTAAATGCAAGGCACAGTTCTTGTACAGGCTGAGGAATGTATCTGGTATGGGCCGTGGACTTCCATCGGCCTAATATCTTAATGATGTGTGCCGGAATATTCCTTTTAGAAGCGGTAGTAGCTGCTCCTATTCTAAATGAATGACCGGAATAGTTGGCAGGGTTCAAACCCAAACGAACCAACAACATCCTTACATAGAGCATGAATTTGCTCGTAGTGAGCGTATTCCCGTGTAAGGCTAGCAGTGGTTGGGTTGGAGCCGAGGGAAAGGCGGAGAGGTATTTATTGAACACTTCCACGGGGCACCATTCATTACCAGTGGGGTAGTAGGTAATAGTGACAATCTGACCCTTAGTACTTGTTTTCGTATGGCGTAGGGACAGTAAATAGTGATCGTGTGCTTTTACCAGGTTTGACCTTGTGATAAAATTGGGGGTGCAGTAGTTGGGGGTGGTAAATTCTTTGGGCCGAAGGAAACAGTAGAAAGCGAAATAAATGGCTGGTTTAATTACCTGATTAGTGTGCGTTTCAAATGGTGAAGTGTCTAACAGGTTTGACGGTGACTGGAAAAGGAGATCGTGGATGGGTAATCTGGATAGTGTGGATGTAGGGGTGGAGTCCCTGATGCCCTTAAGTAAAGCTTTAATTTGGTAAGATGATAGAAAGCGTTGTTTGTTAGGCCAAGTAGTGAGGATGTGATGTTGAATACCTGTGATGTATAACTTAATAGTGTTGAATGAAAGTGTTAGGTGAAGGTGGCAAAAGGAAATGAACGCGATCATCGTTTCCATGGAATACTGGTCTGTGATCTTGTAGTCAAGCAGAAATTTATTAACGATATGAAAGGCCCTGTCGTATACCTTCCTGGTGTTAACCGAAAGACCATTTGAGAGAGTAGTTCCGTTAGTCCCAAACCATCTCCTGCCACCATGGTGCTGGAGTTGGTATCTGGGTAGCTGTTGGCAGTGCCGCCCGGAATTCCTGAAATCAAGACCGTGATAAATGGTCAGCAGCGATTTTCAGAACCCCGGGAACATGTATGCACGTTAAGAAGAAACTGTTTTTTGCACCTAGCCATGTGAGAGTCCTCATAAAACGCATGATGGCCAGGGAAGTGGAACGTCCCTTGTTTACAATATGGCATGTTGCCATGTTGCCCGAAAAAAGCAACGCACCGTATTCCCAGACCAGCGTGCACCCCATTTAACTGCTGCTGCCATGATCGGGTGGAGCTCAAATAACGCCGAGGTGTCTTTGAACTCGGGAATCTCCTTGATTTCCCCTGGCCATTTACCGCACATCCATTCATTGCCGAAAATTGTTGCAAGTCCTGAAGTGGCTGCTGCATCTGTCCATACAGATACCAACCTGTCCTTCCATACTGGAATGAAAATGCTTTTTCCATTCCAGTGCAGCAAGAATTACCTCCACATGTGTAGGTCAGTGGTAGCATGAATGTCTAATGTAATGCGTGAAGAATCAGATTGTAAAAGGGGAAATAAGCTCAGTAATCGAGATATAAACGCTCTCCCTTGTGGTATGATTTTCATTGCAAAGTTAAGGGAACTTAACAGGGATTGCAGCTCCTTTCTATTGCAAGACCCACCTGCTTGGTAATGGTCAATGGCAGAAAGGATGCGTTCAATCTTTCCCCCGGGGAGGCTAGCTTGCATATGCACGGAGTCCAGTACCACCCCCAAGAAGTTAATGATTGTGTCAGGACCTTCAGTCTTTGTGGGTGAAATAGGTACTCTAAGTTGTGAGAACAGTCGTTTGGTAGAAAGGAGACTACTGGGAGGTAGAAGATTGCTTTCTACGGATAAAAAAATCATCCAGATAATGGATAATGGTAGGGCATTTACATATGTTAAGCAGCATCCAGTACAACGTCTCAGCAAAAATATCAAAAATCCTGGGGCTGCTCTGAGACGCGTGAAAAAATAATATGAATCATGCCACTTAACACCATGCAAATGCCATAGGGACGGATGGATAGGGAGTAACTTAAATGCGTTCACTATGTCCGTTTTACTCAGCCATGCCCCCACTCCCGCCGAGAGGATGGCCATGATGGCATGATCTATGGTTGCATATTGGAGAGAAAATTCCTCAGATGGTATAAGTGAGTTAAGACTTGGGGTAGGTGACGCGTGGGGAGCAGAGAGGTCCAGAATCAACCTTTGCTTATTGGAGGATTTACTTGTGACAAGTCCTATGGGGAGTCGAATTAGCCAATTAGAAACCCATGGTCAATTTCCTTCTGTAGAAGTAGGTCAATTGTATCAGGCGCTGCTTGTGCAGTCTGTAAATTCTTACATTCTAGGATCCCAGTAGGCATGTGCACAATACCAGTGTGAAACCCCAAAGTGAACCCTGCCACCAGAAAATCTACGAGATGTTGCGATGGGTGATAACACAATAACTCTTTCAGTAGGGAGACATTAAGAGACGAAAGGTACTGCTTGGGATATAATCTATTCAGACACATGACCTTAGAGTGAGCCCTGAAGCATTGAGAGCAGACATGCAGTAGTCTGCAAGCACTGTAAGTGCCTGTGTTAAAATTATTACAAATTTGAGATTTTCCCCAAAACACAATATCACATCCCAGTTTATCCTTCAGTACCCTGCCTGTTCTCCCAGTGGGCATCATAGTTGTAGGCGGAAATAGAGCATTCACCTCTGGGGAGTTAGGGCACAGATTTGCCGTGTGTGAGTTGGACGCACAAATAGCACAAGTTGGGGTTTTTAGGACCGTAAAGTGTCGGCAAAAAAGCTCCGTATCAAGCATTCCCCAATCCGCTTGATGATTAAACTGGGACAGTGCAGCCGATGCCTTTGCAGAAAAAGCACGGTGGTAGTCGTAAAAAGACGTGCCACCGTACTTGTGCCCCAAATCCACCAGCTGGTGGAAACAGAGATCCAACTCTTCCCTCCTATCAGGATATACGGAGCATATCACGTCTCTATATATCCCAAAAGCCAACACAAATTCAGGTATGGATAGCTTGCGATTTAATCTAGGGTCCCTCGATTTTAACACTACAGACACGTCCCCATATGCATACGTTCTATTTTCAAGGACATCTTGAGAAGCAATGAGAAGTGATACTAGATTGATATCCTTCCCTTCTAAGATGTCCTTCTTGATATTAGCAGGCACCATGTGTGCCGGATTAATAATATGCGGGTCTTTCATACCCGTTGGAACATTACCCGTTAGGTGATCTGGGCGAACCATAGCGACCGGATGCCCTAGTTCTGAGGATGACCGTTGCTGGTTATCTGCATCCATTTTATCAAGTCTGGCCGTAATACGGCCCAATGAAGTCAGGACTGAAGATAACACATTATGTAGATCAGTTGACTGGCTACCACTAGAACCTTCCCCGCCCCCGAATTATCAGTCTGAGTATTCAACAGTCTGTATAATTCGGCTTTCCTAGCTGTAGCAGGGAAGGGAATGTTCCTTTTCCTCAGTTCGGCAGTGATCCTAGGGATGGTCCATGCCCTGAGTGATGCAGGGCTTGCTGTGTCGTCACCCTGAAACGGAGTGGCTGATCTAGCCGGTGTACTGGGAATGGACACATCTTCCCCGCCTTCAGGTAGTGACATGCTACAAAACAAAATAACATGTTACCTGGGGCACCACCCGACTGGCTGATGTAACTAATGCCAAGTGGCAAAACTATTATTAAATGACGTGACGGGTGAAGCCCTGCTAGTTGCCAAGCGGCTTTGAGAGACACTATCTATGATTTGGCTCGTGTGGGGTACGTTGCCATTGACATTATGGCGGGGTGTTGGCCTCTCTGTGACTTGAAAAGGCATAAGACAGAACGGGAGTGACAAGTGAGGCCCTCTCTATGCAACCAAGCGAGGCGGCTACCTATGAATTGGCCCGAGGGAATGTCGTACTTCCGAAATGAAGATGGGTGTTGGCCTCGCGGGACCACTAACGTAAGGCTTAGAAGGCCGGAAAAACTTACCTAGAGGCTCCTGTTCTTAAATGCCAGTATGGCCCTATACTAAAACCCGAAAGGGTAGGAAGGACGGGAAAAGTGAGAAATCATGACGTACCTGCTGAGTAAATTGCAAGGTAGTAGTGAGAGGTGAAACAGGCGTTCTGTAGTAACCTATAAAAGGAATAGTGAGTTTCCGGGTTTATGATAATATGCAACCCTCTTCCCCCCCTGCTAACCGGATACCTACCGATATATTGCAATCGTGGGGGACTGGAACCAATTACCCCAAAAGGAGTAAGGGTGGTCTAAACCTAGTAATACAGAAAAAAATACACATAAGTACCCGGTCCTTGTGGGACGATGAGAAGATAATAACTAAAGATTACTGACCTATATGACGTGAAAAGTTAGTATAGTAGCCGCACAATGTGGACGCTGTTGAAACTTAAAAAGGTCCAAAATTACTTACATGCCATAGATTCCTTAGCACCTAATTATATATGTTCTATAACAATTGGAAACATATGATACTCTTATTTGTGGTACCTATCGTGTACGTGTTTGAACCTTGAGAGTTTGAAAGGAAAAATGTGTATAACAAATTATTCCCTCTCTAATAACCCTCTGTAGAATTATTCCCAATTTACACGTCTCATGAGTGCCCCGAACTTAATAATCCATACGATCCTACAAAAAGCAAAATTTCAGTATTAACTATCCTTATTCCTATGTGGAGAGAGGAAAGAAAAAAAATAAAAAAAATAAAAAATAAAAGCAAATCTACAAGATGACCACAAAAGAAGTACAGCTCAACAGCGACATACACTTTCTATCCATCTGCAAGAAAAGACAGCTGATCCCCAAAGGCCTAAAAATCAAAATTCCACTGGCTAATACGCAGAAAACACAGTATGCTGAAAACCTGTGTAAACGCACTAGTGAGAAACTAAGAAACCATCTCATCCACCAGCTCTACAACAAGAAATATAGCATACAACATAAAAAACAATATCTACTCCAAAATCTACGTGAGGAGAATACATGTATGGCTAAACAACTAGAACATGATCTACACTATTTTTACAAAAAGCAACAAAGGGACCTTTTTAAGAAGAAAAATAAACTCATCAGACTACAGCAGGATTATCACAAACATTTGGCAGAGAAAGAGAAATGGCAAGAGAAATCTGGTATTGTTAACATTTCGGATTACAAACTATCTGACCCAGAAACATCAGTTCTCTCCAAAGGACTATCATTTTGCCCTAGCACAAAACTTGATGACATTGGGCTCTACTCTGACGTGGAAGAATTTTTCAGAAGGATGCGACTTAAGGAATACTTCCATGACAAAGAGAGCACTGAAACCACAATGGATTACAACAACCGGAAAAAAAACACTAATTTCAGTCCAGCACCAGGACGAAATGCCAAACTGGACAGTTACATTGAAAGTTTCCGTCTAAGAACAGTATCCTTGACAACCAAGCAAAACCAAAAGAAAATGTTTCATAATCTCTCAGTAGAGGAACAAATGGCTATAAATGACCTGAAAAATAATCATGCTATCACCATCAAACCAGCAGACAAGGGAGGAGCAGTAGTGATAATGAACACCCAGGACTACATAAAAGAGGGTGACAGGCAATTGTCAGATGACAAATACTATAGAAAACTAAATGAAGACCCCACCAAGGAATATACATCACAACTTAGGGAGCTCATTAAATCCTTCCCTGAGAACTTACACCTAGAACTGCAATCACTCATACCAACTAGTCCCTGCATGGGCACTTTCTATATGCTTCCCAAAATTCACAAAGCCAGCAATCCTGGAAGACCCATAATTACAGGAATGGGAACTCTCACAGAACAGATCTCAGGACTGGTAGAAAATACCCTAAAACCTCTAGTCACCAACACTAACAGCTTCATAAAAGACACAACCGACTTCCTCAACAAACTCAGCCAAATCACCAATCTCCCTGCTAACACCATCCTTGTAACCATGGATGTGGAATCTCTGTACAGCAACATTCCACATACAGATGGCATCAATGCCTGCTTCCATTTTCTCTCTCATGTCAACAACCAAAAATACAGCCCCCGAATTATCACAGAACTGGCACTATTTATCCTCACACATAACTACTTCAGTTTCAACAATGAGGTTTACCTACAAACCATGGGCACTGCTATGGGCACTAAGATGGCACCCCAATATGCTAATCTGTTTATGGCAGATCTTGAACAGAGATTCCTAGATAACCAACACACCAAACCATACAAATATTATCGCTACATCGATGATATCTTCATAATTTGGACTGAAAGCAAAGAAAAACTGATACAGTTCCATGACTCTTTCAACACATTCCATCCATCAATCAAACTAAAAATGGAATATTCCACTAGATCTGTGAATTTTCTGGACACAACTGTGACATGTAATAATAGCACAATCCACACCTCGGTTTACAGAAAACCCACAGACAGGTGCAGTTACCTACACAGCTCCAGCTTCCACCCCTCTCATACTAAACAGGGCATCATCTACAGCCAAGCCACTAGGTACCATCGCATATGCTCTGATCCTAATGACCGTAATTCCCATCTAAATGTACTCTCCCAATCTATGAGACAGAAAGGCTACAAACCAAAGACTATTACCAAACAAATCAACTCTGCTGTAAAAACGCCACGTACGCGCCTGCTACAATACAGAGAGAAAAAAATATGCACACGAGTGCCACTTGTGGTCACCTACAACCCTGCTCTTGAGGAAATACAGAAAATCATCAAAGACCTACAACCAATATTAACAGAAGATGAGACTCTGAAAAACATTTTCCCTGAAACACCCATTTTGGCCTTCAGACAACCACCAAACCTCCAACAAAAATTAATCAACAGGAGGCTGCCCACTGATGGTAAGAACGAAGAAAACGGGACCAGTCAATGCAAAAAACCTTGCTGCAAACTGTGTCAGCACATATGCACAGACAACACAGCCACACACAACAATAAAACCTACAGCATTAAAGGTTCATACTCCTGCACATCCAGCAATGTGGTATACATGATTCAATGCATAAAATGCCACCTAGGATGCTACATTGGGGAAACCACCCAGCCATTAAATGGCAGAATGAATATGCACAGACACTCTATTAAACACCACAAAGAAGAATCATACTGCACTCCTGTGGGACACCACTTTACCCAGCCTGGCCACTCACTGAAGGACCTAAAAATCAAAGTACTGAAAGGGGGTTTTAAAAATACCCAGGAAAGAAAAGCCTTTGAAGCCAGAATGATTAAATGGTTTAACAGCAAGAAGAGAGGACTAAATATTGATTTGGGATTCCTGTCCCACTACCAACACTTTACATGAACACTCTCCCAGCATTATCTTACTGTTCTGTCATATGTACCAACACTTTAAAATGCATTCCTATATGTTTATTCTATCTATATACAAAGTACTATGTGTAGACCTATGCTTTCCCATACTCGTATGCATGAATGCTTATATATATATTACTGTGCATTTATATTTGTGTATATGAGTCCATGTGCATGTATGTATATGTGTTTATGTATATATACATGTGTTTATGCGTTCACATATACATATTTCTGTGTGTGTGCATGTATAAAGTGTATCATCCTGTGCACTGTCTGCTTGTTTGTTTTTCTTTTTCCTCTCTCCCCCCTACTCTTCTCTTCAACAAGATATTTATGACCCTCTGCTAAGATGGTGTCTATTTTCTAACAAACCTGTGTCTTATCTACACTCATGTCGCTTTAACCCCTGTATCACAACTCAACTTTGAATTCTATGTGTCGTTTTGCTCAGAAATGCTTCAGACTTGAGAAAGGGAGGTTCTCCCGAAAGCTTGTCATTAAAAAAATTCTGTTAGTCCAATAAAAAAGGTATTACAAGATAAGAATTGTATCTGTTTTTTACATATACATATATATATATATATATATATATATCCAGGAGTAATAACGGTCATGACCACCAGGGGTCAGTAAAATAACTCACAATAATGTAATTGCCACTGCCATAACCAATTCGTCCGCCAGAGGTCGCCCTAACTGCAATCAAACAGTAAAACAATATAGTGTGCGGCAAACGAAAGGAAAAGCAAGCCGTACTTAGAACCTAAAGGATAACCGCCTGACCCCACGAATTTGAAACATCGTTTACCGAATGCCTGGTAATGGGCGCCCGTCGACCCCCCTTTGACGTCATCGGCCGCGCCGTTAGTGTGACGGCCGGAACTCACGTTTTTTGACAGACTGTGAGCCTGGTAACCGGATCTCGGTCAGAGTCAGACCGCCGCGCTGGGAGCAGTTTGGTCCTCCAGGAAGCTGCACCACGAGCTGAAGAATGAGGGACAGCTGTTTGGCAGGACCAGAAGTGACGACCACACGCAATCTCCAGACCTAAGACGGTACTGAGGGAAGGGCTGGTGCTCCTTAAGAAGGGGAACCAAGCCCCTCCCACAACTTCAGGCCCTGCCTTCTATATATATATATATATATATATATATTTTGTTTTGCATATATTTACCAATATCCCAATTAATCTGTAAGGTGAAAGACAGTTTAGGATTTATTTTTTTACAAAAACCAATGTACATGGAAAATTCTGCATGCAGAATAGGTAGAAACTTTGGAAGAATACACAAACTGCTATGCCGAGCAGGATAAAAAGCCAAAGCATCTGCGTTTACATCTGGAATGGGCACACTAGATGAGCCATTTGGTTTTTATCTACTTTGAAACGTTATAAAGTAACTTGTACCTGCTTTTCAAAATAACTTTATAAAATACATACAGCAGTTGAACAGATACATCACTGCTTAAATTGTTTTAACTTAATAATTTGTTGAGAATTTCAACACATGAACGTGTCAGTCAAAATTACAGTACAATGTTCTAATATTTTAAGCGGAAAAAAAAGTCCAGAAACATTTTAATTGCCATGTAGTTAGCAGGAATGTAGTTAGCAGGAATGTTAGCAATTACTGCACTTTTTCTGTCCTTTCTGTGACTGGTCACTCTATGTATTTATTAAAGTGATAGAGAATTTAGCAATACTGGCTTTGCATTTGGCTTGCAAAAACAGATAAAATGTAAATTATATAGTTAAGGAATTAGGGTTTTAAGGGTATTTTAAATTCTCCATGATGGAATCAGAGTTTGAAGGAATGTAAGGGAAGACATGTAAGTCTCTCACGATTCTTTGAGCATCATTCAGAATAAAATACAACTACTGACAATTTTCACATGGGGCTATATTGAGACTGAAACGAATCCACTTCATTTAAACACATACCAGTCTTCTTTCAGCTGGAAATATACTGCAGAATTCCTAAAGTAGAAAAGTCACCAGCTCTGTGAGTGATTAAGAAAGTATTTAGATTTTATATTTCAGATAAAGTTCAATGTTTACATTTGGTGATTGTGGAAGCCATATAAGGCTTTTGACTTAACAATGGTGTTCTTGATTAAATGTGTTTTATTTTTGACTTCACAATGGTGTTCTTAATTAAATAACATAACGCAAATTAGAAAATCCCTTAAATACATAGATGTTCTCCTGAATAAGTACTAAAACCCCTACTTTCTGAATACCTCCCAAATTTAGGAGGGACGGTTCCTATTTTGGTCCCAAATCTTTTCTCTTGTAATGTCCCTTTTTTGTAGGATGCATTTATTGTTGGTGTGTCTGAGTGCCTACCTAACCTCTGAACCCTGCTGTAACCTGGTTGAGTCTCATTGATGCACATGGAGAGCTAGGGCTAGCCCGTCTGGTCTGATCACACAGAAGAGCTAATGTATCTTAAATGGTTGAAAAACTTAAAGGGACACTGTAGTCACTATAAGCATTTCATCTCTTTGAATTGGTTATAGTGCCTGGAGTGCTCTGGCACTGTCCCTCCATTCAGTGTTGCACCATGTTCGTGCAGTATGCCACAAAATAAGAGTCCCTGGCCACCCACAGTCCGGCCCCTTCAGTATGTGTAGCTAAGGCAGAGATTACACACTTCCTTGTTGTCATACCCATTCATACCGTCAGTTGGAACTCTGACAGGCTAAAAGCAGTCAGCTGACACTCTCAGCCAATCACAGCTGCCTATTGCTGCTCAGGCTAATACTTCCTTATTAGCCAAAGCAGCACGGAGGGGATGGATTGCCGGGGACTCTTGTTTACCATTAAAACATTAAAAGTTTAAAAACTGTCTAATGCTGAAAGAAATTATGGTACCAGAGGACTCCAGACACTATAACCAGTTTAATGAGATGAAGCAGATACAGTGCCTACGGTGTCCCTTTAAAGCTGACAATGACAGAAAGGTGTCAGAACACACAGCGTTCATATGGGGCTGCATAGCTGCAGGTCAAAGTGCCCATCACGACCCATGTCCACCACCGAAATGGGGACGCGAGGGTCAGAACTGTTCCATGGAGTAATGAAAGATACTTGTATGGTCTGATAAATCACATTTTCTTTTAGATAGGCGGATGACTTGGTGTGTGTGCCTTGTTTACTTGGGGAAGAGATGAAAGCAGGATGCACTATAGGAAGAAGGCAAGCCAGTGGAGGCAGTGTTATGCTTTGGGCAATGTTATGCTGGGAAACCTAGGGTCCTGGCATTCATGTGGATGTTACTTTGACCCGTACCATCTACCTACAGATTGCTGCAGGCCACCTACAACCCTACATGGCAATATACTAGTTTAGTACATTTTCTATTTCATTTATATACATTTCTCAGAATTCTTTTTTTATTTTATTTTACAATTTCTGCATATGTTATGAAGTATGCATAACACATGTCTTTCAATTTGTTTAACTATTCCTAAGAACAGAATGTCAGTTAGTCTCTCACAGCTCTTAATTAGCCAGTGGTAACAATGAAAGGGTGCTTAAATGACACCTTGAGCCTTAAGTATTGCCTTTAAACCAGTGGATTCCTCTGGCACCTCAGTTTACACAAACAGGAGGTGGGACAGGAATTGCGGCCAATTGGACTCTGTCTACATGCACTTGCAGAATGCCTTTTAATGTACTATTACAGCAATTGCTGATAATTATATAATGAAACTGTGTTTATGGAAGGTTTATATGCCAAAAAATTAAACAAGTCCAGTATAAGAGTGCTCTTATAAAACAAGATATAGCTTGAACACATATATAAGGTTATGGTACCTCATCCCACTATGGTATATGAAGCTGGTGACATTAGTTTCAGAAGTTTGGCATCTCTAAGCTACAACGTACAGATAAGGGTGTGTAGAAGAAAAACATCATATGTGAAAAAGGCAAAATGTCTAGGAGATTTGTGCGTATTGGTTGGTTTTGGAGTCAGCAGATATCATTTTAGAATAATTGTAGTTTTTCAGTGAATGCTAGAAAGACATAAAGAATTGAAGTTTACATATCAAAGAGTTCTAGACATATGGAAAAGCTCAAAAAAAAGATCCTGTAGGCTTAAAGGGACACTCCAGTGCCAGGAAAACAAACCGTTTTTCTGGCACTGCAGATCCCCTCTCCCTCCCACCCCCCATCCCAAGTTGCTGAAGGGGCTTAAACCCCCTCAGTGACTTACCTGTATCGCTGGTTCAGGGTCCGCCCACGCTCCTCCCCCGCCGAGGTCATCTGGCGGGGGAGAGCTATTGCGCATGCGGGGCCGCCGGCGGGGGGAGACCTAATGCGCATGCGTGGCAATGCCGCACACGCGCATTAGACCTCCCCATAGAAAAGCATTGAAAAATGCTTTCAATGCTTTCCTATGGGGATTTCAGCGACGCTGGAGGTCCTCACATAGCGGAAGACAGCCACTAGAGGAGGAGTTAACCCTGCAAGGTAAATATTGCAGTTTATGAAAACTGCAATAATTACACTTGCTGGGTTAAACGTAGTGGGAGTTGGCACCGAGATCACTTCAATGGGCAGAAGTGGTCTGGGTGCCTGGAGTGTCCCTTTAAGTGGGAGAACCTTTAAAGGAAACAGAGAGACTTAGGACATACAACGAGCAGAAAGACAGGGAGAGCATATACCTAGCACAAAGAGGAAGTTGAATTGTCAAGCAGTTTTAAAAAAATGATATTAAAATGTTTCCACTATATTTTTTAGATGGGAGACAGTGAAGGGCATTACAAAGTTGAGCTGCAAAAAATATGACAGATTCTGCTCAAAGCTGATCACTCGGATTTGCTGTCTTATAAAAATAATATGAAACTGCAGTTGACACTGGAATGTGTTTGCTGACAATCTGCTGTACTTAACAAGCAACACAGAGGAAAACTCTGTATAGAAAGCCAAAAGTGTAAAATCACAGTTAATACACATAATACCTCAATTGATCATTCAGTGACAGGAAAAAATATTAGCATTGCTAGTATTTAAATGGAAAAGTAATGCCAAAACACAACTTGCTACTTGATAAAAGATTAAAAGTTTCCATATGAAAACAAAAAGGGGTATAATTTAGAAGAGCAATAATAATAAAATTGCACTGTAAATAAGTATGCAGTATAAGTGACATATATATACACACATCTTGATCTCAAATTGGAGGAACATGTTCTTGTCTCTCCAGGGTGTGATAATTATTAAAGTCCTTCAGAAAATCTTTAAGGGTTTCTATAGGTAAATATTCCCATTACACATACAAAATACTGGGAAGCCATAGTATATCAAATTTTACATGGTAGTCACATGAAAGGGATATGCATTACTTGAAAATTATGCAAACACTTTTAACCCCTTAAGGACGGAGGCAGTAGTACAAGTTCGGATCAAAACTAAAACGTAAACAAAACCTTGAATTTTACTATATGCCTGTTCAACCATAATTCACCTCTTTCATATTAAATGTTCCCACACTTATTATATATCGAGAAACAGGGCTTTCATTTCATATCAAATATTTATATTGAAACATAATTTAATATGAATAAAATATAAAAAATGTGAGAAAATAAGAATGTTTACTAATATTTTTAGTTCTGCATGGCATTTTAACTGTGCATGTCATAATACTGTTAGCTGTTACTGCAATAAAGTACAAATATTTGTATTCAGCAATGTCTCACGAGTAAAACAGTACCCCCAATGTACAGGTTTTCTGGAATTTTGGAAAGTTACAGGGTGAAATGTAGCATGTTACATTTTTCAGTTTATACACATTGAAATTTACCAGACTGGTTATGTTGCCTTTGAGACCGTATGGTCAGGGCCAGCGCTTCCATAAGGCGGCACAAGCGGCGCTAGATGAGAGTGACCAGCAGGAGGCGGTCGCTCAGCGCTCCCTCCTGCCACTTATTCAGTCAGTGTAGTGTGGCTGAGCGGATCAGTGCACACCACGGTACAGGAATATCTGAGAAAGCACTTTCTGTCAGTCTGACTGGGTACAGGAAACTGCAGCTCCTGTACCGCGGTCTGCTCTGCTCGGCCACGCTACCAGAAAGGTAGGAGACACACTGGAGATGGGGGGAAAAAACTCTATGGGACAGGGAAGGGGGTGAAGAAACAACACTATGGGACAGGTGGGGGGAGAAAACTATGCAACATGGGAGGGGAGAAATAATACTATGGGACAGGGGAGATGAAGAAAAAACACTATGGGACAGGGGTGGGGGGAGGAACACATGGGAGGGGGGAAACACTATGGGACAGGGGAGAGAGTAGAAAAGAACCATATGGGACAGGGGAGGGGGGAGAAGAACACTATGGAACAGGGGAGGAAGGAGGAAGAACACTGTGGGACAGGGAAAACTGAGGGAATGAACACTAAAAAAGAGGGAGGGGAGAGGAACACTAAGGGGCACTAAGGTACAGGTTAGGGAAGGGAAAGGGAACACTGGGTTAGGGGGGACCACTAAAAGAGAAGGGAAAGGAACACTAAGAGGTGGGGGATGGGAGGGACATTAAGGGGAATGGGGAGGCATGAAGAGACAGGTAAGGAGGGGGAGAGGAAAACTAAGGGACAGGGAATGGAGGGGAACACTAATGGACAGGAAGGGGAAAGGGAGGACTACTAATGGACATGGAGGGGAGGAGAGAGGAACACTAAGGGACATGGAGGGGAGACTGGCACAGAGGGTAGAAAGACACACGGATGGGCCTGGGGTTGTAAATATAAAGGGGCTGGGGGTGAAAGAGACACAGAGGGGCTGGAGAAGAGTTAAAAGAGACACAAACGGGCTGGTGGAGAAAGAGAAACACACAAAGGAGCTGGTAAGAGTAAAAGACAAAAGGGGCAGGGAGAGGAGACACACAAAGGGGCTGGGGGGAGTAAGACACACAAAGGGGGTTGTACGAGATACACAAGGGAGGTGTAAGACACACAAGGGTGAAAAATAGGAGATAAGATATACTAAAGGGGGTAAGACATTTAAAAAAAGGGGATAAGAAACAAAAGGCAGTTTAAGAAGCACACAGGTGAAGATACTTTTGAGTGAGAGGCGCCAAAATCATCTTCGCCTGGCACCGTCCCTGCGTATGGTAGGCCAGGAATAAGAATTATCCCCATGATACCATTTGCAACAGTAGACAATAGTAGACAAAGAAACTATTATTTCCTTCTTTTGTTTTTGTCTCTTTGTTTGCTTTAGGACTATTTACAAAATAGTAATTGTAAAGATCTCAATCTATTGCATACATTTTCAATAATACTAAGTTTAGAAAAGATTAAAACCCTACACACAAATTTTAGCTTTAGACTAGTCACCTAAAATTTACAGGTCATGCGTACAACCATGTAGCTTCTATGTATATATTCAAATATGTGGCTTCTTGATCAAGTCCAAGGGTAATTTTTTATTGACTGTTTCTTTACAGTAATCCAGCTTTGAACATATGCGCCTAATAGGATGATACAACATTACTAACAAAAAGAAAGTACTCTAGTTCTTATTATAAAACTCTGTTAATTGAATGAGGGTGGTAGCGTATCTATTTTTCTATCTCACTGGAGTGAAACATTTGCAATAACATGCTATATAGAATAGTAATAACAATGTATTCTTCCCTGCAAGATATATGTGCGTCTTGTGTGTATATATATATATATATATATATATATATATACACATATATATATATATATATATACATATACATACACACATATTAAAAAATAAATTTATATATATATACACACATGTATCCATCATAGAGATAAAGTATTCTTTACATATATATTAAAGGATCACACCGCGTTTAGATGGCATTATCAAAAAGCTTAATCTCCAAT
Organism: Pelobates cultripes; assembly: GCA_933207985.1. Classification (NCBI taxonomy): domain Eukaryota; kingdom Metazoa; phylum Chordata; class Amphibia; order Anura; family Pelobatidae; genus Pelobates; species Pelobates cultripes. The sequence goes on from OW240913.1 coordinate 262,286,559, forward strand.
TACTGCTCAACCCATTATTCATTTACATCACTTACATTTCTTTTTCACACTTTATGCCCCCCACCATGATTGTATGTTTCTCCTGCTTATATGCTATGTAAGTCCTAAAACAGATTATTAACTGTTCTGTGCTGGCTGAGATATAATGTTTATCCACTGTACTTATTTTAACTTTGTTTGAAATATTGTTTCTGGCTGCAGATTTGATTAATTATTCAGGAAGCTATATACCACTCGTCAATATGAGACCGAAAGTCAGCTTTTATTGGCCTTTACTGTAGACGTTTGCCAATGCTGTTGCAACTGTCTCACTGCAGACATCTGTGGTATATCACAATTAGTTTTAAATGCCTCACTGTGAGTAGGCTGGAATGTAATGTTTTAAACCCAAGAATGCATATTATATAGTAAGTTAATCACAATTAGAGATTAATTGATGCCTGCTGAGTCTACAATTTTTTGAAAGCATATGTTGCCAAGAAATAATAGAGGAACTAACTTTTCTGCATTTTTTTTTTTTCATTTGGTTGTAAAGTTAGAAGAATGGATGAGGACAGACTAAAACATTTACATTAAATGGATATTTTACCTGAATTGAATATTAAAGGTGCACATTTTAAAAACATATGCATACAAAATATACAGTCATACCTTTTTAATGCATTACTGTTGCAAGTGAGATTTTTGCTATTGGTTGCTCTATTTAAAAAAAAATAAAAAATAAAAATAATGTGATCCTATTTTTTTAACCCTTTGCATGTCATGCTAGGTATTCCATTTATAGCATATCAAGCATATTAACTCCTATCCAATTCAAGATACCTCAGCTGTGTTGCAATTGAATTTCTCTTCTAAAGAAATAATAAAAAACAAAACACGGCTAAGGTAAGAGTACAATTTGGCATGACAGAGTTTGGGTATCATCACGAGTGTTAGAAGTTCACAAGAGGGCTTAGAGGTATGAGTGCAATTCTGGTTAAAGCTATCATGGTGTCTAGATTAAGCAAATGGACCAAATCAAAACAAGGTTCAGCATTTGTGAACAGCTGTATTAGCAAATTTACAGAGAGATTCTGCTAATTTTAGAAGGTAACTGAATGGCAGCCATATAAGTAGAAGCACAACATTCTTGTTGATAAAAAGCAGCTATTAAGCATTATTGATACCAACAGCCAGTAGATGTTTGTGGCTACGAAATACCCTCCACACAGCCACAGCCCAGCCGGTTACTAACATTTGTACACTAGTCATATCCACCTCCACTGATACAGACTACCAGTTAGTGTTTACCTAATTGCAACTTGGACAAAATGCTGTGTTTTTTTTTCTTCATTAACTGCCGTAGACAGTCGTAAAGATGCTATATAGGGATTACACCGTACACTTCACTTGTTGGAGTTTAATTGCACTTAAGGATTCTTTCACTAAACAGTGGAAAGTAGTTGACAATGTATGTCAATTTCCTCCTCTTTTGATATTATTTGCAAAAACAGAATCAAGGAGAATTGACAAGGTGATTGCAAAGACCAAAGGCACGTCAAAACTGCATACCTGGAAAAATTGATGATTTGAATAAATAGATTTTTCATTTTGGCAAATTTGGCCTACAATTTGCATTTTTGTTTTTTGATAATGCTTCACAATGCATAGTGTAGGAATATACAGAGTTCTTCAGAACATAACTAAGAGTCAATGTTCCATTGACTCTTCATTAATGCGTATCAGAGAAAAACTTTTAATCAGTTTTGTAAATATTACAGTGATAACTTCAATCCAAAATAATAACTAAAAAAAACCCACTATTAAAACAGTTATAAAAAAATGTTATGTAGCAGTAATTTTAGAAAACGAAGGTTACACATTAGATAGACTTTTGTGTGATGCAAGTTTTAGAATCTTCCATTCATTTTTAATTAACACATCGATCCATAAGCGTTATGATTTCTCCCAATGAGCTTCTGGATTTTCTAGTCTGTTAAACCCAATACAGATTGCTACAAAAACAGATGTCTTTGTTTGAATATTTTAGTGTTTATCTGCAGCATATTATGCATTTATAAACCACAATCTCCCTTTCCCAGACTGTAATCACTGAATTCCATCCTTAAAGTAATGGAAACATCGTGTGCAAGTATGTTTTTGTCTATTTTCCTAAAAAATCATTCTATCCTGCTTAAGCGGCACCGTTGAACTTTGCAGGCATCAAATAACAATTTTGTATCTATTACAGCAAACAGTTTTTGTTTTGACAGGAAGACACTTTAAATGTTCCTGCCAATAGACATTTCAAAGAGTTATACCATAAATTTTAAGGCTATCCAAGGGAAGCTAACGAAAATATGTTAAACCAGATTTACTTGACATGCTCAAATACACAACAGTGTACCTTAAAACATGTACGGTCTTCCAAAGTACGGACAGCTGGAGGAGAAGAAAAGTATCAATAAACACTTTGATAATGTTTGACGCATTTATTTATTCAACATAGCTGAAAATATCTATTTACTGATGTATATTTTACTATGTGAATTCACACACAGAAAAATGTTTCATGTCCTAAAATGGTACATTTAATTTAAATTCTTGGTCTGTTATCAGTTAAGGATTAAAAAAAACACCAGCACCCACAAGAGTCATATTTCGGATATAAACGATGAAAAATAGAAATTTTATAAATATATTTGTGCATACATACACACATGTACATGTTTATATGTGTGTATATATAATTTCCAAAATGCAATATAGGTGGCAACATTATGACTGCATGTGACCCGAATACAGGTATTATAGTAACCTATCCGTCAAGGGCATTAGTGACTAGTTTTAGGAGCCTGTTATATATCCTGATGTTTGCCCAGTGAGCTTTCCATCTTTTCCTCCAGTAATTCAGCAAAATGTACAGCTTTATCTGTGCAGAAATGGGTGCCATCACCTACAGACTAGCTTAATTCAAAGGAAGTTACAGAATACCCATGGGTAAGGATAGGTGCAGGACTGGGTGTTTTATTTTTGCATTCCTGATGTAGATAGGTGTTTACACCACAAACTAATCTACATTTGCAAACTAAGTAATGGAAATCTGGAGTATCAATCAAGCAGAGGGAGTATAAGGGTAACGCGGTCAAGTATTTTAACAAGCATGAGCTTGTTAATGCTCTAGTAATCTCTCGTATCGTCTATTGTAATTCCCTCCTACTTTGTCTACCCGGAAGCCATACTGCCCTGCTACAGCTGTAATGATTGCTGCTGCCAGACTGACTTTCCTCTCCAGTCGCTCCTCTCAAACCTCATCCCTCTGTCAGTCCTAACAGTGGCTTCCTGTATCCTATGGGAGTCAATTCAAAGTGCTAATTCATAATGTACTGAACAACTCTAGCACTTGTAATATCTCTTCACTGATTCACAGGTATGGCCCTTCTCTGTCTCTCCGCTCTGCCCATGATCTTCTCCTGATCGCTGCTCGCACCCATACGGCTAACCTTTTCTTTAGAATAGCCTGCCTACCGCCACCAGACTCTCCCCTAGTCTCCAATCATTTAAAAAATGCCTCAAAATCCATCTCTCTAGGAAAGGTTATGGCCTCACAGAGTAACCTCTACCTCACATACCTGTTCCTTGCTCTCTCCTAAAGGGCAGCACTCTACTCTCCACCAGCTCTGTCTCACTCCCACTTTCTTTGATTGCTATCACCTGTCCTGTTGTGTTTTATACCACATTTCCTCTAGATTGTAAGATTGTTTGAGCAGGTTCCTCATCAACCTATTATTCCTGTAACATTTTGCAATTGTCTCATTTATTGTTACATCTCCCCCTCTTATAATATTGTAAAGCACCAAAGAAATACCAATAATATTAATACATGCACATATTGTGCATCATACAAAGTCATGAATCAATTTATACAAGAATTTTATAGCCGGCTGAACAATAAGCAGACTAAAGGAGTCAAGAGGTTCTCATGGATTGTTGAACTGTTTTACTTTTTAGTAATCATTTAGCTTCCTACACTGTTCATCCCAGCCTTAACGCTAATCAGTTAGTGTACTCCGGAGACAGGTTTGCGGTTTCAACCCATCTACACAAGCTACAGTGTAAACATGCCTACAAGTTTCCCATTTAACCCCTTAAGGACACATGACATGTGTCATGATTCCCTTTTATTCCAGAAGTTTGGTCCTTAAGGGGTTAAACATGTCTGCGCAAACAACAATCAGTATTATCCTATTCTAAGAAGTTCTAGCTTAAAGTGGAAATATCAGTATTTTAAAATATTATGTAAGCATATTTATTGTAAATCACTTAAAGGGACACTATAGTCACCACAACAACTACTACTTAATGTAGTTGTTCTGGTGTCTACTGCCTGTCCCTGTAGGCTTTTTAATGTAAACACTGTCTTTTTCAGAGAAAAAGCAGTGTTTACATTACTGGCTAGTAGCATTTCTAGTGGCAGCCACTCAGATGGCCACTAGAGGTGCTTCCTGGATCAGTGCTGCACACTGTGCAACACAGACTTTCAGCATCTCCACACTCTGCATAGAGAGCATTGACTCAGTGCAGCTCTAGGAGGAGATGCTGATTGAAGCCTCCCAATGTCTTCCAACAAAAAAGCATTGGATTGGCTGAGATCATTAAGTTCGAAGAACTCATCCAAGGGGGCAGAGCCAGCCGTCCCACACAGAGCTAGAGAAAAGTGAGTAAAATACCCCTTTAAACTAATGAGAAGTGGGCCGGGAGCCTAAATGGCGCTAATAGAGCTATAGTGTCAGGCATACATGTTTGTATATCTGACCCTATGGTGTTCCTTTAACTTTACCATAAAATTAATTATACAAAGGTTATATATGGCTAGAGACCTCCTGTATCCTTTTTCTACACTAGAAATAAAACACTTTAAAGAAGGATCAAAGATAACATCCAATCAGAAAGAGAAAGCAAGAACATATATCTCTTCTTACTGTGACCTCAATTTAATATTGTTTGATAATCTTTTCAAATTAGTTAATATTGTTGGATAAGCTTTTCAATGATTTAATATTTCTGAATAAACTTAAAATGTGTGCAAAATATTAAAATATCAAAATATATATTTTCAAAATATATACTTTGCGATTGGGTACAACCTTTATAGTGGTGATGGATTGCACCTAAACGGGAGAGTGTCTGCAGTGCTGGGGGATAGGATGGCTAGAAGGTTGGAGGAGATTTTAAACTAGTAGTAGGGGGGGGAGGGTCATAGCAATCTACAAAATGGAGATAGGACAGAAAGGAGATGGGCTTTAGCACAGTATAAGGGGGGGTGGAAACGGGGGGAGGGGCAAGCTCAGAACAGAGAAGCTGTGTAATGTTGAAAATTCACAAAATATACAAGTGACGCATAATATTAAATGTATGCTTACTAATGCAAGGAGCCTAAATAACAAAATTGGGGAACTAGAGGCATTAGCATACACTAAACAATATGATATAATAGGCATAACTGAAACATGGTGGGATGAGACACATGACTGGGCAGCTAACTTAAATGGGTACATGTTATTTAGGAAGGATAGGAAAAACAAGAAGGGTGGTGGGGTATGTTTGTATGTCAAACATGATTTAAAGCCAAATGTTAAGCAAATGGAATGCGAGGAGGATAATGTGGAAGCTTTATGGGTAAATATCTGCTTGGGGGAAAAGAAGGGAAACCAACTATTGGTTGGGATATGTTATAAACCACCTAATGTTAATATTGACGAGGAACAACAGCTGTTTGAGCAAATTGAGAAAGCTGCAAATCTGGGTAACACTTTAATTATTGGAGATTTTAATTACCCGGATATAAATTGGGACAGAGGGACTAGTGCCTCAGCAAAGGGAATTAGGTTTTTAAACTTGTTAAATGACACCTTCATGTCACAACTTGTACAAGCACCAACTAGAATGGATGCTTGTCTGGACCTGGTTTTAACAAACAACGTTGATCTTTTGACCAACATTCAAGTAGGTGAGCACTTGGGAAATAGTGATCACAATATAGTGTCCTTTGAAATAAACTCAAAAAAACAAAAGCACATGGGGAATACTAAAACATATAATTTTAAAAAGGCCAATTTCAATAAGTTAAGGGAAGCTTTACAATATATTGACTGGCATAAACTCTTTAGTGAAAAGAACACTGAGGATAAATGGATCATCTTCCAACAAATATTACAAAGGTACATTTCTCAGTATGTACCGTTGGGAAATAAATATAAAAGAAACAAATTAAAACCAATGTGGCTTAGTAGAGAAGTAAAACAAGAGATTACAACTAAGAAAAGGGCATTTAAGGCATTTAAATCGGACAAATCAGATGCATCTTATAAAAGATATAAGGATGCAAATAATGCGTGCAAAAAGGCAATTAGACTTGCTAAACTTCAAAATGAAATAATGATAGCTGAAGAGAGCAAAACCAACCCCAAAGCATTTTTTAAGTACATAAATTCTAAAAAACAAACAAAATGAAAGTGTAGGTACACTAAAAACTGAAACGGGGGTGTTAGTTAATGAAGACCAGGAAAAGGCAGGAATTTTAAATAACTATTTCTCCTCTGTATATATTAAGGAAGAACCCATGGCAATAGATGTGCAAATGATTGCTACTAAAAACTTGCAGAATAATTGTAATTGGTTAACTCAAGACAAGGTGCTGCAGCAACTAAAGAAAGTTAATATAAACAAAGCTCCAGGGCCTGACGGTATCCATCCACGTGTACTTAAGGAACTAAGTGCAGAAATAAGTGAACCTCTGTTTTTAATCTTTCAAGATTCTTTTCTTTCAGGAAGTGTTCCGGAGGATTGGAGGAAGGCAGATGTGGTTCCTATATTCAAAAAGGGTTCAAAATCCTTGCCTGGAAATTATAGACCTGTGAGCTTAACTTCTGTGGCTGGTAAAATATTTGAAAGGTTATTAAGGGATAATATTCAAGAATTCCTTGAGAAGAACATGGTTATCAGCAAAAATCAGCATGGTTTTATGAAGCACAGGTCATGTCAAACTAACTTGATTGCGTTCTACGAAGAAGTAAGTAGAAGTATAGATCAGGGTGTTGCCGTGGATGTGATCTATTTGGATTTTGCCAAGGCATTTGATACAGTTCCACACAATAGATTAGTGTTCAAACTCAAGGAAATCGGTCTAGATGAAAATGCTTGTTCTTGGGTAGAACATTGGCTTAAAAACAGAGTACAAAGAGTTGTCATTAATGGTAAATTTTCAAGCTGGACAGAGGTGGCAAGTGGTGTCCCTCAGGGGTCTGTTCTGGGACCTCTTCTATTTAACATGTTTATAAATGATCTTGAAGACCGCATTGAAAGTCATGTTTCAGTGTCTGCAGATGACACCAAACTTTGTAAAACAATACAATGTGAGCAAGATATTACTTTGCTGCAGAGGGATTTAGATAGACTGGGGGACTGGGCACTCAAATGGCAGATGAAATTTAATGTTGAAAAATGCAAAGTTATGCACTTCGGCGTAAAGAATACACAAGCAACGTATACCCTTAATGGAAGCGAATTAGGGATAACAACACATGAAAAGGACTTGGGAATTGTTATAGACAACAAACTATGCAACAATGTGCAATGTCAATCAGCAGTGGCCAAGGCCAGTAAGGTATTGTCATGCATGAAAAAGGGCATTCATTCTCGGGACAAGAATATAATTTTGCCTCTTTATAAATCACTGGTAAGACCCCATATTGAATATGCTGTGCAATTTTGGGCACCTGTTCTAAAGAAGGATATTATGGCACTAGAAAAAGTGCAGAGGCGGGCTTCAAAATTAATAAAAGGAATGGAACATATCGGCTATGAAGAAAGGTTAACAAATTTAAACCTATGTAGTTTAGAAAAACGCCGTCTAAGAGGGGATATGATAACATTATACAAATATATTCGGGGCCAATACAAACCATTGTGTGGAAATCTATTCACAAACCGGACTTTACATAGGACACGAGGCCATGCGTTTAGACTGGAAGAAAGAATATTTCGTCTATGACTATCATAGCATACTCCCTTGTAGCAGATTCCCCCAATAAGAGACGGCACTCCAAATTGAGGGTGAAGTAGAACTGACTGTACTGGCACATACAGCCTCTTTTATTCACATTCTACAAACAAAGTACTGCCCACAGGGTTTTGCAGAACAACCAATTAATACGTACAATACACTCAGATACTCTCACACAAAATCCTCCCCTCTGCCTGTGATATAATTACTGAACACAATGGTCTAACTTAATTATCACAAGCAGGAAAATACACAGTTTTACACAATATTCATAACTCTAACAGTATACATCACATTCACATTTTCAGAATCAGCATACTCCAAATACAAACATACGTCAAAATCATACAAATTGGTCCAGTGGGTCAAAAGTTAGTTGAAAGTCCCTTTGTGACCATCTGCAAGCATGGCTTGGGAGTGGTAAGCCAATTACCTCCAGCATACAGAAAATGGCTCTATTCACAACAACCGTAAAAACACATAAAAATACATAATTCCTATTAGACTTAACAGAACCCCCACATTCACCTATCCCCAGATAGCTTGGATCTGAGCGCTCACTATATCCGAACAGCGCTCAGGTACCACAACCAGTCAAATCGCCATGGGGTTAAAACACAGCAAGAGCTGATGAGAGACCGAGGAGGGGCAAAACAGCAAGTTCCAACTAGTCTGGCAGTGTGCCTGGGACAACGCCCTGCTGGAACAATAGACAGGAAATGGGGGAGGGGAAGAGACGCATCTTCCCATGGATTCAAATGGGCAGAAACAGTCTTTTAGAAGACAATAAGCCCCAAATAGTCTTTTTAAATGGCAATACACCCCAGGGCCATAGTCATGAGGGAGGAGGCTGGCAATCAGGCTCCTCCAGCAGCCAGGGGCAAAGGGCAGTTGGTCATATAAAAATCCAGTGACAAAAGGCATTTTGTCACATGTACTTACTTATTACTGAGAATCTTAGCCAATCCAGTGCTTCCCCATAAGGAGGCATTGAGGGGGCTAGTGTGCATGCAAGGATATTGCCGCATTGTGTGAATCAGCATATCCTCATATGTATCCGCATTTATATGGGGATAATTTATCATCTTTATGCTTAGCAACAGGAAGCACCTCTAGTGGCTGTCTGAGTGTCCTTAGGAACAAATGTAAACACTGCTTTTCCTCAGAGAAGGCTGTATTTACGATTTGTCAGACTGCATAGGCAATCTCATTGAACCATAATATTACACTGTAGTGGTTTTGGTGCTTAAAGTACCCCTTTGTAACTGTAACTGCTTCATCTCATTGAAGTGGTTATTCTGTCTGGAGTCCCCTGGCACCATACTTCCATTCAATGCTAAACCAATTCTAATGCTTTAATGCAAAATGAGAAACCCCAGCATCCTTTTCCCTCTGTGTGGATTGGTCTAAGGAGCAGCAATTGACAGCTGTAATTATCTGACAGTGCCCATTGATTAATTTTAGCCTATAACCATGCTCATTTCTGGCATGAATTGGTATGGCTAGAAGAAAGTGTGTAATCTCCACTTTAGCCATACCTCCAGTATGGCCAGGGACCCTGGTTTAGTGTTTTACTGCTTAAAAATGGTTTAACAGTGAATGGAGGAACAGCATCAGAGGAGTACAGGAAATATAACAAATTCAATAAGATGAAATGGTTCTAGTGCCTTCTGTGTCCCTTTAAGTAGCCACATGTGTTTCACTGCATCAATATACCCAAGACAACAGGTTTAATAATAAGCTAAAAAAATCCAAAGATCGTGTAAATGATTTGCTGATTCAGTGGTCTTACTTGGAAAACATCTGCTGAATATTGGCAGCTCTGTCTTAATGCAACATTTTTCTTTAACGGTAAACACACCTCTAAACAACCTGATGTTTACATGAAGCACCACTGGGAAGCAGCCTTACTTCTATTAGAACAGTACTGCAGCAATTGTTATCTCTAAACACAAACATTCTGACTATTAAACATTTTCACTAAAATTGCACTTTCTGTTAAAGGCTCTAGTGAGAAAATGATTGTCATTTATAGAATAAACAAATGTTCTGACCACTACCTCACTTGCCCTGTGAATCTCTTTCCTACAGACACATTGGCAACTTCTCATATGTTCTGATCCAGCTGTGCCGTCACTGGCTCTTGAGCAGGCAATTCTTTCCAGCAGTTTCACATACCACAAAGGTCTACTAGTTCAACTGTCACGCTCCCAGAGACCACTGGATTTTTGGCAGTCTTGTAGGTCTAAGATCTTTCCTGTATGAATTTATTCAAAGCTCACTAAACCAAAGAGATTTTATTATAAGTCTAAGGAATAGCCTGAGACTTGGTGAGACATTCTATAACCATAACATAAGAACTCACAGGCACAGGCTGCTTCTTGGACAACAGGAAAGAAAGTGTTGCAGGGTAATCTGTATGTCATTATACAGAACAGTTTGTAGAAAATAATCAAGGCACTCCAATAGTTTCCAATTCTTAAGGCAATTTATTTGGACCAGGAACTACAAAGCAACGTTTCAGCCCCAACAGGGCTTTTTTCAAGCATGCTTTGAGTTCCTGGTCTTGCTTTGTAGTTCCTGGTCCAAATAAATTGCCTTAAGAATTGGAAACTATTGGAGTGCCTTGATTATTTTCTACAAATTTATCCGCTTGGTCCTTTTGGGTACTGGGACTTTTTCAAGAGCACCCTGGATTCCCTAGTGAGGAGCTGAGTGCACTTCCAGCTTTGATTATACGGATTATACAGAACAGAACCTGTGGCTTTAAGACATTTTTTTCATGTCATCTCTAGCATGACTAAAATAAACATATATTCTATTATCTGATTGCCACTTACAATATGAGGCTTACTTAATTCCCATGTATAGATATCTTCTGCATTCCATTTCCTATACTCCTACTTCACCTGTCTAACCTCATATCCCACATCCCTCATTCCCAAAGCTTGATCTTGCACCCCAACCCAACTGTGATAGTCCCCTCACCACACACACACACACACACAAGTCGCACTCTCTGGACCCGGAGTCAGTCTGTTCAACTACCTGTTCATAGCTCCCAACTCTGCCATCTAGAAAATTATGATGCCAGTGAGAGAGGGGTAAAGCGGGGTTATCATAACACTGGCTCTGTTAGGTTAGTTTAGCATGCTTGTGAAAACCAGGCTGTCTGTCCTTTTTTTTTTTTTCTTTTTTTTTTTTTTAAGGCCAGCCCATGTAGGGAACATTTTTTTCCGGGAATCTAATTGTTAAGAACAGTTCCCTGGTTTCCCCCAGGGAGCAAAGTCAGGAAGGCTGGACAATACCTTAAAATTGGTACTGTTGAGGGAATGGCCTAACACCGCATGGAAGCAGTCACATAAACCATATTTCTGCCCCAAAATATCACATTTGAACTGGTCCGCAAAATTAGTGACAAGAGAGGTAGATACCTTCTCCTACAATGCCACCTTCTCCTTCATTATACGTTAATGAATATTTATGGGCCTAAAGAAAATCAAGACGCATTCATGACCCAGGTTTTGCACTGTTGAACTTGTATAGCTTTGGGGAGGTGATAATTGGAGGTGATACTAATTTTCTCTTAGACATCATTCTCTGCCACCTCAAAGAGACGGCTTTCACAATCCCAAAACATCTGCAACACTCTCTTAACACACGACTATGGAGAATCACGCACACCTCCGAAATTGACTACACATGCCACACACCGTCTCACAACAGCTACTCCAGGCTGTGTGGCTGGGGCTGTCTGCCTTCCTGTAATTGTGTGTGAGTGTGTTTATCTGCCTGTAACTGTATATGTGTGTTACTGCCTGTACCTGTGTGTTTCTGTGACTATCTGCCTGCGACTGTGTGCATGTGGTGTATTTGATAAATGTATATGTATAACTGTGCATCTGACTGTGGGACTGTGTGCACATAACTCTGAAAAAATATACATCTGCATTCACACATAGGCTTAAATGCATATTTTTATCTGAATTAAATACCCATCAAACACAGGAAATAAACCCAGCACAAATATCACATACAACCAATTCATTTATATCACACACAGTTAATACACCCGTTACAAATATCACACACAGCCAACACATAGCATACATATCACACACAGTCATCACACCTATCATATACACAGACAACACAAACATTACATCATATTATAGTGAGATGTATTACAGTGGAGCTCTGGTATTTAAAATGCACATTACTCTGTTTTATAGTTATGTAGCTCGGTGATACACTAAAAGACACATTACTTAAAGTTGTACTCTGGTGTAGTTTTATTGTTGTGGAGCTCTGTGATAAATGGAGAAGTAGGACATTACTACAAAATTTTATTTCCAAAGAGGTCAAGGTAAATAAGTATAATCCACAGCTCCAAAGCAAAACCACTTACAGTATTATGTGACATACTTAGTCTGCTCCTCTGTAATGTAGGGGAGGCAGTCTGGCACTTCTGGCCTGCACTTTTGTTGGCTACAGACCATATCTAGCTATCTTTTTAGCTCGCGATAATCAGAGCACTGATGCAGATTACCACAGGACACTGCAAGTCCCTGAGCTTGCGAGACAGTTACGGATGGTCTTTACTCAGTGGAGGGGCAGACCAGATTCAGATTAGCATGCCCCTCTCCCAAATAGGTAACAACAGGAAAGAAGGAATGAATATTTGTTTTTAAAATATTATTAATTTAATAAATCCCCTATACAATCACTTCACTCCTATATACACACACTATACATGGATGACGGACGGACGGGGTGAAGATTTTTCGCACAGGGCACCTAAAGGCCTAAGGCCGGCCCTGACTATGTCCATCTGCCCAACTCATAGTTAGTTGCCTCGCATGGTGGCATAGAGAGGGCCTCACTTGTCACCCCCATTTTATCTTATCTTTTTCCTGGCGCCAGGGATTTGTCAGCCATACCCTCCTCCTCATGTCTCTCTACCTCTGCACGCAAGGAGGATGTGAAAGGAACTGTAACTACTTCCACCCGGTGCTGAGACCGCAAAGGACAAGCTGACAGGGAAACAGGTTGAGATGTCTCTGGTCGCAGAGCCGCACGCCTGATCGTCCATTCTGCAAAGCCGTGTGCACTCCCCGGTCATTCGGCAGAGCCACCTGCACGCCAGCCCACTTATTCCCTTACGCTGGTTCAGCGCCGGGAGGAAGTAGTTAAGTTCCTGTCACTTCCTCCCGGCACACTGAGATAACAGAGACAGGAGAGTGGGAGTCTGGATCAGCGGCAGTCCAATCCTATCAGCCACATCCAGCCCCACTGTAACCTGCTCCCAGTCCCACTGGACCCAAGGAAAGCCCCTCCTGCGCCCACAAGGTAGGTAAGAAGAGGGTGGTAATATATGTATTTATCTTTTTTTATCTATGTGTGTTTGTTTACGTCTGTCAGTGCATGTACATGTTTAGGTCACCAGCTCCTGCGCCCACAGGGTAGGTAAGAAGAGGGTGGTAATATATGTATTTATCTTTTTTTCTGTCTGTGTGTCTATTTATCTTTGTGTGTGTGTTTAAAAAAATACTTTGAGAGTGTGTGAGAGAATGTGTGTCAGTAAATGTGTGTACATGTGTGTCTTGAGTGTGTGTACATATATCTGTGAGTGGGTCTGTGTATGTCATTCTGTATGTTTGTGTATATGTGTGTCTGTCTGTGGGTATGTTTGTGTATATCTATGTGTGTGTTTGTTTACATCTGTCAGTGCATGTACATGTTTAGGTCACCAGCTCCTGCGCCCACAGGGTAGGTAAGAAGAGGGTGGTAATATATGTATTTATCTTTTTTTCTGTCTGTGTGTCTATTTATCTTTGTGTGTGTGAGAGAATGTGTCTGTCAGTAAATGTGTGTACATGTGTGTCTTGAGTGTGTGTACATATATCTGTGAGTGGGTCTGTGTATGTCATTCTGTATGTTTGTGTATATGTGTGTCTGTCTGTGGGTATGTTTGTGTATATCTATGTGTGTGTTTGTTTACGGCTGTCAGTGCATGTACATGTTTAGGTCACCTGCTCCCCTTCGGTCACACGGGAATGGTGTTTTTACTTACCTTTTTTCCAACGACATGCTCATCTCGCTGCGGCTGAGATAATTTTGATGATCTCAGCCTATAGCAGAGATAATTTTGATGATCTCAGCCAATTCAATGCTTTTCCATAGGAAAGCATTGGGAAGCTATTGAGCATGCGCAGTAAAATGCTGCACTAATCAGCATCTCCTCATTGAGATGCTTTAAATAAATGCATCTCTATGGGGAACATTCAGCTCTTCCATGCAGAGTGTGTAGATGCTGAATGAAGATAGGAGATTCTTTAGTGTTGAGATAGCAGAAACTTTAGTTAGGAGTTAGTTTTTTTTCCAACAACAAATATACATTTCTTAAAGGAACAGGCTATAGACACCAGAGCCATTACATTAAGCTATAGTGGTTTTGGTGACTCTAGTGTTCCTTTAAGAATTGTATTTTTGTCGTTGGGAAAAAAAAACTGGCTCCTAACTTTTGTAGCTGGCTCCTATATTTAAAATAAAATTGTCAAGCCCTGTTATAATACCTTTTTTCTCAAGTCTAAAGCATTTCTGAGCAAGACGACACATAGAATTCAAAGTTGAGTTGTGATACAGGGGTTGAAGCGACATGAATACAGATAATACACAGGTTTGATAGAAAATAGACACCATTCTCGCAGATGGTTGTAAATATCTTGTGTTAAGATAACACAGTGAGAAGGAGAGAGAGAAAAAAAAAACACAAGCAAACAGTGCAGAAGATGGTGCTAAAAGGGGAGAGTAAAAACAAAATAATTACTTATATTAAGAATGCTTTAATTACCATCCTAGAGTTACGGGATATGCATGAAGGCCTATATCCAGCATATATATATATACACACACACATACGTACATATACACAAGTAGTGTATATGTACAAGTATACACACGTACATACACAATATACACAAGTACATAGAACAATATACATATAAATATAACCAAATGCCCAAATATATGTACATGCACACCTACACATACATCCACACACAAACACCAATACATGTACCTACACATATACAAATATGCCTACACATACATAGACCCATATACATGTATATGTACACATACACCTATTCACATATACACACAAGTATACATGCATATACACATGTTATACACACACACACACACAACATATATATATATTCACATAAAACACATGAACATATTATATATATATATATATATATATATATATATATATTATATACATACATACATACATACACACATACACCCCCACACACAAACACATATACCTACATGCACATGAACTCATACACAAATATAAATGCACAGTCACATATATAAGTATACATGCATAAGGATATGAGAAAGCATAGGTCTACACATAGTACTTTGTATATTGATAGAAATAACATTATTGGAATGCATTTTAAAATGTTGATAATACTGCACATTTGCCCACCCTCCCCTCACCATCCCACGCTCATAATTTAATTTATAGATAAACTCTCACCCACAGATCTCGATAATCAGATACAACAGCTGCAAATAAAAAAATCAGCACACTCTTTATCTTCCTCATCTCTGCCCGTTACACTCCAGTCCAGCTTTCTACATCACTACATCTCCTCTCTGTGCCTCCCCTGGCCTACTCCCAACTTTTCTGGAAGTGCATACCCATCTGAGTTATGCTCTATCTTGTCCTCCTCTTATTTTTCCTTTTCTCCCTCAGTATCAAAATCTCTCCTTACACCTACTTCCCTCAACCTCCACATTAATCCCTCTCTGCTATACTTCCCCCTTCTCTCATTTCATGCTCTGCACTCCTTTCTCTATTCTCTCCATCCTTCTTGCACTCGATCTCATCCCAGACTCATCCATATAAAATCGACTCAGACCTTTTGTCTCTATCTCTCCTCCTGCTTTTAGCAGCTTGTGATGTCTCTCCCAACCCAGGACCTGTCATCTGCTCTACTCACACTAAGTCAACCAGAAACCACACAAACCTCATCTCAATACCATGCCGTCTATCCCTATCTACCAATATTCAGTGTGCACTCTGGAAGGCCCGCTCCATCTTCAGCAATATAAAGTCAACAGCCATACACAACCTCTTTATATCAAATTCTTTCACACTTCTTGCACTCACTAAGATCTGGCTGTCCCCTTCTGATACTGCTACTCCTGCTTCCTTATGTTACTCTGCGCTACAATTCTCAGACACTCCCAGACGAAACAACTGTAAAGGAGGTGGTGTAGGCATCCTTCTCTCCCCTCAATGTACCTTTCAACCTATCCTCCCTTCAATGTTTCATTTCCTCTATCTGACCACCATCTGCTGTCCATTGACATCCAAATACCCTGTACCCAAAGTACTTCAACCTCACCACATCAGTCTCGCAGAAACCTCCATTGTCTTGACCTACATCAATTCTCCACCAGCCTCTAAAGTCTCCTTTCACCAATCTCAAATCTCACCTGCCCTAACAACCTCCCTCTACAACTCCACTCTCTCCTCTCAACTAAACATCAGGGCATGGCACCTCCCACACTTAAACACACTACACATCACCAATTATAGCCCTGGCACACCAAGCTGACCCGATACCTCCAAAAATGTTTCAGAACTGCTGAATGCTGCTGGAGAAAGTCTCACTCTGCGTCTGACTTCCTACACTATAAATGTATGCTGCACTCCTACAGTCTGGCTCTTTCCTCTTCAAAAGAAAACTATTTCAATACACTCATAACCGCACTCTCCCGTGAGTTCAAACGACTGTTTCATGCTTTTAACTCTCTGCTTTGCCCTGTCGTTCCTCCTCCTAAAACTAACCTGATGCCCACAGACTTTGCAACTCACTTCACTGAGAAGATTTCTACAATCAGGGAAGAGATCTCCATCCACTACAAACTTTTCCCCTAACCACCCTCTCTCAGCTGTCCTACGCTCATTTGCACCAACTATAGCATAATAGGTTTCTGCTCTGCTACGTTCCTCCCGCCCCACCATCTGTTCCCTCGATCCCATTGCCTCGTATGTCGTCCACACTTTGTCTCCTTCTCTTGCACTAACTTTCACTAAAATTTTCAATCTCTCCCTCTCAGGGCCGGACTGGGAATTAAAAGCAGCCCTGGAAAAAAAAATATTTACCAGCCCCATAATGCATCGCGCCAGCATAGTGTGCAGATACAGAGTTAGAACAGATAACTTAAAATTAAAAAGTACTTCAACGTAAAAAGCGCACTCATAGGCTTCAAAATAAACAAAAGTGCAGATTTATTTTAAGCAGACGTGCCTTTGCATGTAATCAATGTTTCAGTCCAACTACCTTGACATATTAAGGAAAGCTTGTTAATGGGACTGAAATGGTGAATGTATGTAGGGCACAACTGTAAAAAATGTTTATTTTGAAGTCCTGTGGGTGTGCTCTTCACTTTAAATATGTTATTGTGCTGGAGTATGCACCTAGCAACAAGACTGGGCCAATATCTGCTCATTACATATGGTACATATTAATGAAATTTCTCTGTGTATTATGCATTTATAAATGTACATTAATATGTGTAAATATAATAGAGATATAAAACTAATACACACATTAATATACATGTAATATACTAATGGCGGATACAGAGCCTGAGCGGGGCACTTGTAGATTATTTAAAGAAATATTCCATGCACAATAACCACCACTACTCTGTGTAGTGGTTATGGTGCCAGGAGCGTTGGCACCCCCTCCCAGAGTAAGTCGTCAAACCGTTTAAGAACAGTTTGACAACTTACCTGGAGTCTGCTGGGATATGGGACTGTAGTAGGGTATAGGAGCAGTGGTGCAATGTGTGAGGGGTGCAACGTGTGTGAAAGGTTCAGTGTGTGGGGGGCAGTGTGTGAATGTGTGTGTGTGTGGGGGCAGTGTGTGAATGTGTATGGTGTGTGTGTGGGCAGTGTGTGTATGGGGCTAGAGTTCAATCCTACTACTGCGACCACCAGGAAGTGGTGAGAGTGAACTCTAGCCCGTAGCTCCAGGGCTAGAGTTCACCCTCGTGGTCCTCTCTTCCTCCCCTGCCGACTGGCTGCACGGTGCCTGTGGAACAGGGAGGGAGATCGGCCGGCAGGGGAAAGCCTTGGGGGCTTTGTGATATATGTCTCTTTATCGCCAGCCCCTCTGTGTGCCTTTTTGTCTCCCCCAGTCACTCTGTATGTTTCTTTCTCCCCCTCACTGCTCCTCTGTGTCAATGTCTCCCCTCTCCTTCCCAGTCTCTCTCTCCCCCCTCCCTTGTGTGTCTCTCTCTCATTTCTCCCTCTTTGTCTCTCTCTTCCTCCTCTGCCTCTTTCACCCCCTTTCCCTGTGTCTCTCCCT